>JACEFO010002303.1:1200000-1761391 GCA_015342445.1 Digitaria exilis
AGACTTCGCCGGCGTTGAGCAATCCGACGCTAGGGTTCACGGTTTTCCTCGATTCAAAGCTCGGGAGCTAGCTAAGGAGAGGGGAACCTATTTTAGGGGTTATGGATGAGGATTAGGCGACGTTGGTGGCTCGCGACGGAGAGACGCGGCTCGACAGCAACGGTGAGCTCACACGAGCTGGATAGAGCGAGAGAGGAAGGGGAAAGGAGCTCGGCGCGTTTCTTACCTTACCCAGAACCTCCGAAGCAAGCTCTCGTCGAAGGAGAGGCGGTGGAGGCACGGGTCGACGGCGGCGGCGCTCCAGCTAGGGTTTGGCGGCGGGAGCTTGGAAGGCAACGCTAGGGTTGGAGGTCGTGGGCGAGGGGAGCAGGAGGAGGTGCAGCGGCGCATAAATAGGCCGAGGAGGGGACCTTGGCGTGCGCGCCACGCGAGGGAAGGGCGGCGCGGCGGGCTCTGCTCGGACTCGAGCAGAGTCCTGCTCGGCGACGGAAGGAAGAAGAAGGCCTGACGACGCGGGCCCACGTGACAGAGAGAGAGGGAGGAAGAGCTGGCGGGAGAAAAGGGAGGATGACAAGTGGGGCCGGGTTGTAAGAGAGAGGGAAGAGAAGAGGCCGGGTTGGGCTGGGAGAAAAAAAAATGGGCCGGCGTGGAGAGGGAAAGAAAGGAGAGAGTTGGGCCGGAATGAGCTCGGCCCAGGAAGGAAAAAGATTAAGTTTATTATTTCGGGGAATAGATTCTAGTTCAAAAACAATTCTAGGAAATCCCAGAAAATGTATTTAAACCATAGAAAATATTCCAAAATCTCCAAAAATCCTAGGAAAAATTCCAGAGATAGAGTTGGAGACTTTGAACCAAAATAAAATATTTGGAGCTCATGAAAGAGATTTTAAAGCCTTCCAATAAATGGATTTGACTTTAGGAAAAGAGAATTAATTTCTAGAAAATCCAGGAAATTCTCAGGGAAGATTGATCGGCATCTAAACGTATTTTGAAAACTTTAACACACAAAAACACATAATGCACTTCAGTTAGGACAACATAAAGCATATTTATTTTATTTAGAAAAAAAATGTTTATTTTCTTATAGTAAATTTCCCTGTAAATTAAACAAAGGTTGGAAAATTTTAATAACTTGTGAAAATTATTTATTTAATTTCTCTTTCTAATTCACATCTCGAAATTCTAAATTTCGGGGTGTGACAACCATGCGCTGCAATTCAGCTCTTGATGGAAACACCGTCCTGAAAGTGTTCGCCCCTGCTTCCTCCACATTCCAATGCCATGTCCCCGGAATCAACCTCTCCATCTCTGAGATCACGTTGGCTATGGTTAGTGAACCACCAGTGACTCGGATCACAGCAGCCTTGGACTCCGCCTTGTGTTTGAAGCTTTCCGGTGGATTAATGTAGTAGAAACCAAGACCATCAACGGCATAACCACAAGTAGCAGCAAATGGTGTTATCCTGTGATGGTCGGGCTGTACAGAACGGTAGATAGGACACCGTTCTCTAGCATGCTCAACACAATCACAAATGTCACAGTATAATTTTGCCGTGCACTCCGTCAGCTTGTGTCCCTTGGTATAACAACGGTAACAGTATGGCAATTTGCCACTACCTTTCCCTGCAGCCAGTGATGACTCTGGTTTGTCCAAGCTTGATTGCGCTTTTGACCTAACAGCAACATTCTGCCAGTTTGTGGATTTGTTCCCTTCCAATATAGGTTCAGATAACTGATGTTGAGTCGGCAATGTACCTCTTCCCTGAAGTGCAGCCAAAGCTTGCTGTAACAATGTGGCTGTATGCGCCGAAGCAACAGATGGTTGGCCCTGATCCGGCATCGCCGCATCTTGGATGGCCACAAAAGCCTGCTGCAGCAACACCGCAGCTTGTGCTACTTGTTCTGCTGGCGCCATGTACGTACCGCCGGCATCAGAATTATTCTGCCCTACATGGGTAGTAGCATCTAGGCCCTGTCGACTCGGCTGCTGAGTGATCCTTCCACCAGGACCGTTCCTTCCTCCAACTCCGCCACGGTTGTTTCTGCCACCAGCTCGGCCACCCATGTATTGATTTCCACCATTGTAACGACCCCTTCCACGGCCACCATGCTCGCCGTCATACCCCGGATGAAAGTTGGCCGGCTGGAATCCACCACGGCCGATCATGCCGGCCTGACCATTGGCCCTTCCGGCACCCCTGTTGGCAAAGCCACCACACGAACATCCTTATTGGCTCCACCTCTCTCCATTGCAGACCTAGCGACCTCGACGTAAGATGTCGCTGGACTGTGAAAGACGGCGGAATGAGGGGCTCTAGCTTTAGGGTTACAGCATGTGGTTCCCGTCCGTGAAAACAATGCCACCAGACCTTGAGTAAGCCGGTACGACACGGACGGGATGAAACACAACTTCTTTCGGCCCATTACATGGCCTGGGCCCACATTAGAATCCTTCTTCCTCATTTGACTACGTTCAGAATTTGAATTAGTCGACTTCCTTGATTCCTGCCCGAGATTGCCGACTAAATCGGATCTCGCAATTTGCACCATCTCCGGAACCAGCAATGGCCGCCGTGGAGAGGAAGCTGAATTGAGGAACGAGGCGACATCAACAAGAGAAGACGATTTTTTACCTACCTTCGCCGAGGCCAGTGCATCACCGAACGTCCTCAGTGGCGAGACCCTCGGTGCCGGTATCTTGCCTCTCCAAGGACGTCCTGCTGTCTTGTGGCGTACCATTGAATTGACAATCTTGTTGGCCAAACCTTCTTTCAATGGAAGTTTACCTGTATTATCGTGTAACTCCTTCTCCGCTGCAATCAGTTGATGAACTGTGAATCCAACATGCTGTGCCTGCTTGATGAAGTCCGGAGTGTCTATTGACACGACAGACTCCACCTCTGAATCCGATTCAGACTCCTCTCCAAGAGCCCAAAACCTAGACCCCATGGAGTCTTCCACACCATGAACATGTGGCATCGGTCTCGGACTAGTAGTCGCCTGAACAACCATGGAAGCCTTTGCTAGATGCTCTTTGGCAAGGAAGCTCTCCAACTCCGTGTTCGTCACTGATTCATCGATCTTTGGATCCGCCTTCGCAGCCGCCGGAGCCAACGTGAGACGGCGAACCCTCATTCGAGGCTGATTGGCGAGCTGCCGCCTCTGCGGTTGTGGCCCTCGTCGTCGACGACGTCGCGCCGCCAGCCCCTTCACTCTTACCTGCCCTCATACATGTATCCAGAAACGATGGTAGGTCTCCGCCGCTGCCGTCGTCGCCGTCGTCCTCGTCGCTGCCGTCCTCGTCGCCGTCCGCGTCGTCGTCGGTTTCACGCTGTCAGATTGACTTTTTGGTTTCCCTATCTGCTAGATGCTCCTTCGTTTGTTTGATGGTCCCTTGGAAGTTGGAACATGCAAATTAGATAGTGACCATTATAGCGCATTTCCTGTGGTGTTCATAGTTTGCAGCCATATCACATATCTTATGGCTTGTGTACCAGTATCAATGGATATATATGTACAAGCCCTGGCCCAGTGGTAAAGCCATTCCACTGGTTCCAGGAGACCTGGGTTTGAGTGGCCTTTCAACATGCGAGGGTAAGCTAGCTCGGGAATATTCCTCCCCTAGACCCGATATCACGTAGGAGTTTCTCAAACCACCACAAAAACGATTTGCTAAGAGCAGACGAAAGTTATCCACTTCAACTTTTATACACTAGTCCATCAACCCGTGCTACGGCACGGGCTACTGATTTTGTGTTGAAATATTTATTAATAAATCCAACCATATATCTAAATTTAAAAGTTTGTTTCATGTTCTGAATTGATTAATATTTGCAAAGTTTATTTTTCTATTTTTGATTTGGTATTTACCTTACTAATCTTGATGTTTTGATTTCCAAATTTCCTAGTACAACAATAGACTAAATTACCAAACAACCGAATAACTTATAAGATTCTTACCTACATTGAAATTATGAATTGGAAATTATATAAATGGGAAACTACCTATGCGTGTCTCAACCTAAAATTGAGTAATCCAACCTAGCTCACTTTTTTATCACCATTTGCTGCTAATCACAAATAATGTAGGATAGATGTACCTTGTTTACATTTTCTATAATTAATTATTTATTTATTTCCCTTGAGAAAGATTAGCATGGTTCCTTGTGAGCATTTTGGCATTACTTATTATTTCCTAATTGCACATGTCGATAACTCAAATGTAGAATCAATGATTAATTATAGTTATTTTTGTAATGGTAAATATGGTACATTACCTTTAAATTTAGGGGGTTACTTTGACCATTTTCATAATGGTAGAGGTGGGCAATTTATTATATGCAAACTTAGAGCATCACAAAGAGTCTAGGTATAATCCTAGCTAAATTTAGTTTTACCTCCTTTGTATAATATAGAAAATATTATGAAACACTGCAAAACCAATGGCTATACAAATTGTTATGTCTCTAATTCAAATGATGTCCACGTCAGTGCCAAAATGGGCACGCGGGAAGGCAAAGGGCACTTGGTTTCACCCCACTCCACAACCATAGACAAAGGGACCCCACGGACAGAGACATGGCCTGGTCAAAATTGGCCGGTCACCGGTTTGACTAGCCAATTCTCTCGCTGGCAATGAGGTTCCGGCAAGGGAGAAGAGACTGGTGAGCATCCTCGAGCTGAGGGAAACCCATTTCTCACCTAGGCTACGCAGATGGGTGACTGTACGAGGCATGTCGCCTGGAAGCGACGTGGCATCAACTGGGCGGCTGGGGAGCTAGGGGGAGTGGAGGCGGAGGTTGTGCAAGTGGTGGTGAATTGGGCCAAGGCAAGTTGCAGTGGCAGGGCCCCGTGGACGGCGAGCTCCATTCAGAGCAAAATGGTGGTGGCAGCAATTGACGATGGGAGTCACGAGGGGAGGGTGGGGGAGAGGGAAGGAGTGCACGAGGGACTGGAGCGGTGCATGGGTGATGACGGCACAACACAGGAAAGTGGAGCGCACGGGCAGGGGAGTTGGCGCTGCCAACGTGCTCGAGCAAAGATGCTGAGTGGAGGACAGGGGATGCCGAACGAGATAGAAAAGAGAGGAAGGAGAGTGTTGGATTTCAGAACAACTATTTCAAATCTACCAAGACTGTTGGGTTTGCTCTTATGTGGTTATTGTGTCAACTTTTATAACGAAAGAGGTCGGTAATTTATATGCATACTTAGGAGATTTCTTTGACTATTTTTATAATAGCAGACATGGAAAATATTTAGAAAACAAGATAGATCCATTTGCTATTATTATCAATAATAATTACATGCTATCTGATTAATGTTTGAACATTTCTAATTTTTGTGAGAATGTCTAGATTTTTCTATTTTTTGAGCATCCACCTACAGGATTCTAATTAGCTTAACGTAGAGGCTTTAAAAGGAGTATATAATTTGTAAAAGTAAGATGTGCATTCCAGTCCTAAAAATATATTTTCAGGAATAGTTCGTGTTTTGATCCACACCAGAATTCTAGAAACGCATGTGCGCACCAAAAAAAAAGAAGAAGAAGAAACCCCACGACTTGTGGACATGGTAGTAACCTTCTTATGAGTGCAATTGTTTTTAAATACTTGGGCTGTTTAATTTTACATATATATTTTTTTTATTTTTAAACATGAATTTAGATCGTTCAAAAAAAAATGAACACGCATGTAAATGGAAGTATAGAAGGATTTTTTTCGAATCCACATCAGAAGCTGGTTCCTTGACGCTGACGCCTGGGCAAGGCAAAAGAGCGGGAAAATGGAGCACCTCTAGCGGGCACCCTAGCTGACAGGTGGACCCGGCGCTTCCAGAAAGGACGATGGTGGGGCCTACACATAAACCCCGCCGCGCCGCGGCTCTGCTCTGCTCTGCTCGAAGGAGAAGACCCGTCCGGCGGAATCCCACCCACCCCACGCCGCTCCTCGTCTCCTTACGGCACAAGCAAGCGCCGGGCCATGGCGCCGCCTACCCAGCGCGAGTCTGGTGGGCTTCCTCGCCGCGACGGCGCAGCGAATCGGCCGCTACGAGGGTACGTCCACCACCCCGCTCGACCTCCTCTGCTCCGCCTCTGTTCTCCGCGAGCTCGTCACGGTCGGTGGGTGATCTAGGGTTACATTTGGTCGGTGTTTGCTGCTTCGTAGTGCGCGGTATCGTCCTCCTTTGCCCCGGGAAGTCGCGAATGGTGATGCCGCCACGTTCGTCCTGGGTTAATGCGTCTGCTTGATTCTTCTTAACGAGCTCGAAGACGGGAGAACCATGTCATCCGATGCTTATTTCAGCAGAAGATGGCAACCCATCGACAATTGTTTTATTAGTTTCTTCTCGTCGTCGTCCTCAGGAAACCTCCAAGTAAATGGCGGATCTAGAAAAAAATCATAGGGGGGGCTGAACTAAGCTACACTAACTCACCAATAATACTTCATTATATCACGTACTAATGTATCACGTGGTATCTGTCAAACCAAGATGTCCACCTGGAGCAGCAACGAGTGCAAATCTGAACTTTGTCACTTGTCAGGCTAGCAACGACCAAGGATTTTTTTTTTTTTTTGAGACAGAGCAACGACCAAGGAGCTAATAATGCAAATATGCATATGCTCGTGGTTAGTAGGGCCTGCAGCCTGGGATTCTCGCCGTCTAGGCCTTATTGGGCAGGGATATTGGGCCAGAAGGCTAGAATACGGGCCCTGGGGAGCAGCGGAAGAAAAGAAAGGCCTAAACATTTGGCTGGCCGCCTGGCCCAAGTAGCGGCTGCTAGTGCTAGGTCGTCTTCAACCTCAGACAAATCCCATCTCTTTCTTCTCAGTTTTTCCATGTCGAAAATTTCAAGGGGGGGTTTAGGGGGGGCTTCAAGGGCTCAGCAGAGGTAGGGGGGGCTCCAGCCCCACCCGCCCCACCGCTAGATTCGCCATCTCCATCTAATCGGAGCTGGAGACTGAGCATCCATGGCGTCACACTTAGCACAGGGCTCATGATCAAGCAAGCGAATCCTCCTCAAGCCTACGGCTCGCTCAATGACATGCCTTATGTATTTCATCAGCTTCTCATCCACCGCAAAACCTATTATCTGTAGTAGGCTCAACCTACCATGCTTGAAGTCAGACGATGCCTGATGCCACACAACATTGACCTTCTTGGCGCTGTCCTCGCATGCATTCCTTTCACATGGATGGCAGGATAGCTTCACGAAATAGAACATGGTTAGATGTGTGCTGATTCACCTAGGAACGCAGCAGAAAAAACCGACATAGCAACGGTAAATTAGCGACTTTTTAGCAACGAGAAACAGTATGTTTGCTGCTGTATCATCTACTGATTAAATTGATCAGTTTTGTTTTAAAAGCATCCAAGGATTCATAGGTGTAAGAAAAACTCCGCTCAACTAATTAACTGGATTCCATGATACAATTAATGTAGTACAACAAAGTAACAATGGAAAAGTTTCACAAGTGAGCTGAAATAAGCATAGATTATTGTACCTTAAGATGAAAGTTATTGAGAATAGGTGCAGCTTTAAGGACAAACATTGTCCAGTTCAGGTCACACTCAGAGAAAATATTATAAAGATATAGATCTCTCAGGTTCCTGAATATAGGGGAGAGATGCTTTGGGCCTTCTGGTTTGATCAATCTGCAGCCAAAAAAGGACACAAAATTATTAGGGGGAAAGAAAGTATACAAACAGAACAAGCATCCCCTTTATTGTAGGAAAAGAAAAAAAAAACGACGTACCATTTGATCATAAAAGTCGAGCCACATAATCGACAAGGTTGTGATATTGGACAAGAAGTGGCTCAACGCAAATGGATTCTGCCCATGGAGTGCAGAACACTCGAGGACTATGCTGTCAAGACAGGGCACTTTGCCAAAACGAAATGGTGGGTCTGCACCTAGCCAATCTTTGCAGCGTAGCCTTCCAAGTTTTGGTGCCTGGACCAGATTGATTCCTGCATATGCACATGTGATGATTTCAAGGCCGAGGAGCGACGAGTTTGGGGCATCTATTGTGAGCACAGTCTCCTCCCCGGTCACATGATCGACTTCACAAACACAGCCGTTCAAGGAGAGGTGCTCTAGCTTCCTGCAAGAGCTGAGGACAGTGGAGGCATGGCTGTCTCCTTTATATAACACGCATCCAAAAAAAGTATTTTTTGCCCCACTCCATCTGAACACAGCCCCAGAACAGAACAGGGTTTTCACATGCGCAACAGAAAGTACGTGCTTGGAATAGGCGATTCTTCGCGCTTCTTCATCAGAGTTGAGATAGTAATTCAGTAGTGCCAATAGAGAACAGAGAGGTGATCATTTATACAAAGAAGAGTTGTCGCGTCATGCCGAAATCGGAATTGTACCACATCCCACTCATCCCCATTTGTGTGTTGCACATTTGGCAATCCGATGCCCGCCCGGGCTGGGACCTCGGAGGCAGTACCTCGCGGCGGCGTCACTGGGCATTGGGGCTGCGCCACCGGGAAGGGAAGAGCGAGCTCCGGCGGGGTAAAAGCAAGGGGGCGCGGGATCGCCTGGATGAACTTGGCGGCGGCCGGCCGTACCTCTGGCTTCGGGCGGCGATAAGATCGAGACGGGGGAGGGGGTGACGAGCTTGGGCGCAGTAAGGAAGGAGCCGCGGAGCTTGTCGTACGACGGGGGCTGGAGCTCCATCTATAGGCCGGTCCCGGGCGCAGGAAGCTAGGCGGCTCGGCGCCGGAGATTTTTGCCGGCCGGCCGGCCGGTATGGGCCGTGGACGAGATGGCTCGGGTCAGACGGGCAGAGCGGCATTGGCAGGGCGTTCTTCACGTTTGTGGGAGGAGGAAGACGACGCCAAGGTCGGGGACGAAGCTGACAGGTTGAGTCCACCCATTGGCGGCTGTGCACGACCGACGCGGAGGGGATCGTTCTGGGCCGTGAGAAAGTGAGGAGAAAAAGTGGTCCGAGTCGGCGGATAGATTCCCTTTTTTAAAGCCTACCTTGGCCTAACAAAAACAGCCCAAAACGTTCAATGTTTTGGTATCAACATTTTGAAAGCACAGATTTAATAAAATTGGAATACTTTCAACATTTGAGATTCAAAATTCTCACGGCTTGTTGAAGTTGTACAAATGAAATATTCAAGTTGGACAAACAAATTGTTGAAACAGTGTAGTCAGGATGTAGTAGAACGGCTTGTTCACTGTCTTCTCCGGCGAGGTAAAGGTGGCGGAATAAAGAAAGAATGAAAGAAAGGGAGATTGAGCCCGCGTTGGTTTTAGGAATAGGATTATAGGAATATGGCCAATATGGTTTGAAGATTTTGGGAAGGATTCAAAGTACGGATTTAAAATGGGATTTGGAAGGGATTGTAAATCTGATTCAAGGGATTTAATTGCCACCAAGATATTCAACAAACAAGCACACTCAAGTGAACAAAAGAAACTTAACAGAAAAGAAAAAACACCTCAAAATGCATATGTGGAAGTTTCGATGCATGGTTTCTGGAAAAGGTGTTTATTTTAGTTTATGGAAAATATTAAAAGGTTCAAATTTCAAGTGTGTTTTTCACATGCAGCAAAACACATGACGTTACAATTTTGTATTTTATTTACCAAATAAAATTGCAACTGGATCTGGCAGGTGGGCCCAGTGCCTTGTGCCTGCCAAGTCATTTTACTATTTTTAAATATATTTTTTATATACTTTTTTCAAATACCTAAACAGCTGCTGCCTCTCTCCCTCCCTCTCCTTTTTTATATAATTTTTTTTCAAACCATTTTATTATTTTTAAATATATTTTTCAAGAGCTTCTTTCTGTGTTTCCTCTCTCTTTTTTTCACCCCCACATATATAGAACTTTTGCTGAGATTCAAGCAAATGCCAAAACTTTGATAGAAGGCTTGATGGCAGCAGACTAATTTGTGACCATTGCCATTGCTCAATCAATGGAAAAAAGGATAAAAAAAGGAAAATAAGTAAAGATATAAGATAAGACTTATGTTTTGTCCATTAATTGAAATTGACAATAAGACCATCAGCCCTGTTGTTCGTTGAAACGGAACTTTGCAGCAGGAAAAAAAAAATCCTCACATTAAAATAATATTTTTAATGGAGCCCAACCATAGAGACATACTATATACTGAAAGTGAAAAAAATCACGAATGTAATACAAATCATTGTTAAAACCCCAAATATTATCTGTAAATAGTCAGTAAACGAATATTAATTTCATATGTTTAGTTCGGAAAACATATTCTGGTAATAAGGACTAAAAAAGATGAATCATCAGATATATACATAGCCATATGGTATAAATAGTATTGAACTGTGCTGTGCATCAGACCTCTTAATATAACGAGGAGAGATAAAACGTACATTTCCAACGGACACTTGACCGAGCATTCACCTTCCATTTCATCTTCCGGAAATGCATACATTCTCATCTCAAATTTACCATATTACATCAGCAACATTTTTATCCTAAAATTCTCCGGCAACAAACAAAAGTGACATATTCAGATCCACATCTGCTTCATCTCTAGGAATGGCGCTACCTCCATATTTTGTTTCAGTTCCGTGGCAATGCAGCGACAGACCTATAACAAGTAAAAAGTAACGACTGAGAATGCAGAGGATGCACTGCTGCCAATAGGATCCACCAGGTAAGCTAAAATGTTTCATGTCAAGTGACGGAAGCTGGAAAGGATAGCCAATGATGAGATAGTCCATCAGAAAAACAAGATGGTTACCTGGGTCAGGTTCAGCTGAACCTTCTTCCTCTAGTCAACGGAGTGCGGCAGCTCCAAGGCGGCGGCGGCGGCGGCCTGGCATCTGGCGCTCAGCTTTCCCTCCATCTCCAGGTTGCTCAGGACCCCGCGCCTGTAGCAGCACTCGCGAACCTCCTCCTTGGTGAGGTCGCCGAATTGGTTGAGGCCGTATGAAATTTCCCCGGCGTCGGCGTTGAGCTGGACGATGACGCGGCGGTTGCCCATAACAAGGCGTACCGGCACTCCTCCTCGCCGACGTCTTTGTACGTCTTCCCGTAGTCGGCCTTCCACTCCACGAACATCCGGCGGGTCTCCTCCTCGTACGATATGGTCGACGTGCCCGCGGCCTCCAGCGACGCAAGCAGCAGCAGCGCCGCCGCCAGGAGAACCGTGAAGCCCCTCATCGCCTCAACCACGAACGAGAACAACGACGGCAAGTGGGGAAATTTCCGTACAGATCTAGATATCGTAAGGCGTTAGATCGCCAACTTTCGCCAACTTATTTTGTCAACTTATCACATCGAATGTTTGGCTACTAATTAGGAGTATTAAATATAAGTGTAAAAAACTAATTATATAGATGAACTCCACGTCGTGAGATGAATCTATTAAGCCTAATTAATTCGTCATTAGACATTGTCATGCTACAGTAACCCATCATTAAAAATGCGCTAATGACGGCACATATTAGGCTTAATAGAATCGTCTTGTGATGTAGAGTCCATCTGTGTAATTAGTTTCATAATTAGTCTATATTTAGTACTTCTAATTAGTGTCAAAAGGATGGATGTGACATTTCGCCAACTTTCGTCAACTTTATACCACTCGTCTAAACAAATCCTAAGTAGACAAAGCACTAAATCATACTTAAAGTATTTTTAATAACAGTAAAGTAAATAATGAAATAAAATAAATCATGCCTACATAGGAGTATTGACATATTGTCAAACGTCTTTGAAGAAAAATTCAACAGTGGCAAATGTTTCAAAACGGGGATGATGCATACTAAAAAATATGCGACGTGTTGGTAGAAATAAGATATAGTAAAATACATCACCGGTTCTTAAATTTATATCACTGTGTCGTTCCAGTCTCTAAACTCACAAATTAACTATTTTGATGCTCAAACTTGTTCGGTTGTGTCGTGCGGGTCCCTAAACTTGCAAGCAGCTAGGCCGACACAAATTAAATGTTCATCTTTAGAGCCTCTACATAATTAAAGTCCAATTCACAAAAGGGTATTTTCCTGGTGAAAAACCCTGCTCTTCCCTCGCTAGAATGCCAGCATGAGAAAGCAGGGCCCACACAAGAGTAAGGAACTCCCCTCCATTTGCGGGGTTGTTTAGTTACAAGTTTTAGTTCATATAAAACTTCTCCCGAAATTTACTATTTATTGAAAATTAACTATTCCTCTGTCTCATAGGACACGCTTCCCAACAAAATTGCTATAGTGTAATTTGAAACAAAAAAAAAGTCAAATGAGTTGTAATTTGAAACGGAGGATGTAGACATTATTTTGGTCTGTTTAATGTTTGAAAAGCAAAGACATGGTAATGTACTGATTCGTCTCCTGTGGGCTCTGAAGCTCTCCTCACATCACAACAAAAATAAACAGCTCTAAAAGACACTTCCATTAGGTCTATTTGGAATTGCTTTTGCACATAAGGATTGGACATTATGGAAAGAGATCTTGATGATCCAATACTGAACTGCAGTAAGTACGTTTCGGAGTTGCACTGGCACAAAAATCTAACAATACCTGTATAACGTCAAAATACTGATACTGGAAACACGCATAAGCAAATTTCTGCATGCAGTGATCAAAGAACGTTCCTACATTCTCTACCGATAAATGGCGACGACTTTTGCAACAATATTTCCCTTTCCCTGATATACTTGTTCATTGTCTATGTACATTACGCCAAAAACAGGCTGATACGCCTTTGGTGACTCAAACAGAAAGAGGGAAAAAAAAAGCGTGAATCGTTCTATAAAGCATTATCATACCAACCTAAATAATTTCTGCAGGCCTTGCGACACACCCCAATACCTAAGCCCCAAATTTCATAACCTGCTGCAGTGTATGATTTTTGGAGTCTTGCTGTTTAATGCAGTGGAACGAAGTTGCATGATGTCAAAGGTGAAAGGTCATCCTCGAGTCAATATGCAGACCGGGTCGAGGCTGCTGATGACACACGTTCTGAGCTCTTCACGTTGTATCGCTCGTACACCTTTTCACGGTTCTCATTCCACCAATTTTCTGCCTGATGCTCACCAAATCGTCTTCGGCTGCAAAAGGTAGAGTTTGCAAAACAGAAAAAAAAAATCAACACAGAAGCCCAGGATGGCTATATACAGAGTGCTACTCGTTGCTTCACTTTATGTTAAGAGTGCTGGTTCTCCTGGTCAATCAGAGACTAATGCAGCCTTCAGTTCTCTAAAAGCATGCGTTGTGGAACCTTTAGCGTTTCAGAATTTAAAGAACATTTTCATCCTGTTTGGTTGCATGTACTGAAGTGCCTAGTTGCTGTGTAAACAAGGGGGTAATTCAGAAAAAAAAAATAGAGTGCAAATCACCTGAAGCGAACCCTCTTTAGATCCCGAGTCCCATCACGGAGGGTTGTGAGTGTTATGTACACACCAGGTTCGTATTGTTCAATCCATTCGGCCTGAACTTGGTTGCTGGATGCTGATATCGTGCCTCGAGGCTTGTATCCATCCTCACCATTTTGAAGGGACCTAGCATCCATGCTCATACTATCATCCACTCTACAACCTGCTGTCAGCATTTCATCACTGCTGCTACGCGCTCTTCGACTGGGTAGCTCCGAATCATGAGGACTGGTAATTCTTAGGCTGTGAGTGCTGCAATCACTATTTTCACTGACATTGCCCAGTAATTTATGTTGGCCTGAGATTCCATTGGAATGTGATGACCGCCCAGAGTTTGGACTATGAGCAATTGAAGCATTGAGCAACTCATTCCGTTGTGGATGGATTGCATTCATACTAGAGTAGTTAGCAACATGCGAGTCAATGCCATTTGGAATATGTGATTGCTTCGTCTCATTCACATTATACGTGCAGTGATCTGGTGGTAGTCTCTCAGCCATGTCCTTCAGCTAGATAAATTAGAGAAAAGGTAGGGAATAAGAGAGGTGTTTGTGAAAGCATACTGAAACAGCAGAAATCACACATCTGACAGTGCCTTCGCCAGAAATAAAAAAAGCAATGTGTTATCTAGAAATGATTACAACCAAAGAAAAACTTCACAAGTTGAGTATTTGTTACTTGACTCAGTAAAACATCACACAAACCATGAGAAATTGAAGATTACCTGAGCGGTTAAAGATTTTATAACTTCTTTTGCAGCTTTGGATTTTGCAGATTCTTCTGCCACCAGTGTCATAGCCTCCTGTACTTTCTTGGCTGATTTTTGCAGATCAAGTTCTTGAAGCTCACACCGATTTCTAAGGTTATCAACCTAAATAGGTAAATTTAGTAACTAATGCTACATAATAAACATGGAAATCAAGGTTCTACTGAATAATGAAGAATACATACCTGTGCTCGCAGCCTCTCAACTTCCTGGTTTAGGAGCTCATTTGCTTTAACAATATTGTCAGTAGCACTTTTTGAGAGAGAGAGACCATGGGCAGTTGGAACTGGTGTGGTAGAACGTGGTGGACTGGGCTTGTGAGAAAAAGGAGAAACAGCCCTTGAAGTAGTTACTGACCGAGTTGCAGATGTACGCACTGCTCTTGGAGCTGATCTGTTCATGTCTAAGCCACCAGACAAAGCAATATCACTCAGCTGCAGGAGCGAACTAACTTGAGGATTACGGAGAAATGACAATCCATCAGTTCTCTTCCCTTGCCGCGCTGCCTTGATATCTAAACTTCTAATCATATCCATATTACTGGGTACATTAGCTTTAGCTACTTTAGCATCGCCATTGCTTTCACCAGGTTGGTAGGGAACAGACTCTTTCCTCCTGTTAGCTGAATTGGGATCTGAGGTGTTATTCAACTTTAAGAAACATGAATCACAGACACGGTAAGGTTTCCCAGAATTAGGAGCCAGTGCTGCTCTCAAAGCCTTTCGCGAGGTGCAGGCATTACAATGGACAAGTCCACAGTTATAGCAGTTACGCCTCTTTCGAGTAAACCCAAATGGCTGTTGACATGAGGAGCACTGCGATTGGTCAGCTCCAGAAACCCATTTATGTTGGCAAATAGCAGCAGTGAAGTTTGCACCACAAGCTATGTACCTAACAGCTCTATCTTTCAAGGCTTCGACCAGTGAAGGCACCTTCCGATCCTCTACATCACCATGGCCCAATCTTCCATTAGCTCCCTTTCCCCATGTAAAAACTTCACTCCTGCTTGTCAAAACCGCAACATGGTAAGAGCCACAAGCAATTTGGAGAACATGTTCACCTGCAATCTTGTCTTCAACTAGACATGGAATCCTTCCATCTGAATGAGGATTCCCTAGCTGACCATAAACAGCATTACCCATGGTTAAGACTTGCCCAGAAGTTGTCAAGGCTACAGTAAGACTGTGACCACATGCTACCCTGTAAAAATCATGATCAATAAGGGTAGCCACACAAGTAGGCTTAAGTCGAGCTTCTTTGTCACCATGACCAAGTCGATGCTTGTCACCATCTCCCCACGTGAATAGCTTTCCAGCAGATAGTTTTACACTTGAACTGGACCGAGTGACAATAACCTCCACAATAGCTGCAGTGTGCCATACACCACATGCCACTGCAATTGTCTTCAACCCTGATAGTGACCCTACCTCCTTTGGGTAAGAAATGCTTTTGAGATCTCCATGGCCCAATACACCAAATGAACCGTCCCCAAAGGTAAATAATTGACCCATGGATGTAATCAAGGCTGTATGCCAGGTTCCACAAGAAACATGAGAAACTTGAAGGCTTTCCAATGCTCCAGATATCCTCTTAGGTATCCAGTGCCCTACATCATTACCATGTCCAAGAAGCCCGACATTGTGAGTTCCATCTCCCCATGTATAAAGCTCACCCGTTGTTGTAATAGCACAAGTATGAAATTCCCCACAGGCAACAAAATCTACATTCGAAACAGTCAAGGACTCGACCAGACGAGGATGAACAGAATCTTCCCGTGTTCCATGGCCAAGGCGACCGCCAGAATCTTCACCCCATGTAAAAACCTCACCATTTTTAGTGACCAATGCAGCATGCTTGACCCCACAATCTACATGATACACATCAAGAACTAAACTGGACTCCAATGGCTTCGGCAGTAGGATGTCACTCCTGCCAGTTGATTTTATTACAGTGTCAGAACCAGTTCGTACAGAACTATCGCAGACAACCTCACCCCACACATACACATCCCCTAAAGAATCACATTCATCTTGTGCAGAACCATGGCTAGATGTACTTGGGGCACTAGAAATGCTTGCTCTGAGAACATCTGAAGATGGCCCCTTCATGAGCATGTTTCTACATCAGACTGCGACAACAAAGCTGGGAGAACAGCATGAACGTAATCAATACTTTCATAGGAGTGCTAGGTGAATGTTCAAACAATCTGGGCATGCCAAATACCTGCACATATTTAAAGTTTTAAATACAAGGCATAAAAAATACTGCAAAGGAGAAAATTGGAGAAATATGAAACTTTGTGCAATAGAAAAAAGGGCACCAAGGTTACAGATGCAGATTGAGGTTAAGGTACTAATTGCTTCTAGGTGCAAAGAAGAATATCCCGTTCTCTCAGTAATACGAGGAGCACAAATCCAAAGAAACTATATAAATTGAAAGACTGATTTAGAATCGATAAGCAATGATTCACACCACTCACTACCAGATCCTACCATGAATGGGACATATTGACATTTACATTTAAATCGGATAAATCAGATAGCGCTAGCAATTCTATTTAAATTGGACAAATCAAAACCATCATTAAAAAAACAATTGCCAACAGGTGCTGGCCAGAAACCAAAATCTACGTGTGGACCTATATATTTGCAAAGGCAGAATTTGGAGCCCTGGTCCAGAGCCATGATGGGATGCAAGGGTTTACCAAAAAATGGGATATGTCTGCTAAATTTTATATCATTATGACAATAGCTAGGTAGTATGTAACTGAAGTTGGCTCCTTGTATGCAAGCCTTAACTAGCATCTAACAACTAGGTTCCACATTCTGTATATAAAAAATCGAGTGAACCCACGTTTGACAACAAAGAATTAATGCGCTGGAAACTTGAACTACTCCATGACAACCTTTTATTTCCCCCAAGATAACCATAATCCGCACCCCAACAACAGCCTAACACCAATGGGGACGTCGCGACATGCCAAACATGGGCATCCCTTTGTTTGTCTGTGCGCAGTTTTGCTGGCATTGTTTACTGACAAGTAAATCAGCAGCACCAGTCGACTATTTTAGCAGTACATTGCAATCACAACTTAAACCGTCAGCCATGAACAGCGCTCAGGCAACTTTCCTCTAACATTACCAACCCAAATCGGCATCAGGGGGGCTGTAAACTGCCTACTCGAATTGCCAAGAACCTATAACCGCAGGCACTACAAATGGGGAAAAAATTTAGACTCGATTCTTCCATCAGGACCACAGAAACACTAGATTCGTTCATAAATGCGCGAAGGAGGCCCCTCTCCAGACCAAACCTCAACCCGTGGAAAGAAACAAATTTTGCACAAGATTGCGAAAGATTCGCGTACCAGAGGTCCAGGGTTGACGAAGCATCAGCTCTCCATGCGCCAAAGAAACCTCTCCTGCTCCTATGGCACTCCCTCCAAGATGGGATCCACCCGGCCCGAGCGCCGTCGGAAGCTGGAAGGTCGCCGTGCGCCGGAGGCTGGGGTCAATGCGCCAGCTTCCTTCTTTCCTCTCCCACTTTCTCAGCTTCTGTGCTGTTGATCACGAGGGATGGGCTCCCCCTGTTTGTTCTTTTCCTCTCAGCAATTTCTCTCTCTACGCGCTCTCCTCCATTACTCACCTCACCCTGCTGCTTTCTTTCTCTTTTTGGGTACTCCGGTTCACCAGGCGGTGATGTCTGTACTCATCTCCCCCACATGGCCATGGCCATGGCCACGCCCATCTTGTGCTCTTGCTTTGGACTCTTCACTGTGCTTACTTGTTTTCTAAGGCTGTTACTTGACCGTATCTGCTGGCTTCTACTCAGAAATAGCCAGCTGGTCTTGGGTCGTAGCAGTTAATTTTTTTAATGTTGTTCCTCTAATGCATAATTCCTCTGATAGCATTAGATTATGGGTTTGATTACTGTTGCTCAGATCTGAATGACTATGCTTCTTTTTAGGTCTTGTTCTTCTCCTGTGCTCTCTAACTGACAGACAGACAGATATGCTTCTTTTGTTTCTGAAGAAACTGTTTCACACTTGTACTGGTATTATTTATGTTAGTCTGATGATAGATCTAGCATCCTCCGTAGAAAGGGAAAAGGAGATGGGGAAAAAGAATCCGTTGACATGTTCTCGTAGCGATCTTTCAAAAAAAAAAAAAGGAATTGTTCTAGTAGCACGTGTTGGTGATTGGATCATTTTGTTGAAATGTAGAATGATTAAAAAAAAAAGTTAACTGGTAAACTGACATGGTGAAGCTTTTAAGAAGATCAGGTTGGGGGACAGGTTTACAGATTACTGGATTCTAGGTTGGAAGTGCAGAGCAAACTACACAAAACTTTACCAACTTGAGTGTACAATACTCCATGCTTCTCAAACTTGATGTGACCATGTGGAAGCAAATTTGCCTAGTGTGCCACAACAGATCATCTGAAGGGTGGCTTTCAGAAAACTTCTCTTCTTGGAACCTGCAATGAATTGTACCCGTGCAGCACATTTGTCTCCTTGTAAAAGAAGTCAAATGTTTGCAAGCATAGGCTATGGCTACAAAAATGTAAAATGAAACTGTTTCCCCTTTAATTTTTTCTACTTCTGTATTGCTACTTTACATATGCAACATAGTTGATTTTGTTGGCACGCTTTGTGCTGCCAATTGAACAAGTACTCAGGCTCTCTTAATCGTTGTAAATCACAATAGGCCGTTTAATTTGCTAGATTTCTAATCTATGGACTTGCCGACATATTGAGTGCACATAGACACAATTAATTGTATGATATGATGGGGAGGCAGTACTATACTTTTGCAACCACAATTAATGTAGCAACATGATATCTACTTAATTATTAATGTTTGTATTACTACATAGTACATACTCAGTCTGATAGTCATACCCGTTTGGTTTGTTCATTTTGTAAGACAGTCTGACAGAGAAGTCGAAATTCGTAAACTTCGACCCATGATTAGTGAAATTAGATGCACATTTATGTATGATGACAACTAGATTTGTATCTAAAAAAAAATACCATATTAATTTTATTTCAGTAGATATTCTATTGTGAAAGAAATTAGAGGTTAAAGGTTTTAGACTTTTCTCACATCAGGAGTATACGCCTTACAAAGTGACGGAGAGACTAGTAGCAAGGGCGTACGACTGTACCTACATTATACAAATTTATATACAAATGTTAAATGAAAACTGCAACATAGGAGTATACATTAAAGAGGCACAAGTTTTGGATGAAAACATGCAACACACCCAACTTTACATGCCTTGTCCGATCACTCTACATTGAATATGTGCTGTTGGACTGTTGGAGTTCACATGAGACGTGCCAAAGGATTTGATGACGGGATGCTCCTTATTACTAATTTGTTGGGCGATGAATTTACTAACTTCCATGAAAACGTGTATATTGGTGTATAAAATATATTTTTTTTCATAAATAATGCATTAAACTGATTACTTTGGTAATCCTACTTATTATAATTATAGGTGAACTGCACTAGTATAACATCCCTTGCTACTACTTAGGTATTCTTTTTTTTTTGAACCGAAAACACAGCGAGGGAGGCCCCCACTGTGAGAAATTCTATTATAAAATCAGAAAATAAGTTACAACCATCACATTTACTTAGAGATACAAGCTAACATGTGCAACAAGAAGCTCCTAAACTGACAAAAACTATAGGGAGGATATAAATATAAGATAGCTATATAGGAAGGGAATCAACCCAGTTGAGAAAGGGTGTTTTGAGGGACTCTTTCATCCTACTAGTCTTTTGGCACGTGCGACACGCACGTGCTATTAAAATAAATTAGATTAGAACATAACTATTCAGTCACGAGATCTAATTCCATTTCATATAGGAATAAAGCATATGCACACTGAAATGAGAATTATAATGAACATAATAAATTTTAAATACAACATATTGCAATACTCCAAGATGACCCTACAAAAGATAGACACATAAATTTGAACTGGATAGCAACAAACCATCCGAGATGAAAGAGATTTCCTCCATGATTTTATTAATCATAATTATTAATTTAGGAAGAGTTACATGTCAATTGCCTCCATACCATACATATACATATACATATACATATACATATACATATACATATACATATACATATACATATACATATACATATACATATACATATACATATACATATACATATACATATACATATACATATACATATACATATACATATACATATACATATACATATACATATACATATACATATACATATCATATATATTTTTTCATAGTGCTGCATTTTTTCTTTCTTTTTAGCCTAACCAATCGTTTATTTATTTTGTCCTTGAGCATCCGGATCACCTCCCATAGGGAACAACAAGCATGATTCCACAATAGCCAGAGCATATCTGCTTATTCTTTATTTTTGTTTTTACCTGGCCAACCAGGTTTTTTCATGGAGTTCTTCACGTGGATATTAACCTAGGAAATTGGCAGCCAAAGAAAACATAAATACTTCTTTAGGAAAACAAAATAAATCTCAGTAATTGCCTATGCTAACGCTTTGATTTCATTCGAAGAGACTTTATATTTTTAAAAATTAAGCAAAGAATGAAATATCAAGATTCAAATCACAAGTTATTATGCTATTGAATATAGTATCTTGGCACGTGCGGCACACACATGCTATTAAAATATAATAAGTTTGGAGCAACTATAATATTAAATTAAGAGATAATAAGAAAATACATAAATATAGTATATAGATAATAAAAAAACATGCAAAAATCGTAAAAAAAACTTAGTTCATATTTCTGATTCTGATTTTAGGAGACTCCTAAAAGGGTGGTCCTGAAACTCGGGCAGCGATGTATCGGAGATATGTTTAAGATCTTCCATTCATGTGGTGACATCAACTTTGATGATTTCACAAAGTCCATAGTCATTGTGAATATCGTTTCTAATTGCTGAAAAATGTGAGACATAGTAAAAATTTAGCTTCAAATAAAAAACATTTTATAATAATTTGCTATTCTAATATTAATTAACCACCTTCGAATGCTGACAGAGATGAGTTAATTTCATCTTTATAATCTTTATAAAAAGTAAGAATAATGAGATTGTTAGCCAGCAAACATGCTGTTGAAAGTAAAACTCGATAATATTATATCCGACCTTCTTCGAAGTGTTCACGAGATAGAATGTAAGAACATGACAATTACACAATAAGAAAAGAGTACTCACTCATATTTTTGCTCACCATATCGTTTTGTACCATGACAAAGTGGTTGTCCACTTTAGGCTCAACTAATATTCGATGTGTTTCGTCTTCATTGTCATTGACCATGCGGAGGAAAGCTAAGGAACTGAACGATTGAGAGTTAGCGTCGTTAGACAACTATAAGATTGTTTAATCAATGAAGAAATGGTGAGTTGAAGTAACATTTTGTCACACAAATAGAGTTCCATCAGTCCAGGGATAGGATCGGCTACTCCAACAAAGCCGACACATCAACATGCGCGCCATGAGGCTGTGCCATGGCATCCTTCAAGGTCATGTAACAGTGAGAGCCTTAATCCATGGACGAGTGCTCCTATTACAAGGTTGTGTGTTTTATGATGGGGAGGATAGTTTGGAATTGATCTTTCATAAAAGAGAAGGTGCATAACAAATAAAATGATCATTTATGGGAAGGCTAAGGAAAGGGTTATGGCAAAAGGTGGCCGGACTGAAAAAAAGGAAACAAAAATCTAAATGATTGGATGGCCACAAATGTTATTTTGGCTGGTCTAAAAAATATAGAAACAAAATCATAATGGAAAATATTGCGTCAATCAAAGTATATAGGAAAAAATGATTGGTATTTAAGAAAAGAAATAAAAGGTTGATTTACCGGACTGAATTAAAGATGCGTCATATCACTCTAAGGCAATTAATGGAAATAATTATGATTTGTTAGGCTAATCTTGAAACATGCAGTGGATGACAGACTTATTTTCTAAAGTTTTGTTTTATTCACTTTTTCGCACTTTGCAACCTGTGAGAGGTAAGAGGGAAGTAGATAGAATAATATAGATTATTTTAAACTTCCATAATTATCTTGATTATTTTATTTTCATTCCTAGATCATAGGATCAACTTCAATACGAGTGACTATTTTGCTGACACAAATAACTTCATCAAAACCATTTCAAAGAAGGGAAGAGAGAGGTAACACACAATTTATTGGTCTAGTTGAGATAAAAACATTACCACAGAATGGCTCTGTACAATCCATTACATCCTGCAATATTCTATCAAGAGCTTCTACCGCCGGCCTCTTAGTCATTGCTACTTCATCCGAAATTATGAGTGACACCCTCCTTAGCAGCTCAGCTGTACCATTATGCTTAGTAAAATTGCACATACTGTTGTCACCCAACTTGATTGGAATCTTGAACCTTGAGTGTGTTGTTCGATCACCATGCATGATGGATGCAGCAATACCCGATGCTGCGGATGTGACTGCAATAAGATCCATAGAGCACACTTTAGCTAGCAATGCCCTATATAGTATCAATAAAAAATCATTAATTCCTAAAATAAGAAAATCTGGCATTGTAGAGTGTATTGGACACAGCCTAAACATACCAGGTCCTATGGGCATGCCAAAATTTGGTATTCTCAGCTAAGTTACATACAAATTTCATATTAGGCATAGGATGTGCAGATGTAGTTTATTAATTTACATCCCCTACATATTGCAGCCCAAACATCCAATACAGTGGTACACTAAAATAAGTCCCAGAGATTGCACCGTCTAATTAAGGAAATTATGGAATATAAAAGAAGTGCACATGATGGGTTCTTAAGATTGCATACCTGACCAGAACACTAATTGATTAAACTAATCATTCATCCAAAGACTACCATGTTGGTTACTTGCTGATGACTTACATGATGCAGTCTCAAGATTGTATTCTGAACACAATTACTTAGAGAAAAACTGCATCAATTGAAAATGTGTTCACTGTATATAATCAAATCAAACTACTTGAGCAATCTTTCAATAGAAGTTCACATGTGGGCATAGGCATATAACAGTAGAGAGAGAAGAGGTATGCATGTAGGCGTATAGCAGTAGAGAGAGAAGAGGTCTGATGGCAGCTATAACCAGGTTGCAAGAACCAGGACATTGATTCTTACAGGTTGCAGCTACAAATATCAACCATTTTCTCGAATTTTCACCGATTCTGCTCGTAAATTTCAAGCTGGATGTAATATATTTTCTCAATTTCAGTCTTGGAAAGATCAAATTTCCTTTGTTCTTAACCACATTCCTTATACAGTTCACACAACAGGGAAGTAACATTAACAGGAGCACAGTACCTTGTGGCTGATGGCAACGAAATAGTTGTGCTAGATGAACTTGTGATATAATGCTGTATACATACTCCAAAGCTCAATAAAAGTCAAGTCGTCCAGGCTTATGATAAATATATTGTGGCAATAGATATGTTGGATGCACGCAAACATATAAGATCAGACTGATAATTGATTCAGTAATAAATGAAACATGGGCCAATACTTCCCTTCAGAAAAAAATGTGTTTCAAAAAAAGAAAGAAGATGCATTTGTTGAAAATAATAGTGAGCCTAGGAACATACCATTCTAGTTAGCATTCTTCTGGAAATGATTCGTGTTGTATCTAAAATGGTGCAACGGATATGTTGGCTTCTGGATGTAGCACAATAAAACTATCCTGACTAAGAAGCTCATAAAATGCATCAACTGTAGAGACACCATGAAATGAAATGAGGACATTCCCAATAATTAATTACATGAACCATTCTAAGCATATGCCCACAGTTCCTGAAAATTTAGATGAAAATAAAAAATAAGTGGCAATACCTGAATAGTCCCTTTTGCCTTTTTATGCTATCACCCTTTTCCAATGTCTCTGCCCATACCATGTATTACGACCTTTCAACAACGTTGCATAGGTGTCAGCTAATAATGCTCCAGCAAGTTTTTCTGGTTCTTCCAGAAGGTGTGATATAGATCATCTCATATGTGCAAAGTGTAAACAGATTTGCTAGTTGCATTCTCATTTTTTCAGCTAATAATGCTACCATACCTGCAAGATATCAGAATGTTCAGCAAACTGATTGAACAATAGGCCATTAGAAACATAAAGAGCTGTGACTGAGCATCTTTGTATACAAGAAAGTTCACCAGAACATGCTCTTCTCACAACCTATTGTCCACATCATTTTTCTTGTGCATAACAAAAGCAATTAAGATGACATCACCCACTTGTTTTGATTTCCTTTAAGGTGACACATTCATAGGAATGAGGGGAATAAGAAAAAAGCTATGGAGCAAGGCAGTTATTCTCAAAAAGATATATTCAAGCTGAGAGGAAACTGTTAGACAAGCAAATAGAAATTACCTGCACAAATAGCATATACATTCTATAAGCCTCTAATGACTTCATGAGTGATAAGGTCACTATTATCCCACACAATAAAATGAGGCTGCCTCAAAAACTTGGCAAGCGGCTTTCTAGCTCCAAAAATACATGCATTTGCATATTATTTTTGTAAATTTTAGAAGCGATATTCAGAGAACCAATATATAGGATATTCTCCAATGGAATCCTAGCTCCATTAAACAAATGTTCTATGAATCATACAAATTCGTAAACAAAAAAGTAAAAGTCTTGAATATTAAAAAAAACATGAAACAATAATGGTATAGATTGTTCTGTATGCAGAAACAAGAAACATGAAACAACAATGAAATTTAAAGTAAAGATCAACAATTGCAATTGCATATTGTAGGTACCAGACTAAAGATGTGCATGTTTTTTATTATGACAGCTATCATTAGATTTGACCAACACTCACCACCAAGAAAATCTAAATTTTAGCAGTTAATGAAAGGCATCAGAAATGGAGTGAGTCATACACCAATTCTTGTCCATGAGAGAAGATGCAAAAGAAACAACCTTTTTACCTAAGCGGATGTAGCTGCTACTACAAATGTGGATGCATCAGCACAACATTGAGAAAAACAACCTGGAAGCAAAACGAGGTTACCATCCAATCAGATGTAATGGAAGGACAATATGAAAAGAGTAAATATAAGTAACTGAAGGTGGCATCTTTGTTGTGAAAACCTAACTTGAGGTGTCTCCATGGGAAGCTCGGCGAAGTCAACCAGCAACTGGTAGGTTTTGCCGGGATAGAGGGTACCTGCTGCACCGGTGACCTTAATTACCCACCTGTTCAGTTATCGAGAGATAAATATCCTATCAGGCAAGTAGTCCAAATCCACCTCCACACACAATGACTGAGATAAAAAAAAGAACCCTTAGAAATCAAGAATAGAGATCAACAAAAGAAAGGGACCTTGAACGGTGGAACCCATCCATGTAGGAGAATTAATAAGGACAAAGAAAAAAACCTCATGATAAACATGTAGAAAAGGAAGACATGATGGGTGAGGAATTGTGCAGGGAGGGTCGCGGCGAGAAAGACGACGCCTTTGGAGGTTATCGGAGACCTTGTGCTTGAACCCGGCGGGAGGGTTGGGCTGCCACTTGGCGAGCTCCATCTACAACCTATTGCAAGCGATCTTGCTCTGTGCCTGCACTCATGGAAAGGGACTATCAATGCACTCATGGAAAGGGACTATCAAATTACAATTCAATTGAGAAGGAAAAACCACAGGCCTACCAACGAATCGGACGGATTGGGGAACAGGTTGCGGTACCTTTTGGGAAAGGAGAGGAGGAGCTCATCGTTGTGGGGGGTCTGGGTTCTTGGCGGAGAAACCGCAGCGTGCTCTGGCGTCGAGTCCTCACGAAGCCGCGCCGACCATCGGGAGATCGCGCCGCCCGCCGGAGCCGAGGCCGCTAGCCTCGTGAGTGCGCAGCCGAGAGCCGATGCGCTCGTGTGGGTCCCGTGCATGCCCGTGCTGATGCGCCCACCTCGGTATATCTGCTGGGCACCGACGGGTACCATAGTGCCACCACCTCCTTCGCTCGCCGCCCCACCTCCGTGCACCGCCGCCGCCGGATGCTCCCTCACCGGCTGCCGCTTCCTCCACTCCGCGGATCAGAGCTTGAGTGCGAGGCATAGGGGAGGGGCGCGTGCCAAGATGGGAGGTGAGGTGGATAGAAGGAAGCGAGAGAGAAGAAAACATGATTTCAAGTTTTGAACGCGCTTTTCGGTGATTGTCATGATCTGTTTATATTTCCTTCAACGATTTTAGGGAAGGATTTATTTTAGGGGAAAAGATCAGGGCTTTCTTTTAGTTTGCGATTGGAGAGAGATTAGGGGATCCTCTATTTCTGTTTACGTGGGTTGCTTTCAATTGCATTTATGTGTGTGCCTTTTATTTCCATTCGTTGAGAGATCAGAGAAATCACAGAGGGTCTTTACTTTCCATTTTTTCTTTGTCATTTCAAATTTCTTAACGATGGGGTTGGGTGCATTTGATGGTGATAAAAAAAATGGGAGGGGAGGCTGCTGGGGCAATTTTTAACTGGGTGAGGACGACCAAATCAATCTCCCCCCTTTGGTCGTCCTGGGCCCACCGTTCAACCCTGGTAGGTGGGTCCGTTGTGAGGGATAAATGGGTGTGTTTGTGGGTGAGAAGTGTTCTCAATTTGTTCAATCCTTTATAGTATAGATGTGGTTGGTTGTGGCATTCAATCACGAAATCTCTTTTCCACCTTTTGGCACTGACTTGCTTGTTTTCGAAGATGAGAGCGTTCTTTTGTTTCCATATTTACCATGCTGCTATAGTAAATGCCACATGTGCGACAACAATGCCAATCAAGTTCATTGCATTGGCAGGTCTTGTGAAATAAAGTTTGCAGTTCTTGAGTGGTGGGTGTTTAATTATAAATTGTTTTTAACGAATATATACTCTGTTCGTTCCCTGCATTAGTTTTGATTTGTTCTAAGTCAAACTATTCTTACTTTGATTAAATTTATAGGAAATGTGTTATCTAACCATCAAATAAGTAAATTATAAAAATGCTCATTTACCATGCATCTAATTATGGTAATCTGATATTGTAAATATTATTGCTATTTTCTATAAACTTACTGGTAAAATTTAGAAAGGAGGGAATTTCAGCAGGTTCTTGTGGACCCTTTCCAGTTAACCCACTTCTGTATTTTTTTTTCAACACACGTATTTTTAGTCCAATATTATTTTTCCTTCTTTATGAGGCCTAACTATGCACCTTATTTGATGTGCTTGGAACACTTGGTTTCACCCAGTGTACTAAATAGAGTTTAGCGGTATGGTAGCGGATTAGTGTTCATGTAGCGGACTACATCGCGGATAGCGGGCGTTATAGCGGACGCTAAGTCCAAATAGCGGAATTTAAAAATTAGACATATTTTATGGCATATTTGAACAATTACCATCATATTTGGTCAAAAGTTTAAATGTTTTGGTATGAGATTCATGAAAATTTTTAAATAAATATATAAATAAAAGATACATTGATGTATATTAGCATTAAATTATCACATTAATAAATAAACAACATAATTTGTTAGCTCCTTATTCTTTATTATTGTTTAAAACACCATATTCAACATTTTTTATTGTCACTTGATTCATCTTTATTATCACTATAACTATTAACATAGCAAATAGCGGTCTGAAATCAGCAATAGCGGCCCAAAATAGCGGATGCTAAGTGCAATAGCGGATAATAGCGGACGCTAAGTCCAAACATGCTATTTTGGTTCCGCTACCTAGTAGCGGTAGCGGCAGAGGTCCGCTACCGCTATAGCGGCCGCTATTGCGGGCGCTACGAACGCTATTTAGTACCTTGGTTTCACCTGAAGATCAATTAATCTAAAAAAATTCATTATGTAATTATGTATATATACACACACCGCCATGTATGCAGAATATCAATTTCTATTCGAGAGGGGAAATTAAACTATATCTATTTTCTTAAATAAAAAAACAACACATCAATTATTTATATACAACAACACAAAGAGAACAACGTATGTATGGAGGGAGATGTATAGGGGCATGAATGTTGCATGCTGTGCTGTATGGGCAGCGAGGTGGACTGGTTATGGGAATTGGGAAGAGCGATCGTGATTCGTTTAACTTGAGAGTACGATAGCTGCTTCACCAGATTATTAGCAAAAAGACGATAGATGACACATGCATAGGAAGTGTCATTTTCTTGGTCACATCGATTATATGTTGGAACCATAAAATTAAAGATGACCTGACGATCTTCAAGCTAGGGTGCTGGCTGGTTGTTATACATTACTTTGTGTATAGCTAGTGTTAAGGGTACAATAATTTTGTAAGGCCCATGCTGCGCATGTATCTGATCCACGTGATGATTCCGTTACCAAGAAAATGCCAAGGGAAGAGAGAAAATGCTAGCCCTGTTCCATGGTTCAATGCAAGAACAAGCTGGTATATTCCAGCGACAGCTATCGTGCGTGGATGGGCATCCCATGCATAATTCCATTTCCTGCTTCGCGTAGCTCGAGTTGGCTTGGCGTGGTAGCCTGCTGGTACTCTGGTAGGCATATATGCACCCCAAGCATGAAACGTATAAAACATGTTTAAAAAAAAGCATGAAACGTATAATGTTGTGTATGGCAATAATGGCGTGCAGTGGCGGAATCATGAATTGGTCTCAGAATATATATGGAGAGAAATATCAAAAGTATAGTACAGAGTTCAATTTGAAATTACATGTTTAATAGTAGTACGGTGCAATAGTTAAGTATGTCATCACCTAGTGAGATTGGGTACATCCACATATTCTATTTCCCACCAACAACACCGAGATATGTATGGACAAGAAGGAAATATAAATAAAAAGATAAAAAAACCTAATATTTCTCATTGATCATACATATGTAGGATGTCGCATACCAGAAGTGTGGCTACTATGCAGTTTAGGTAATTTCTTCTGACAGAACATCCGTTATTGAAAATGATGTAAGATATCACAATTTTCAGTAGTAATTGCAAGTGTGTACGTTTGAATCCGATGTTTGAAGGCGACAAATTGAATAAAAACTAGAAATGTTGGAAAATTAGAGGTGCGGATGTTCTTTACAAGTTGAGTTGGCTGACACAACGTGCACAAGTTGGTGGATCAGGTATATGGTTTCAGGGTCGAAAATATGTTCCTTCATTTTCAAATTATGACGATTAATTTACTACTCCTTCAGTTCTAAAATATAACTTTTTTGACTTTTTTATCTCAAGATTGACTGATCGTCTTACTCAAATGATTTCTATAAACATAATCAAATTAGGTTATTATTGAAGTCTTTTTATTACTAAAGCAAGTCATATAAAAATATAAAAATATATGATATTTTGCAAATGAAAAATGAGATGAGTTTGATGTAAAAGAAATTAAAAAATCAAACGATTTATATTTTAAAAATTCACATGTTCATATAATTGTAGGATGTTTTGTCTAGATCTGTTTATATTTCAAACTAATCACTATCCATTTTAATTTTTTACTATTTAACTATTCCAACATGTTACGCTTTGTTTCAAAAGCGTCACCTGGCAACTCCTTGATCTGAAAAAATAGCTGTCCACGCCTTTCCCAGCTGAAGTCGTTTTCCCTGTCCACGCATTTCCCCTCCCTCCTTCCCTCCTCTTGGCTTGCTTTCCTAATTCGTACCGGCGACGACAGCGGCGAGCGGCGCCGCCTTGGTCAGTTCTCCGTCGAGCGATTCGCCGGCAACGAGCTTCACACAGGTATATCCGCACATTCCCTTCCTTTCCTGCTGTGCGAATCGAACGCTCGAAAATGTGTGCTGTGTATTCGGATCTGACCATGTACTGTACCCACCAAGTTCGATTTCTTGCAAAATGTTGAACACGCATTCCTCATTCCCTGTATGGGTCCACCCCCTGAATACAGACGCTACTACTAGATTGTAAGCCGCACGAGGTTCAGTTCAGTTGGAGGTTCAAGTAGCATCTTTTGTAGGGAAGTTATAGCTTGGATGCGACTTCTTTGTGGCTTCTGAGAGATGGTGTAGATTCGTTTTTACTGGAGACTCTAACGCGCATTTTTACTGTCGTTACTTGTTAATAGTTTTGTGTGCATTATAATGCGACATGCTCCTTCACAAATATAGCCATTTCAGAGTTTGTAAATTTTACTAGCTTGACCTTGCTGGTTTTTGGTTTCTTGGCACCTCTTAAGAAAAAAAAAAATAGCATGGAACAACCGAATACTTTATATAAAGAAAGAAGGGACTCATCTATGTACTTTGGTGACTTCTCTTATGAAATCTTGTAATGTCATTTATTTACACATACGGCTCACTGGATGCTTGAATTGGGGAGTCAGTAACTTTTTATTGAAACATGTTTAACAAAATCACCTGTAATCGGAACCATTCCAGGGAAGAAAAGTTAATCTTTATGCTACGAATACATGCCACCACGTGTACTGGCTTACGCTGTTGCAAATTCAGATGTTATGAGTCTGTCTCAGGGGCAATTACATGAATGCATTTGTTTTTGTACTTGTTTTTACTATATGGATTGCATTTTCTGCTTGCAATTAAAATGCAGTAGCAAGTTCAGTGTTTCCGCTCCTGCCATGTGTTGAACTAAGGTAACCTTTCATCACAAACTGATTCACACTTGATCACTTCATATGCCACCTGCAGCTATTCTGTAAGAAATGGCTGATGGTGAGGACATCCAGCCTCTTGTCTGTGACAATGGCACTGGAATGGTCAAGGTTAGTGTTCTTCCTCTTAATCGGTACACCTTTCATCTCCTGTGTTTCTCTATAAGTTACTAGTATGTCTGCCTTGTAGGCTGGTTTTGCTGGAGATGATGCACCAAGGGCTGTTTTCCCTAGTATTGTTGGCCGTCCTCGTCACACTGGTGTCATGGTAGGGATGGGACAAAAGGATGCGTATGTTGGTGACGAGGCACAGTCCAAGAGAGGTATTCTCACTCTGAAGTACCCGATTGAGCATGGTATTGTAAGCAACTGGGATGACATGGAGAAAATCTGGCATCACACTTTCTACAATGAGCTTCGTGTTGCTCCAGAGGAGCACCCTGTGTTGCTCACTGAAGCTCCTTTGAACCCAAAAGCCAACAGGGAGAAGATGACCCAGATTATGTTCGAGACTTTCAATGTTCCTGCCATGTACGTTGCAATTCAAGCAGTGCTCTCCCTCTATGCTAGTGGGCGTACTACTGGTATGATCTGCTTCTTACTTTAGTCTAGTGGATTCAGTTTCCCAGTAATATCTTTATTGTTCCGTACTTCATTATGCTGTTATCTCCCGTCGTTATCTTAAGTCATTATCAAAGTCATATCAATCCATTGGGCCTATTATCTTATATTCTTGCTCATTAAGTCAAGAACTTGCATAACTCTGATACACTGGAGATGTGATTACCACCTCAGTCTGTACTGTGATGTGAATTCAGGTCAAAATCAAAATGAGTATCTGCAGATAATAAATCAATAATAAATAATGGAATTTAATTGATCGTTTACACAGCATGTCCCTGAGGTTTCTGTTTTTTTTTCTCGATCTACAGGTATTGTTCTTGACTCTGGTGATGGTGTGAGCCACACTGTGCCCATCTATGAAGGATATGCACTTCCTCATGCAATACTTCGTTTGGATCTTGCTGGCCGGGACCTCACAGACTCCCTCATGAAAATCCTCACTGAGAGGGGTTACTCCTTCACAACCTCTGCTGAGCGAGAAATTGTGAGGGACATCAAGGAGAAGCTTGCATATATAGCCCTTGACTATGACCAAGAGTTGGAAACCGCCAAAAACAGCTCATCAGTTGAAAAGAGCTATGAGCTACCTGATGGTCAAGTAATCACCATCGGTGCAGAGAGGTTCAGGTGCCCTGAGGTCCTCTTCCAGCCGTCCATGATTGGTATGGAGGCTGCTGGAATCCATGAGACAACCTACAATTCCATCATGAAGTGTGACGTGGATATCAGGAAGGACCTCTATGGCAACATTGTGCTCAGTGGAGGAACAACAATGTTCCCAGGTATCGCTGATCGTATGAGCAAGGAGATCACTGCCCTTGCTCCTAGCAGCATGAAGATCAAGGTTGTCGCTCCTCCTGAGCGGAAGTACAGTGTCTGGATCGGAGGGTCGATCCTGGCCTCGCTCAGCACTTTCCAGCAGGTACCTATTGTTTGATTGCAGTTACTGAACTTTACTTATAAGTTATAACTTATCAAGGTGAAAATAAAACAGCATCTGAATTCTATTTATATTCTGTCATTGATGTACCAGATGTGGATATCGAAGGACGAATACGATGAGTCTGGCCCTGCAATTGTTCACAGGAAGTGCTTCTAAGTTTCTTAAGTGCGCCATCACTGTCTCTAGTCTGAAGTCCAGTTCATTTATCTAAAGATGTGTTGCAGACTTGTTGTATGCTGTATACTTTCTTCAGCCCCCCCCCCCCCCCTCTGTCCGTTGTTGGCTCCATGTGCGAGCGTGTTGTGTTGTATCAACTGGTTTGTGGAATGAGTTGTCAAACTTGCTTGGCTCGATTGGTTGGAGCTGTAGGATTAAGCTGACAGTTCTATAAATTGCTTGGACAGTTGGACTCTGCTGCCTGTAGCCTTGTATGTATCGGAAAGTGCTGTGAGCATCCGTGAAAGCATGAACTGCCAGTAGCTTTTGCCTTTGCATTTTAAGTTAGTAGCAATCTATAATACAAGATGCCTTTGGTTGCAACATTGGTTTTGTCAATACTTAGGCCATTCTCAATGAGTTTCATCTACACGATTACGAGTGCCACATCATCTAAAAATGTTTGAAACTAGTATGAAACACCCCATTCTCAATGCATAGTTTCATCTATTGTTGTTTCCTATATGGGAGAGTTTCATCACCATAAAACTCATTTCACCTCTCTCTTTATTAATTCAATGCCACATCACCAAAACTGCCTATGCGGCACTCTATTTATTGTCCATGAAACTCCCACTGAGACTGTCCTTGCAAATTGTAAACAAGAATGTAGTGCATACATTGAACAATTAGCCAACTGGTGGGCGTACAACCGGGGAAGCCTGATTGGATTCATCTAGTTCAGCCACATCTGGCCTAAACTCTTGGGGTTTCACATCAACAGTATTGTTATATTCCGTTATCAACATGAAGCCAAAACTCTAAACTTCATTTTCTTCTAATGGTTTCTGTGTCCTGAAACTACATCAGCTCCACATATCATTAGAAGTTCTCAGAAGTCATCACAAAATTTCCTCTGCATGTGCATGTGCCCAACGTAGTTAGCCACTTGACTTGAAGGCACACGTCAATGCGTTGTATGCTTCCACACAACGTCTGAATTTTTCCTCTGCTTCAGCCTGTAGAATACAGATGTGTTCAGATCACACCTCGGATATATATAGTTCAGTACATCAACAACAAAAAAGGACTGGTGGTATTTTTTTTGTTCTTTTTAATGTTCAATCCACAATTTCAACAACTCAATACATGGTTATGAATGATAAAGCAGTTCCTTAAAGATGACTACATGCAAAACATGGTGAGAATTCGCAGACGTACACTTCTGAGGACGTAAGTGGACAACTGTATCACAAAATCCTTGAAAGAGACACATGTGAATATTTTATTTTTTTTTTTGGGGGGGGGGGGGGGTGGATGCAAGGACAGCCCACTAACCTGTGAAGCTCCTTGATGCTTGTCTGGGTGCCACTTGAGAGCAGATGCGCGGAAACTGCAGAGGCGCCATTTTAAGAAAGATAATCAATTAGCAATCTGGTGTCATTGAAGCCCTGCAAATGTGATGTGGTACTGCAAGAAATGTTCAGAGGACTCACGCGGCCTTAATATGTTCCAGCTTTAAGGGTCCTAAAATTGGCAATCCAAGAGAGATCCTATAGTCTCGCAGATCATCATGGCCTAACTCCTCTTCCTCGTCCACATCACTTTCATTCAAGAACTTTTTCCTTGATTTGGCAGACTGAGATTCATCCCTCCATTGAAAACCACTAGGAGAACTAGCATCGTCACTCTCCCCGGGCCAGTACCATGTAAAAGATTTCTTATCACCAAAGGTACCACATGGTGTATCTGTGCATTCATCATCGTCATCAAAGCTTTTCCAGTTCTGCCCACCTATGTTAAATATCATTGTGCACTTCTTGTCATCCAAATAAACAGCAAAAAAAATGGAGGTAACAGTATATGGTGAAATGCGAACACATCAATATTCAATAATAAAAAAGTAAACAGGGTAGGAATGATTGTCCAGGTGTACTAATACGTGACTTGCAACTTTCACATGTGAAGTAAATAATATATCAAAAAATCATAAGAAGCCACTCAGGGCAATGTTTTCATCATGTGTTTGTAATTTGTATATTAATTAAATATTAAATTCATCAGTCTGGTACTCTATTTAATTGAAAACACAGGATTGTACAAAAGAACACAGTTCAAGGCAAATCGGAAAGAACTTACGCTTATTTTTGCCATATGGATTTTTTCCTGGACTAGGGCGCTGCACCTTTGATCTGCCATTATCTTTCTGTTTTCTCATTTGCTTGCTGCTGCTTTCCTGCAGGGAACATTGAAACATACTTTGAAGTAATCCTTTATCACAGGAAAGTATGCATCTTATAAAAAAATTAGAAATAATATTTCCCATGTATAGTGAAGGCACATCTGTTTTACCCATCAACACCAACACACATCTGGTACCACTACAGTGAAAAGAATCAACATAGTTCACTTCTACCAGGACAAACCCCATTGAAAACAAGATGAAAAGTGTGCCTCCAATACTGGAGTCAGTTTGTGGTATTGTTGAGAGACAAGCTCACAAACTAGTAAATGCATATTAGGAAAATGGTGAGTTTTTACCTGATACGGGTTGCCATTGAGCAGAATGTTTCTAAGGGCACTCTTTGCATCCCTGCACTTTTCACGGACAGCAAACCGGATATGAGGCTGTCCAAAATAACTGTTAGATTCCACATGATTGAAGAAACACAGATGCTACAATCGGTTCAGCAGCAATGTTTATAGTTTTAGGTTTCATTAGCTCTTGTAAATGGACCGGCAGCTCAACTTTGCACACAAGAAGCAATCAAATTTGCCTTTTATTCTGCTTTGCATTAGAAACCCCAAAAATTTCTGAATGAAATGTTTAAAGCGCGCACAACGCTAGAACTCGGAGCGTGATAGAATACAAGCTAGCAGCGCAAACGGAAGATACCACCCTCACCCTAGGCTCATGAGCAGGAGGTAGCACATCTGAGCCATGGTCGGGCCCATGGATAGCCAGACAAATTGGTTGTCAGGAAGCGCACAAACGTATTGGTGGGAACGAATTGCAAGAAGAAATTGTAGCCAAAGCGTGCTGATACATGGAGACCGTTCTTTTCCTAGATCGATGCTATCGATGCTACTTGTATCAGCGTCTGAAGGAAGAGGCAAATGGTGCCAAGATTGGTGGAGGGAGGGAGAGGGAGGGTTCGGTACTGGTAGGATTACCGTGGATTTGGAGAGCGCTGCTGCGGAGGAGTGGAACGCCGACGCCACCGACGCCGCGGCGCTCCTCCGGGCGGCCGCTGCGGTCTGCATCTCTTGGCCTGGCCTGCAGCGGCGGCGCGGCGGCCCGTGGGAGAAGACGAACCGACGGCGGACAGTGTGGTCATAAAATTTGCAGAAATACCCCTGAAATGGATCGAGACTAATAATTACGATCAATATTTTACATAAACCCTCCTAAAATGGATCACGATTAATAATCACGATCTATCGCGATTAATAATCACGATCTGATATTTTATACAAACACCCTGAAGTGGATCTGACAGTTTACACAAAACACCCTAGTTTCAATATTTTGGATCTCAATGAATAATCGCGAACAAAAGTTTCACTGAACGACCCCCTGATTTAGTTTCATCTTTCACATCTCCAGCCCGACCTCACCGGAGATGGCCGGCGACGATGGTGCTCGTGTACGACACCGGAAGCGCGGCCGCGCGGGTTCCCCCAACCGCCCCGTCCTCCTTCGTCGGCGGCGCATCCACTCCTGCGCCAGCTTCCCTCATGCCGGTCAGCCGGTCCCCTCCGGCCAGATCTCACGCCGTGGGATGAAGCCAGGTACGTCTACCGCCGCCGTTGAGCTCATCCATTCCGCCGCCGTGCTGGGCTGCTACCGCCGTGTCGTCGAACTTGATCTATTGTTTCTTAATGCTTTTGTTTGATTACATTCCATCTCTTTATTTTGCGGAAATGTGTAGTCACTCGTCAGTCACATGTAGAATGCATTATGGAGCAGATTCACACCAACTATCTTTTTTTTTTTATCCAGCGAAAATACACTTTATGTATCATTAATTCGAGTTTGTTGAAATACTAATCAGTAACAAGTAACAATAAGTTGATATATCATTTACTATTTCAAGTCTGTTGAACAACTCGGTGAGTTTTATATATTCAGTGTAGAACGATTGGGAATCAATGTCAACAATTAAGTGTTGTCTGAATATCTATCTTACATAAAGGGTCATTTTCGTGTGAATGAGAAAAAGAAGGAATAGCCAACAAAGTGTCATCCAAACTTGTTCTTTCCACGGCTCATATTGTCATACATGACATTATTTCCATGTTATGCTCGCTGGCATGGCCGTGATAACAATCCTGGTCACCTCAAGTTCTATGAGAGGTAACTCATGGCCGTGATAAAAACTAGTGCAAGAACATATAATTGAAGAAACTTTTATGGCAATCATGTACTAGCTATGTGTTTACTGTACTGAGACCATGTTTGATATAAATGATTGCCTATTGTTGGCCGGTTTCGCCCCGTCGAACCTAAACCATGCCAAATTTGGTTGTTAACATCTATCTAAAAACAATGAATATAGATCTCTATGCATAACGTGCTTGTCTAGTTCACGATATACTCCAGCCCATAATATGATAGAAAATTAGGGCATCTCTAGTTAATTACTGGTCGGCAGTTGACTGAATATTACAAATGCCCAAGGCCCTCTCGTGCAGAGTAATCAAACATTTGCAGCTGCAGTGAAACTGCCAAAGCATCAAAGTACATTGTTCTAATATAGATATAGCCTTGGTGGTGAAACTGTGACTGCTCCACTGCACTTGTTCAATAACATCTGTGGCTCGATCTTGTCAGGAAAGGAATAAAGCCGGAATTGTCAGGGGAAATTTTCTCCGATGGCCACTGTCAGCGACAAACTGTGAAGGATGGTCAACATTGTCATAGATTTCCCGCTCCGGACTACTCCCTCCGTCCCTAAATATCTGTCTTTCTCACTTCCCGAGAAAATAATACGGTCAATTATATAAAAAAATATATTAAAATTTATAATATAATATAAATATCATTAGATAGATATTTAGATTTAGTTTTTTATAAAAAAATATTTGGACATTTAAATATTACACGTATTTTCTACAAATCTAATCAAACTCGTAGCACGCACACCAACGGCGACAGATAAAAAGGGACAGAGGGAGTACAAGATTTCTTGGCCTCACACTTGTTGATCTGATGGTGCCGGCTCCTTGACCTCACACTCTTTAGCATTGGGTTGCTGCTTCTCCTTGCTACTCTTGTCCTCGTAGTGATCCGGTGGGGTCACCAATCGAGTTTCCTCCTTCCTTTTCCCCCACAGCACGCTGTAAAGGCCACCGACCAGCAGAATCCCACCCAAAACGCTGAAGGATAAAAAGAGAAGAGATACAATTCAGTGTCATGTTAATGTTACTATTGACGGTTCGACACTTGAGAGATCGAAGGCAGTTTACCTTCCAAGGCGTACGGTTTCACCCAGGAGCGAGGAGCAGAACAAGACGAGGAGCAGGTATAGCGGGTTCCACATGGCGAGGAAGACGGGCCCTTTCATGTCCACGCACCATGTCTGCAGGTAAACGCAAACGCCTGTCCCCACGATGCCCTGCATCTCATGAACAATATACAGCAAAATGAGCATGTTACTATATGGTTTGCAGCTGATGATGGATGGAGCAGACTGCGTGATACAGGTGATGGCATGACGTACGGAGAATGCGACTGAGACTAGGGAGAGATCGAGGCCAAGCTTCCATCTGGAGAATCCATGGCCCCTTTCCATGGCCACCGCGACAACCAACGACTGAATCGTGCCAAAGAGGCATGGGATCAGTGAAGTGAGCAGCTTGTTCGGGTACTCCTTGAGCAACAGCCCCTGCACGCATTGCATATACTATGTATTAAAAAATGAACGGAAATTATAGGGTTATTTATTTTTCATCTCAATTTTCTTTCAGAAAAATATTTGACTTTCATCGGGGAAAGAAGAAGAGGATTTGAGTAGAGTGGTCGTCGACCTGCAAGATGAACCAGACGGACCAGGCTACGCAGGCTAGGAAGATCAGAAACGTCCACATGATCCACATGGCCTTGGAGACGACGATACCATGCGCTGCTGCAGCCTGCTTGCTGTTGGCGTTATGCTGGGCAAGGACACCGTGGCGGTTCAGAGGGCGCAGAGACGGCCCGGCGTACAGGGCGATGACCATGACTCCTGCGAGGCAGAGCGTGATGCCGGCGGCCTTGGCCATTCCCGGCGAACTCTTGAGCTTCATCGCCTCCATCCTGCATGCATAAATAAGGATCATGGATGACGTCACCACCACCACACCTTGCAGTCGCAGCTGACTCTATATCTATATATGAACGACCGTACGTTACCTCAGCAGCAATGCCAGGAAGAAGGTGATGACGGGAGGGAGCTGCATATCGCCGCCGCCGCCGTCGAAGAGGTGTACTTGAGGCTGATGTTGTACAGGCATGACCCCAGTGTGCTAAAAATATATATATATATAGCAACCCCATCAACAACTAACATCATAGATGTCGAAAGCACAAGTTGGATGAATGATGAGTGAAGATACACTGCATGCGTACTTGACCAGGGAGTAGAAGAACATCTTCAACAGCAGCCGGAAAGATATTGGCGGAGCGTTACGCCTGCAACAAATCGATCGATCGATTCAGGTACTACGCTGGTCCTGATCGAGGATTTCATGCACGACCAACGACGGCCATGCATATATGATGGCAACAGATTAACGAAGAGCTTGAGGTCACGTACGCATATGCACCTTTCGAGGAGGATAGCCAATGGAAGCAGGATCAGACATGCGGCGGCCTGGCGGTACAAGATGTAGACGAAGACGCTGAGCCCCTGGTCGAAGGACGCCTTGGATATTACGATCGTTGCGGCGTAGATGACCTGGATCGCCGCACCCAACGCGTACGGCGTCGTCGTCTTCCTCCCCGAGCCCATCGTCGTCGTGCTCCTGATCTCGGCTACTAGCTGCTCGACCGCATCCTATACTGAAATAACTAAATGGAAGTAGTACCTCCCCTGCTGGGCGACCTGATATTTTTTTTGTCAACGTTTTTTTAAAAAATGTGACCAGGACTTTGCTTGACGAAGACTAGGTAGCACATGGTACAAGTTCTCAGGTATAACTGAACCTAATTATTTTGTTCTGTGCTGTTGGATAATTATCTGCAATAGGCCATATTTTAATTCCAAAGGTTATAATTAAATTAACAAATATTTGCATGACTATAGTGAGTGAAACAATCCATGTGCACGTGTTCAAATTTAACACAAATTTAAAAAGGAACACGAAAAAAATAAAGGATAGTAGTTCGGACATCGAAAAGTACCCCGGGGTGGGACCTTTGCCGGAGGCATCGGTTGCGCCGTTACCAGCTTGAGGAATACCATTCGAACTCATGGTGTTCCTCGACTGGCCTTGCTCAAAGTAGTCGTACAGATTCGATGCAGGGAGATCCGTCGACGCAGTGCAGTCCGTGCGCCGGAGTCGTACAGGAAGGAGACGCGGCGCGGTGTAGTCGTTCGACGGCGGCGGAGTGTCTAGGACGGTGAACCGTACGCTGGTGAAGACGCAGCGGTTCTGGGCGAGCAGTCGCGTAGAGACGCTCCCCAGAAACCTGATTGCCCCGGTATCCCGAGCAGGATCTCGAAGAGGCAACGGTGTCGGAGGCACCTGCTCTCGCCGGTGATGTGCGCGCAGCGCCGGCGATGGGGAGGCAGAGTTGCAGCAGAGAAAGGAGGAGGAGTAGTGTCTCAGATCTGAATCTCAACGGACTCTGTTTATATATCCCTCGGGGGGAGTCGAGAGGATGAACTTGGACGGGAGAGAATCGGGAAGACTAAATTATGGTATCATTGGTTGCCATAACCAGCCCTTCCAAATACCGCGTCTTCAATTGCCATAACCAGCAAAAGAGAGACCCCTCCCCGCAAGTCAGGCTCAGGCTCGGCACGCCCCGGCCCGGCGAGGCGAGCGAGCGCGCGCGTGTGGCTGGCCAGTCTCTCCTTACCGGCTTCACAAGGGGTGCATCAAAGGTTGACCCTTTAAGTCGGTTGAGATTCTTTCCACTACCAATATGGTTTTAACCATAATAACTATAACATTAAAAATAGACTATAATCCTTTAGAATAAATAGAATAATAGGTCAGACCCAAATATTCTAACATGTACTCGCCGCTCTGATCCGATCAGCACTGGAAGCGAGAAGCGAGGGAGGGAGGGAGAGGGTCCATTTAGCGAGCGACATATGCATAGTGTTACTGAACGTCAACAAAACTGATGAGTACAGAAATATAACAATATATATTAGTATGAGAAGTAAACAAACCCGGATGAAACTATTTCTACTATATTTTATATTGAACTAGTTAAATGCACTTATTTGTTATTGCTGGTTACTCCTTCCGTCTATAAATGTAAAAACTTCTTGTGATTTTTAAGGGGGAGATCGAGGTAATGCCGTAATACCTACACCTACCATTCTTACCACTCGATCGAGCTCGAGGTAATGCCGTAATACCTACACCTACCATTCTTACCACTCGATCGAGCTCGAGGTAATGCCGTAATACCTACACCTACCATTCTTACCACTCGATCGAGCTTCACGACGGTATGGTCTCCATCAGCGCGTACAGTTTATTAGAGTAGCTAGCTTTAGGACCCACACCCTGTAGGTGTGGTTAAGTTAAACTTTTTTCAACTTTGACCGCAAATATTCCTTTATATGTTAATTTTAGAAATGTGAAATGGTCGTATTGAAATAATTTCATAAAATACTCTTTAAATATATTTTATAACAAAAATATTAGTCAAATACAACTATTTTTGAAGACCATGTCAATGTCCTAAACAACTCTTTTTCTATATTGAGGGAGTACATGTAAGCAATGATGATTCAGCGGGCGCCAGCCAGGGAGGATCCTGGTGCGCGGTGACCCACGCGATGTGGTTGGGGGGCATGTGGGTGGGCCCATGTGCGGGCGCACGTGGGCGGGCCCGCTGCATGCACATGGGTGGGCTCCACGGTGTGGTTTTTTTATTTTTTGTTTATACTATGGACAAACATATCCTAAAAGTTATATAGTATAAGTTAGTTGTCAAAGCTGTATATATCATAAAAGTTATCTAAGAAAAATATACGCATGAGAGATAAGTTGTCTGCCAAAGTTATGTATTGTACATGTGAAAGTTATATGTGCCCCAAAGTTACGTGAAAACTATAGGCGGGATATGTTATGTGAGACAAAGCTACATAAGTTATGTGCCAAAGTCATATATGCCCAAAGCTACGCGCAAACCATGCCCGCAACAAAGTTTGTGTACATAAGTTATGTGTCAATACTGCATAAGTTATGTGCCAAAGTTGTATATACACCGAAGGTTAGGTCAAGATTGCGTCTCGGGGCAAAATTGTATAAATAAGTTATGTGATGAAGCCGCATAAGTTATGCATCTATGCCCTGAAAGTTATGTGTCAAACTTTATGGCAAACTTGTATAGATAAGTTATGTACGTACTAAAAAAAGTAGCCAAAATTTAAGACAAAAGAAAAATTTCTGAAAATGGAAAATTTCTAGAAATGGAAAATTTTCAAATGAAGGAAAGTGGTCCAGGAGCTCTGGCTGGCGCCCGCCAAATAGAAACCCATACATGTACTTCCTCCGTTTCAAATTATTAGTCATCCTAGGTGCTATTTTGAGTGTCTAAATTCATAACATCTTCTATGAACCTAGACATATGTTTTGTCTAAATTCAAAGCATCTTCCATGAATCTGGTAAAAAGCTAATATGACTAATAATTTGGAATGGAGTGAGTTCATGCTTACATGTATGGATTGAGCATGCATCGAATACAATAATATAGTGTTGGATCATCAATCATGTAGGTTAATTAATTAGTTGATTGAATGATGCCTGAGGTATGTGTACTCCTCCTACTCCCACCTGTTGCCGCGCCTTCTCTCTCTTCCTCTTGGTTTTTCAATATGACAGGAATACAGCCTCTGGCATCTGCATCACATGTATTCACTCTTGAAGCAGACGTGTGCATGCTTACATGTATGGCGCAATCATGCATGTACAATAACATAGTGTTGGACCACCAATCATGTAGGTTAATTAATTAGGTGATGATTGAATGATTCATGAGGCATGCATGTATGATGTCGTATCCTCTTCACACCTGTTGACCATTTTTGTGCTTTCCTACCACCTCTTTTTCTTCCTCTTGGTCTTTTAAGATAGCTGGACGGCTACAGCTTCTGGCACCTGCATCACCTTGCTCTCTACTCTGCTCTTGATGTTCCGACGCCATGGCCGCCGCTCGTGTTTCCTCCTTATTTTTGCCCCAGAGCATGCAGTAAAGGCCCCCAACCAGCAGAATCCCACCAAAAATACTGGAAAAGATCAAAAGTTAAAATTCGTTACCGTCAGCACATTGAAATATACAGTACTAATATAGTGGTAAACCGTAAACATATGCCAATTAGAGAAAAAAAAATTAAAAAAAAGAGCTCTTTTACGGTGCCTTATACTAGGGCATACTAGCATCTAAAAAGGACTAGTATGAAAGGATCTAATGGTCCAGAATAATTGTATACTACTAGAAACTTAACTGGTAGTATGGGTAGTATGCCTCAGTAAGTATCGGTAGTATAGGGGTAGTACGGGCATAAATTTTAATGGCAATTTTGTAAAATATAAGTAACACTATGGGTATCCTAGATAAAAAAGAAAAAAGGCACATTGTATTATTTCACTGCACATTTTTGTCACTTTTTTGTTTTTACTTCACTCCTCTCCCGTTCACTCCTCTCTCGTTCACTTTGTCTCTCTGTCTTATCCTCTCCTCTCTCGTTCACTCAGTCCGGTGAACTGCGGCGGCCGGTGGCGAAGGCAGGCATCAGGCGGAGGCGCGGCCGGCGGCGAAGGGTGGCGCAAGAACGCAGGCGCACGGAGGGAAGGCAGGCGCGTCACCATCGCCTCCGCCTTGACTGGAAGTGTGCTTGGTCGTCCATGGAAGTCGACTGGCGGCGGCGGCGACGACGCGCGTGACGGCAGCGCGTCCCGAGGCAGGCGTCAGGCGGAGGCGCGGCGCGTTACGGCGGTGGGTTCCGAGGCAAGGTCTAGGTCAGATCCGGCCGGGGCGGCCCACACCGTTCGCCGGAGATGCCGACGGGTGACGGAGGAGCGTGTTCGCCGGCGTTGAAACGGAGCCGATGCAGCGGCGCTGGAGGTTCGAAGGGCAACGGGCGCGCGTGGCTGTGGGATCCGGCCAGGGCGCTCCATTTTGGTTCGCCGGAGATGCAAAGGCGGCTGTATCCATTCGATGGAGATGCCAGGCGCCCCTGTTCCGTGCACCCCATGTAAGGTACAAGATCCCGCAATTGTATAATTATGCTCTGACACAATTGGATTTAGTTTGGGCAAGTGCTTAATCATGTTTCGAATTAATTGCGATTGTGTTCGTTGATTCACTAGTACCGTATGGTAGATTGACTGTAGGGGAATTTTTGAATCACCAATTCACTAGTCCACCCTTCAATATACCCTCGCTTTCATGTGTAGTTTCGTTCCATTGTCTTGACAACCTCTGCTGGCATCATGGATCATGAATTGTTTTGAAGGAATAATATTGGTGGCAAGGTTCTTGGATTTTTCTATTAGATGGAAGTTTAATGGAAGGAATCTGAATCAGTACAGTAGGATTTACTTCCCTGATGGGTATAGTAGGATTATGCCATGTTATCTTTGGAAGGATATTTATTTTTTTTCACATGTAACTACTGAAGTTTTGAATGAGGCAGATTGCACAATTGGATCACCAATATACCTTAAAACTTAAACAACGCTGGTTCACCTGATTACATAGATAACTACTGTCTCAATTGAGGTTCTGGAAATGAATAATATACTTTCTATATTACAAAGAGCACAGAAACACATATTATTTGATGTCATTTGATCTATTCTTTGTCATCTTCCAGCGTATAGGTCTCTGCAACATTGCTAGGTTTGTAGCCAGGACTTGCCTTCACTTCATTCCACGGATAGTTAACCAATATGACGGCTAGTTTGAGCCTGAAATTAGTCATATCCTTCTGCACATCAAAAAGTTGAAATATTTATCAGCTATAGTGTACGATGTTGATGGGTTGATATAGGATTTTTTGGAAAGTTCAAAGTACCTGTGTGAAAAAGGTAGATAGGGTATTTCCTGTCCAAAGCTCCATATATTTCAACATGAATAGTCCACAAGATGACCTGAGAGATTAGTATAAATGTATAGTTAGTAAAAATAGCAATGAACACAGGTACAATGGGAAGTGTTCTGAAATTAGCAGTGTACATGTCAATTTGCATGCTATTTTGAAAGCACTCGACGACAGGCCAGTTATTGACTTTAGCATCCTTCCACTTGTGTTGTTTGAGTAATTTTAGGTCTTTTAGGCGCTGCAAACGGTTCTGCAACCCTGTCATCTGAGTTCAATATAATCAATTAGTTGGCAGGTATAGATATGTTTCATATGTAATGTACAAGTTTATGTTGCATATTAGTTGATCACCAATTTTACTAGTTCCGGTCGATGAGTGCCAGGCCCCTTTGAGTCTAGCACCTGTATGACGCGTTTTGTAGCATTGATGACAACCAAATACCAATGGCTTTTCTTAACATTGATGGGAAAGAAGACCTGAAAGCGTTAGTAATGAAGGTTATTGTAAATTTTTTCATGTGAGCAGATACTTAGTAAGTGGTAAGCACAAGTTGGAAGTACATTGTACCATATCATGACGGAGATAAGTTAATGTCCGCCTCATACGGAAGCTGTGTGCATCTTTGACTCTTAGTGAAGCTACGGTATCCCCGCCTATCATGTTGGCATCATATGACGTCTCTAGGTAAGCACCTCCATCTTCCCTTTGCTGGATATTGGTTCATGCTTTTAGGATTCGTATGTATGCATTAATAACCTTTAGTTGGATGTGGAAAGTGAAATAGAAACATATATATACAGAGTTGTACTTGCCTCATCGTTTAAGTGAGCAGGAGACTCTAGCAGGCAGTCTAGATTTGCTTTTGTTGCCCAGTACAAACCAATACAGACCAATTATGTATCTTGTGATGACGAAGTGATGTACATGACAGTCTCATGTTCCTCCGGAGTAATTAGATACCCTGCAGCAAGTAGCCAGCCCACATATATTATGCATGTATAGACTAAGACAAGTCAAACTTATGAATTACATACCGTTTGATGTGTTGTCTTTTGGTAGTGGTTCATGATTGACCTCAATGACTGGGGTATCCTCTTCAGGGCTGCTAATTTTGGATCGCTTTCGTTTCGTGTCTGTGCTATATACAAAGTCTGCGTTGCTTTGCTGTATGGGTTTTCTTTGACGTTTTGATGGATTCGTTGATGGTTCCTGGTGGCTAGATTTTGCCTTGTCCTCATTTTTGTTTTTAGCTGCTCTGGTTTTCTTTGCATTGGACTTGCCATACAGGGCAGAAACTGACTGCTCCAGCCTTGACTTCTACAAGGTGATAGGAATTTATATCATCTGTTTTATATCATCAGGTAACTAGGAAAGTAGTGAATGTATGGGAAATTACATAGTAATAGACTTACATTTTTGTCGTAAATGAAATCATCGAAGCGCTTGTTAAGTGCAGCCAAGCCGTCACTGATTTGTTGTGATAGTGCCAAGTATTGATTTTTACCTAAAACTTGAAGTTCCTGAATATTAACTTGAAGTTGCTGATTATTAACTTGAAGTTCTTGAATATTAACTTGAAGCTCCTGAATATTGACTTGCATTTCCTGCATATTTTCAATGTATGTGAGATGAATCTGAATATGTAGAGTTATTAACGCTAGCTATATGCACCTTGAGTGATGGGTTTTCCACGTGCTCCTTGTGAGGCTGGACTGGTGCATTGCAGTTTTCTGTAGTTGTGCATGGGTTGCTATTTTTACGTCTTGTGATGTAAAAGATTATTTTTACAATAATCTGATATAAAAGAGACAACTTGCTTTTTAGTTGGAGCAGCAGGGATTGTTTTTCATAGTGATGTAATATTTAGTAATGGTTAGTCTGCATTTACCTTTCCTTCACCAAATTGACACCCTTCAAACAAGTGGCATGCTGGTAATTTGGCACTACTTCAGGTACTATACAACTTGCATTCTATTACTTTCAGCACTGACCTTTTACATATATGTCAAATATAATTTTTGTTATGCAACTTTTTTTTCTGCAGTTCTGCTATTGGGAAAAGGTCCGCCCACGAGATAGCAACTTCTTTTTTTATGACAGGTGGTCTCCGCTTATGAGATATTAGGACAACGAAACCTCAACTAAGAGAGATATTTATGACATCAAATATGGACGATTTGGTCGATTGGTATGACTCAACAAATCAATTCAATTCTGGTTCTAACTTGGTTGATATCGCATATATGTTTTTTTTTAAGTGCAGCTTATGAAAACAACTCTTTTTTTGCAGGTCGTGGACGATCTGAGGAAGCCGCCTACAATTGAGAAGGACATGAGCACACCTAACTCGATGATTGTTAACAGCTGCAACGAGATCAGCAGCAAGCTTACTTCCTTAGAGAAGTCAGTGAGGGAGATGTAAAGGAAGAACGCACACCTGGTGCCGAAATCTCTAGAGGTAATTATATTCCATATAATATACATAGATAGGACTTTGGGATGGAGTAGATTTTTTAGTTTGCGAATATACATAGATCTGTACCTTATAAACTGCCTTTAATGTATGTCCCTTGCAGTATGACTTTGAATCATCTGAAGATCACTCAGATTCTGAGTCTGAAAAGAACAACATTGCAGCACGCACTTTGAAGGCAGGCAAAAGAAAGGCAAAAGTAACTGATGATACATGCTCAAAAAGAAAAGGTTTGATTTATTCGCATTACGTTTTATTATTTAGTTAAGACAAATGTGTATGCAAATCTGATTGTTTCCACTGAATTTTCAATGCAGATAAAAAACGTGGATGATGCTGATCATATCAGAGAAGCGTTTAAATGCACTGGAGAATAAGGGGATGACGATGAGGACGAGACGGCGGGTTTATGAGGAATCGTTACATCTGTTTCAGATTAGAATCTTAGATTAAAAAAACTTTAGTATATTGCAGAAGTTAGTTGCTGATGGTTCCTGGCTTGATACTCTATCAGTGATAATTTTCATACTCTGTCGGTGTTAGTTTAAATGTCTTAGTTTAGTATATTGCATAAGTTAGTTGGTGATGGTTCCTGGCTTGATACTCTATCAGTGATTTTTTCATACTCTGTCGGTGTTAGTTCAAATTTCTTACTTTACTTTCTCAGGCATTTGGAAATGCCATCAGTTCAGAGATCAGTGCATTTTGGGGAACACAATTGCTCAGGCAAAAGGGGTGTACGACAAATCTCTTGAATTCCTTTAGCTTCGTAAATTATAGGCATTCACAAATTTTGAAAATACCATAAAACGCACTATTGCTTCCACTGTTATGCTGCCTAAATAGAAGATTTTCAAAATACTATTGATACTCATGACCCGTACAGATTTTGCTGCAGCTGTAGCTTCAACTATGCAGTTGAGCTGATCAGCTGTAGACCTTGTGCCATTAAAAAATGAGCTCCTTTTTGCTTGCTGCGATGGATCCCTTTGTTCACAGGTAGTGCTAGAACATTCGTGCAGACGAAAGAATGAATCATCAAAGGTTATGCTATCTGGTGAGAAATATTTAAGAGGAGCATCAAATAAACATGAGACATTCCTGCAATGTTCCCCCAACGGATTACAGAGCCTAGACCAACAACATATTTATACCACGGCGAAAAGCTGAATACAATGCACAGGAGAAACGAAAGGCCCATAAACACAGATCAGGAAGGACGTCCAAGAAAGGTCATAAACGAATCCAAACAGCAATATCTTGTTATTCGACACACAATACTTGCATGCTGGGAACACTTACAACCCATAAGACCTCTACCTATGCCCAACAATACTTCCAATAATAGTACATTACTTGAGCAGTAACGAGACCTATGCCCAACAATACTTCCATGCTGGGAACACTTACAAGGACAACTTGCATCAATGATAGAATTCTCAATCCAACAGTGACACAAAGGTTCAGACGATGACAATGATTACTGATATTAAGACTTCCAAGCTTCGGAAATCTTCAATGCTTGGTATCATATGATAGCACAGAAGCAATTATATGTTGCTGCTTAAAATCCATGAATCTTTATGCTCTCTTTCTTTGCGATTCCAGCCTAACTGGAAAAAAATAACACTGTCAGATCAATAAATCTGAACTGAACAACTAGAGACGGGTTCATCATAGAACTTACCTGGACTAGGAAAGTAGCAACATTTTTACACTGATCACCTTGCAGCTGAATGACCTGTTAAATACGGCATATGAATTATCAGCTTGAAATTCAGATATCAAGAGAACAAAAAACTGACAAAATCGTTTCCTGAGTGCTACTTCGTACCTGTCCTAGCTCTGAGTATGCCTAAATTCGTAGCCTGACTTCCACCTTTTGTTAGACCGGGGAGCACCTTTCGTAATGATCTTCACTGGATCAAGTACGTTGGTGCCAACAGGTCGACTTGCCCCTGAGAAATGGCTCGGGAGAGGCCCATATGAAGGCTGATCTTCTGCTGTGTCATCCTCCATGTCTTCTTTTAAAATTTCATCAAGAAGCTGCATGACCTTCTCAATCTCGCCTCCACTCTTGGATACTTTGAAGAAAGCACGATTTCCCTTCTTGCGAAGGCCATGAAAACGATCCATTTGTTCTGTCCACACGTGTGTATTGGTAACCATATCTGTTGGGAAAGCACTCTTCGCATTCATCGTCCACCTAACAAAAACACAACAAGGAGGGATACTCTCTATACGGCAATATTTCAAGACACAGAAAATATGACCACATGGTATTCCTTCACGCTCCAGCTTACGGCATTGGCAATTTGCATCAACCAAGCATGACCCAAAGGTGCAAGTGACATGAAAACAACGCTGCCTATTGGCTTCGAAAGCAACCTCATATCTGAAAGATCCATTGTGGAAGGTCACCTCTGTCACCGACCACTTAAACGTTTTTTCAATATGTAATATGACTTTCTTTAAAATTTCTGGTGTGAAGATTTCGGCTGCACTTTTCTCAAGTTGATCTGCTGTAATCTTAGTGAATGGGGTCGAAACCATTGCTTTTGCATCGCGCTCGACTTCATTCCTACGAATGCATGACAGGCAGAATTCGTAATGCTCCACCAAATCAACTAGGGACATCTTGCGGTCCAGATGGTTGTGAAGCCTAGAGTTCAAACTCTCGCTCCTCTGATTGCTTTGCATGCCCAAGAAATGTCTCCCTCTTGTGTATGTAGCAGCCCACTTGTTCCTGAGTTCATACATCCTATTTACCCAGAGGTTGTCTTCTTTGATTTTATGAGTAGCTCTAAACTCTTTCCACAGTCTCTCAAATTCCCCAATCTCCATAGCATGGTATATGAACTTTCTAAAATCGGTAAGCTTAGCACCACGGAATCGTTTCAGCATGTTCTGCTCTATGTGCCAACTACACAGCTTGTGATCCGCTCTAGGCATAACAATCTCAATAGCTCTCGCCATCGCTGCATCCCCATCCGTGATCAGAGATTTTGGATGCTGCTGGTGCATCGCCTCCAATAATGCCTCCAGCATCCAGACATAGGATAAGACAGTCTCATCTGATAATATACTACAACCAAATACAACTGTACTCCTATGGTGGTTAACTCCAATAAAAGGTACAAACGGAAGATTGTAGCGGTTCACACGGTACGTGCTGTCGAATACGACCACATTTCCAAAAACACCATAGTCTATCTGAGATTGTGCATCAGACCAGAATATGTTCTTAAGCCTGCCTTCTGCATCCAAGCTGTACTTATAAAAGGACTCTGGATCATTCTCTTGCATCTGGCGTATATGATTCAACACATATTCTGCATCGCTTCCTTCAACCTTTCCCTTCTTGTTCCTTGAAAAGAAATTATACAAGTCCTGCGAAATAAATCCAGTCTCCCCTGGACCACCATGGGTTGTCTCCATTACATCCATGATCTGATATGGACGAAGCCCACCTATCCCCAGCTCAATTGCCTTAGCTTTCTGAGGATCATTAAGCCCTCGGTGCGACCGCAATACAAAAGCATGCTCTGGTTTTGCAAGGGCATGCGTATGGACATCTACAAAATCCTTCACATACCATATGCCATCCCTTTCGCTCATCTCCACATCAAGCCTTGCCTTACAACCGCACCGGGTCAGGGCACGTGGCTGTCTTTTTTGATCCGTCCTTTCAAAATACTTCAACGATCTGTACCCTTCACATGAGCACACATATCTCCTCCATATGACCTCATCAGTGCCATCCTTGAGTTTTCTGCCGTCTTTTCTGATGCTAAACCCCTTGTGGTATGCATACTTGTTATAGAACTCATAGAATTCTTCCTCCTTTGTAAATGTTTGTTTTGCAATGTTGCCATATTCCTCAAGTTCCTCCAGGCTAACGTACCCTTCAGCCTCCATTACGGTAACCTGCAAGTAAACAATAAAACATCAATTTTTTTTACACCACTACAATTGTTTCACTATAGCTTCATGTGTCAACCAGGAGCTACAAAAACTGATGCAGTCATATTTAGGGGGAACCTATAAAAACTGCTTGCTGAGTAATAGTTAGCTGTTAATTGGTTGTTGGTGAACACTGACATTTCTGTTCTCACATAGTTTTCCCAAATAACAGTCAATTTTATTTGGGTGCAGTACATTCACTTGGTTATATTATTAACAGTAATTGCCAGAAGGCCAGAGCGCATATTCGATATGAAGGAACCTATGATTACATTCACTTGGTTATATGACTAACTAACAACACATTCGATATAAAGGATCATCTTTGCTAATTTCAAGTCACTGCTAAAAAATACGAGTAACTTTAATGACATCGCTGTTTATGATTCCATCTGATGTCCCTTATTGAATGCTAGATTGTGCAATTGTGCAAGTCAGCAACTATTAGTAGGCTGACCAATGGTTGTCTGCAAATATTTCAACTACAAATACGGCAATACCCAATTAAGTCCTGCTTTAATTATAAAATAACCTAAACAACTAATTCAATAACAAATAGCCTATTTGTACTACAGCCATGCTTCCAATTTCTAATTTCACAATAAAATGCATCACTAATGTCCATGCTCTACTGACCTTAGCGACACTGCAGATCGCTTAAACGCCGGCGACGACAGACTCGATTGCTGGCCTCTCAATCAGCCTAGCTTTCACTCCCCCGGTGCTCTGCCAGTCATGGGATGCCGACCGGCGAGGGATACCCAGACAAGGGAGGCGCGGGAGATCAGTGCGCCATCTGGATCGTGGACGACTGTCGGCACATGCAGAGGGAAAGGCCCTGACTGCCCCAGGCCCCCAGCGACCGGCGCGGCCTCCAGACAGCACCGCCGGCGCCCAGAGAGGGAAAGGGCCCGACCGCGTCGGCGATGGCTCTCGCGGCAGATGGCTCGCAGTGGGGACGTCGGGGACCGGATCACCGTGGAGATGAGGGAAGGGGAACCTCGGCCTTGGAAGAGCAGCGGTGCCCACCGGCGACCAGATCGACGTTGTGACGAGGAGCACGGCGGCAGGAGACCACCGCGGAGGGGAATCGCCAGGGATGACGGGGGAGGAGAAGACCGTGGAGGGGAATCGCGATGGGAAGGAGAAGATCGACACCGCGGAGGGGAATCGCCAGGGATGACGGCCAGTTCGCGACGAGGAGGAGAAGACCGCGAAGAGGAGCGGCGAGTTCGCGACGGGAAGGAGGGGAATCGCGAAGGGGAGTACCAGCGGGTGGGCCTGGTCCAGTAATGACCCGGTGAAAAATTACTAAAATACCCTAATTGATGGATGGTTAGATTTGATCCATACTCCATACTACCAAAGAGTAGTATGAGGCACCGTAAAAGAGCTAAAAAAAACAAAGAAGCATTGGCTCCGGTGCCTGCTGCCTTGCCTTCCGAGGTGGACGGTCTCCCCTAAGAGCGAGGAGCCGAGGACAGTGAGCAGCAGTAACAAGGGGGTCCACATGGCCATGAACACGGGGCCCTCCATGCCCACGCACCATGTCTGCAGGTAGCAGCAGACGCCCGTCCCAACGATGCCCTGCGTTTGAATGATCGACAATACAGTAATGCTTTGAGATGCATGGAAAAGATTGTTGGAAGAGTATATACAGACTTACAGAGTATGCAACCGCGAACAGGGAGAAATCCAGCCCAAGCTTCCATCTGGAGGGGTGATTCCTCTCCGCGACCACCGTGAGGAGGCACGACTGGATCATGCCGAACAGGCACTGGATCAGTGTCGCAAACAGCTTGTTTGGGTACTCCTTCAGCAACAGCCCCTGCGAAATCCCAAGCTCATCAGCTAGCAAGCAGAGATTAGTACGTATGAAGACGATCATCGATTTTTCTGAATGAAGATCGATCATGGCGACGAGAAGACTGACCTGGAAGACGATCCAGAGGGACCATGCCACGCAGCCGAGTAGCATGAGAAACGTCCCTGTGATCCACAGGCCCCTAGAGACTGCAGCCTGCTGCTTGTGGCCATGGCCGGCAAGCACGCGGTGATGGTTCAGGGGGCTCAGTGACCGGCCGGCGTAGAGGGCGATGACGAGAGCCCCGGCGAGGCAGAGCGCGACGCCGGCGGCCTTGGCCATGCCCGACGAGCTCCTCAACTTTATCGCCTCCATCCTGTCAATCTCGCGTGACGAACATCCGCATACCATAGCCTCGATCGACCGGAAATGATAGATGAAATGAAAATGCCAGTTGATTAGTACGTACCTCATGAGCAACGCGAGGAAGAAGGTGATGACCGGTACAGAGTTGCACATCGCGGATCCCACGGTCGCGGAGGTGTACTTGACGCTAACGTTGTACATGTTCGAGCTCAATGTGTTCCTACACACACCAAGAAGACAGTCAATTCCACAAGCTCGATCCTGCACAAATTGCATGCAAAATTACTGCTGCCAATATATACCCGACCAGCGCGTACAAGAACATCTTCCCCAGCAACCGCAGAGACATTGGTGGTGCACGTCTCCTGCAGATCATTCAAACGGAGTTCTATGAACTGAAGAACAAGAGGATCATCGGAAAAGCTAGACAGCACGATAACTGCCGCAAAACAGTATACTTATACCTTTCAAGAAGGATAGCCAATGGAGTCAGAAAGAGGGATGCAGCTACCAAGCGGTAGAAGATGTAGACGAAGGTGCTGAGGCCGCGGTCGAAGGCTGCCTTGGACACGATGACGGTGGAGGCCTGGATCACCTGTATCACTATGGCCACGGCATAGGCCTTCTTCCGCTTTGAAATCATCCTCAACCCTTTTGAATCCATGTAACACCCTAATTCTTTCATCACATTAAAATCTATATAGGCAACTAATTTTTCCTAGTTTTTGTTTTTTAGGGAATATTAAATTGCTAATTAAATCTTGGCCCATAAATATTTAAACAACATTTAAATTAGAGTCAATAAAGTCTTTGTTGCATTCATGCTGTTGCATATATTTTTGAATGTTGTTTGCTTTTTTTTGCAAAGAGTTTGCAAAAGTTTAAATCTATTTTCAAAACCTTTCTTTTCTCTCTCTCTTTTTCTAGCCCAGCCCAATCTCTTTTCTCGGCCTTTTTCTTTCCCTCGCGCGCAGCCGAGGCCCATTTCTCCTTTTCCCGGCCCAAACCGCGCGTGCCAGCAGGCCCAGCAGAGCTTCACCCTCTCTCTTCCCCGTTGTCTCGCTGCCAGGTGGGCCCAAGATGTCAGAACCGTCTTCCTCGCGTCGCCGAGCAGGACTCGAGCTCGTGTCCCGGCCGCGCCCGTCTCGACCTCGGCTTTCCCCTCGCGCAAGCTCGATTCCGGCCTTTATAAGTCGCCGCCCCGAGTTCCATCGATCCCCAACCCAAGCCGCAGCCTCCGTTGCCGCGAATCGAGCCTCTGCCGCCGCAAACCCTAGTTTCAAGCCGCCGCCGCAATCCGAGCTTTCGAAGTCGCCGTCGTCGCTTTGAGCTAGTCGTCGAGTTGCGCGTGAAGGTAAGGAAGCCGCCAAGCCTCCAATCTCTCTCTCTCGCTCTCTCGTGTCCTTGCGAGCTCGCCGTCGTAGCCGAGCCGCCTCTCGCCGTTGCAAGCCTCCGACGTTGCGCAATCCTCGTCGAGAACCCCCAAAATCGACTCCCCGCGTCCCCAGCTTCCTCCCAAGCCTATCGCGGCGAGGTTTCGAGCTTCCTAGCTCGAGATTCGTCCAACTCCGGCGAGGCACCGCCGCGCGCCGTCGACTCCGGCCGTCAGCGCCGCCGCGATCGAACCGAGCTGTTCTGAGCCGTCCGATCTGGATCTAACGGTCGAGGATCGAGCCGACTCGAGTCAAACCGAGCCTTACCGGTCAGCCGTGCCTTTTTGCAGAAAAGCCCCTGATCTTTTTAGAAATCAACTCGCGGTCCAAGTCAGTTCAAAAATAATTAGATCTAGGTCCTTTTCTTTTTGTTTTAGCCCCTGAGTTTTCTAAAAATCTAACCCGCCGTCCTGCCGCGTCGTTTTTCACAAAAGTCCTTCGGTTTTTATATAAAATTACATTTTAGGTCCCTGGTTTCTTCTGTTTAAGCCCCTGGAAGGTTAGATTTAGTTCAAAGAAGCCCCTAAACCTTGTTTTAGCCATATCTTGATCGTTTTAAGTCCGTTTTGAGTGATCTTTGCGCTCACGCGATCGTCTCTTCATCAAGAATAGTTCTAGATACGTTTTTGCGTCTTTGAAAGTTGTTTGGTGTATTGTTTTGCTTTTATTGATTGAATGTTTGTGCGAATCGTGTAGAGAACGGTCCGTTCGAGGGAGATCAAGATCAAGTCTTCGAGGAGGAGCCACCACAGTACTTTGAGCAAGGCAAGTGGATTTCCCCCTCAGCATACTCTTTTGAACCCATACACATTGCATGACAACAAAGTTTATATTTATGTTCGCGATGCATTAATTTGATGGGTCCTATGTAAGGATGACTAGTCTTTTACACCTAAGCCTTGATACACCGGGTTTGCTTTTATGTTGGGTAGCTATGCTAGATGCTTAACCTTGGTTCATGATGGGTTCTATCCAACATTGATGAATATCCTTGTTATTTATATCTTGTTATGTTAATACAAGATCACCATGTTAAATCGGAACATGGAGAACCACCCAGGATTAACCGTACAACCACAATACTATATGGCTCTGGTCTTGGCTAATTAATTAGAAACCTTGGTTAGGAATGATCTTACCGAAAGGGCATGGGGGGTGGCGGTTGACGGTGTATAGCCCGGTTCTCTCGGGAAGTGGGCTTGGCTAAGACACTATACCCGTTAGGGAGGGTTATGCCTGCTTCCGATCCGGAAACCTTAGCGGATTGTTTCTAACTAGGGAATCTTTGTAAAGGCCTCGTAGCGTCCCTATGCAGTCACACCTCGGAAGTGTTGTACGTGCCTGGCCCGCACTGCATGGTTGGGTCTAAAGTTCTTCGGAGCTTTTACGCGAATTGTGGTGAAAGTGTACAACCTCTGCAGAGTGTAAAACTGTTATAACAGCTATGTTCGCGGTCATGAACGGCCTGGACCCTCACGTGATTAATCTATCGAAACATGAAATCAAATCATTGCATGCATATGTTATTGGTTATGTTTATGATTTACTTTATGCTTACTTATTGTTAATATGGGGTGGTATATATTTATATCTTAGTAAATAGTTGCTTGTCAATAAAACTTGACCAACTAAAATGCTAACCGCTGCGAACCAAGCCTTTCCTTGATAGCTGGCATATTTCCCCACTTGTTGAGTACCAACCATAAGTGTACTCATCCTTGCTTATATTGGATCATAAGGTAATAATGGAGAGGAGTACCTCAGTGATCTTGATGAGTTCTAGGCGTGTGTTCCACCAGTCAGTTGCCTGTGGAGTGCTTTTGGAGATATCGTCTTAGTTATCGTGTGAACCAGTTTATTTTGGCCTTTGTGCCATGTTCGTGAGTGTAATAAGTACTTTATTTATTAAATATTCGTTTGAGTATTGTTTCTGCTATTCACTCACGGTCTATCATATGTGTGAAATTTGATCCTGGCACACATATTAGATATACTCGGTTTTCTTTCTAAAACCGGGTATGACAGAGTGGTACCAGAGCCGTGTTGACTGTAGGACGCTAGCCTAGTTAGAATGGTCGAAATAAGGATTTAGTCTAGCAAGCCAAGTCAGTTTCTTTAGAGGTCTTATTTTATTAGTTAAAAATTCTCTGTTCTTCTTCTCTTTTCTTTGGTCACCTTCGCCTCTATTTCAATTATCTTTACTAAGGTTCTCTCTCTATGCTTAGATGGCCAAGAGCTTTCAGACTGACCCAGCGCAGCCAGCCCCTCCTTCACCACAGATGGATGATGATGTGCAAGGAGATCCCGTATGGGTGTGCTATTCTGATGATGAGGATATACCTGATTCTGCTTCACCCACAACGGATGTTGAAGGGAATCCAGATGGCACTGCAGATGAGGGTGATAAAGTCTATGATGATGAAAAGGATGATGAAGAAGAGCCCAAGGTGGAGATGATCACTTCAATAACAGAGCTTGGTGCTTTCCCACTCTTGCTTGAAGATGTGCTGGAAGCATTGGGCAACTACACCAGGCCACTCTACATAACCACTTACAGTTCCGCTGCAAACTACCAGGAGTATTACCATACTCAGGTTCATGTTAGGGCGCAAATGGAGAATGCCTCTCGCTTCAGGACTTGGTCTATTCATGAGTCAAGCCTTCTACATACTTCCTATGAAGCTGCAGTTAGTGACGCCGCCAGGAGGGCAGTGACATCTATCAGCCACTAGTTCCAGAAGGAGCTGTCTCACACAGAGTACCGTCACTTGCCTCGTCGCCGTCCAGGAACTGAGCAAACCGTTGTAGTGGGAGGAGGACCAACAGCAGATCCTCGTCTCAATGTTCTTGCCCGAGTCACTGCAGCACTGAATACTGATTTGGAAGGTGTTATTAATGAACTTGCCCAAGCCCAGGAGCGAATTGCAGAACTTGAAGAACAACTTGCTGAGCAACAAGGTCAAGGTGATGATGATGAGAGGATGGCCAATGCTTGGTCTCCGCCTCGGAAGAAGTTTCGCTATGGAGCCCCTTTCTCCGTCACGCAGTTTAGGGAATAGGTTATCTTTAGGTTTCTTTTGTAAGTTTATCGTTAGTACGGTTTTGTGAGGTCGGTCGTCTGTTTAATGCTTGTTGCTTGGACAAATGTGTGAGTTGGAATCTTTGTTTGTGTGTCTTTGATTGTGGAGTGATGACCACAATTAAAGAAATTTGGTAATAAAATATTAGTTGAGTTTAATTCTAGTCCCCTCTTATCCTTTGATCTTAGTTTCTTATCCATCTCAAGGATATCCGGCATATAAGTTCCTTATGCTGAAAATCTGCTTGCGTCGATATCCGAGACAGCAGTACTGTTTTGATGATTTCGGGAGCTACACAAATCCGTTTGACCTAAAACCAGTGGGGTTAGTTTCAGAATTTGATGAGTGAATTTCTGTGATTTTTCCATAATTTTTGGAAATCTGTGTCGAGGGAAACACACCAAAAGTTGTCAGGTACAGAATCTGTTTTTCCAGCTTGACACAGCCAGCTTGATTATTTTGTATCCGGAGTTTCAGAGGTCCGATTGAGGTGATTCCAGTTGGATTGGATTCATAGCTTTATGAGTATTGTTCTGGAATTTTGGTATTATTTTTGGATGCACGAATTGACAGTTATGGATGAATATTTAGGGAGGACAGAATCTGAGTGATGTGGAATATTTGACTTTCCTCTACTTTGTTCTTTCTTCTTAACTTCGATGCTATCTTATACTCTCGCAGTAGAGTGTCTTTCCTTTACTCTTATCTATCTGAGTATCATTCTCTGAATCATATCTGTCTAACACTCAAATGGTTAACACCAGGACCAGAGGAGGTAAAGACGTTCCTAGTCAGAGGCGTGATCACGTGGTGAACCAGCAGAATCAAGCACCCCTCCACCACCGCCTCAACCCGCAATGGATCCCGCAATGCAGCAGTTCCTAGCAACCCAGATGCAACTCATTCAGCAGCTCACTCGGACAGTGGCCAATTTGCAGGCATAGCAGAACCAGCAACCACCACCGCCACCAGAACCAGTTCAGCCGCCCAGGGATCATCACAGGCAGTTTTTGAGCCAGCATCCTCCTACCTACTCTCACTCTGCAGACCCATTGGATGCTGATGATTGGCTCAAGAATGTTGCAAAGAAGCTAGACATTGCTCAGTGTACTGATCGTGAGAAGGTCTTGTACGCTTCAGGAAGATTGGAAGGCCCAGCATCTGATTGGTGGGATGCATATGTAAATGCGCATAACGCTCCTGACACCATCACATGGCAGCAGTTCCAGGATGCTTTCCGCACACACCATATCCCAGCAGGTGTGGTGGATCTAAAACAGGAGGAGTTTCGTGCATTGGTGTAAGGAAGCATGAGCGTGTGTGAATATCGGGATAAATTCACTCAGTTATCCCGTTATGCACCTGATGATGTGAACGATGACGCTAAGAGGCAACATCGTTTCTTGAAGGGTTTGATTGGGCCTATCAAGTACCAGCTGCAGACTCACACCTTTCCCAACTTCCAGACAATGTTAGACAAGGCCATTGGTTGTGAGAATACACGCAAGGAGTTGAGTGAGCAGAAGAGGAAGTTCCAGTCGTCGTCATCAGGGCAGACCAGCAACACTCGTCCTCGCTATAGTTCTTCACAAGGTTTCCAGAATCGCTCAGGAGGTAATGGTGGACATTACCAACAGGGACAACAGGCACAACGTTCTGGTCAACAGGCTCAAAGGTATTCTCAGCAGACACCTCGTACTCCTAACCAGCAGCAGAATCGTTCTAGCAATGGCACCCCGCCAGTACGGACCAACAATCCAGTCACGCCAGTACCACCTAATGGTTGCTTCAAGTGTGGTGATGTGGGTCACTATGCTAATAATTGTCCCAAGCGTAACCCCCAGACACCCCAAGCTCAGAGGAGCGATGGCCAGAGGTCCGTTCAATCTTCTTCCCAGCAAGGCAACAAGGGACAACAGAACTATGCTCGTGGCAGGGTCAACCATGTGACAGCTGAAGCCGCTCAGGAAGCCAATGACGTGGTCATCGGTATGTTCTCCATTAACTCAGCACCTGCTACAATATTGTTTGATTCTGGAGCATCGCATTCTTTTATTACTGAACAATTTGTGTCTGAGCATAACATACCTAAGCAACCCATGAAAAATATGCTTTTAGTAAATTCCCCAAATGGTGAAATGAAAGCTAGATATATGTGCCCTCGAGTTAGACTTGATATTATGGGAGTAGAATTTCCATCCAATTTAGTGGTTTTGAAGTCTGAGGGAATTGATGTGATACTTGGAATGGATTGGTTGGGAGCTCATGATGGAGTTATTCAGTGTGCCAAGAAGTCAGTATTATTCACAAGTCCACAAGGAGGTCGAATGGAGTTCCAGATGAGTCCGGTTGTTCGAGAATAAGCAACAATCAATCAGTTGAAAGGAAAGTCACTGGAGGATATCAAAGTCGTGCGTGAATTTCCGGATGTCTTTCCTGATGATTTACCAGGTATGCCGCCTGACCGAGACTTTGAGTTCATCATTGAGCTTGTACATGGTACTGCACCGATTTCAAAAAGAGCATATAAAATGGATGTTAAAGTTTTAGCAGAATTAAAGAAACAGATAGAAGAACTTTTAGCTAAGGGTTATATCCGACCTAGTTCATCTCCATGGGGAGCCCCTGTTATATTTGTTGATAAGAAGGATGGTACTAGAAGGATGTGCGTTGATTACAGAGCTCTTAATGAGGTGACTATCAAAAATAAGTATCCGCTTCCTAGAATTGACGTTCTGTTCGATCAGATGAGGTGCAAAAGTTTTCTCCAAGATTGATTTGCGTTCAGGCTATCATCAAGTAAAGATTCGGAAAGAGGATATTCTTAAAACTGCGTTCACTTGCAGATATGGTCTTTATGAGTATTTGGTGATGTCGTTTGGTTTGACAAATGCACCTGCAAACTTCATGTATCTGATGAACAAGGTATTTATGGAGTATCTTGACAAGTTTGTGGTGGTATTCATCGATGATATCATGGTGTTCTCCAAGAATGAGGAAGAGCATGAGGAGCATTTAAGACTAGTATTGCAGAAGTTACGGGAGCATCAGTTGTATGCCAAGTTCAGTAAATGTGAGTTCTGGTTGAAGGAAGTATCTTTTCTTGGACATGTCATAACAGATGGTGGAATCATGGTAGATCCGAGTAAAGTGCAGGATGTGTTGAATTGGAAACCACCTCAGAGTGTTGCAGAAATCAGAAGTTTTCTCGGATTGGCAGGGTATTACCGCAGATTTATTGAAGGTTTCTCCAAAATTGCTAAACCCATGACTTTGTTGTTAGAGAAAGGACGAAAATTTAAGTGGGATGATGTTTGTCAACAAAGTTTTGAGGAGTTAAGGAAGAAATTAACCACTGCTCCAGTGTTAGTGATGCCTGATATTGAAAAGGGGTTCGACGTGTACTGTGATGCTTCACACGTAGGACTTGGATGTGTGTTGATGCAAGAAGGCAGAGTCGTGGCTTATGCTTCTAGACAGTTGAGAAAACATGAGAAGAATTATCCTACTCATGATCTGGAGTTAGCCGCAGTTGTTCATGCGCTGAAGATTTGGAGGCACTATATGATTGGAAAACGGTGTCGAATTTTCACTGATCATAAGAGTTTAAAGTATATCTTTACTCAGAAGGATCTTAATTTGAGACAAAGCAGATGGCTAGAATTAATCAATGATTTTGATTTGGATATTCAATATCATCCTGGAAAGGCCAGTGTTGTTGCAGATGCTCTAAGTCGTAAGAGTCAAGTTAACTCAGTCATTGGGAGATTGATATCACAAGAATTATGTTGGGAGATGGAACGACTTAACTTGGGTATCTGTGCTCATTCAGAAGCTGTGACTATGGAAGTAGAGTCAACATTAGAGCAAGAAATCAGGAAGGGACAGTTAGAAGATCCAAAGATCGAGGAATTCAGAGCTTTAATCCATTTGGGAAAAACTGAGGATTTTACTGAGGATGAACAAGGAACGGTGTGGTTCAGAAAGAGAATATGTGTTCCAGAAAATGATAGGCTTCGGGAACTCATATTGAAGGAAGCACATGATTCACCTTATTCCATTCATCCAGGGAGTACTAAGATGTATCCAGATTTGAAAGAGAAATATTGGTGGTATGGTTTGAAGAAGGATGTTGCAACTTATGTGGCTTTGTGTGATGTTTGCCAGAAGGTTAAAGCAGAAAACCAATGTAGCGACCTTACCCAAGAAATGGGCCTACTTAAGTATATTTCACCTTCCGTTGGTGCTAATACACAAAAATGTTCCCAATTACGGGTACGATCGTCGAGTCAAGCTCGACTAACTGCTACTGCAGATCGTCCGTCCATACACTCACGCGAAGGTGAGTTCCAAAGATCACATCATTCCACAATTCAAATTACAACAAGTCTTAGAGTTATTACAACCAAATTGAAATGATAAGTAAATAGTTTGAGTTCATGCAGCGGAAAGTAAACGAGATACTAGCGACGATCCATAGTATCGTCACGATGAAGTCAGCCGTGACGCTACTCCTCACGATCCTCGGGAGAGGTCGGCTCCCACTCGATGCTGTAACCAGGAGGAAGCTGGGAGGCCCAAGCCATAGAGGCAGCTACCTCCTGAGGGGATGGTCCTGAAAATTTAGCCACAAGCAAGGCTGAGTATACTAGTTATACTCAACAAGACTTAACCGACTGGTGATCACTACATCACCGACTCCTACGATGAGAGGCTGTTTGGCTAGTGGGGTTCTTTTGCCAAAAGCGACTAAGCTGTTTTCTACTTTCTTTATTTTGATTTTAATTTCTTTAGTCTATCCATTCTAGGTGAGTCTAGCTAAACAATCAAGTTTTGCAATACAATTATTCCATACAAAGATTTCATCCTTCCAAGTTTCACTTCATAATATGCCATACATCGGTCAAGCAGTCTCATTAACCGCGAGAAGCGGACAGTTCGAACCGAATTTACTACCTGGCCAGGGAAAACCCAAACATACGGAATGGTTGGAAATGCCAACCCACCCCAATCCTTTCTCCTCTCTCTGCGAGTGGCTCCCGAGTCCCACTGCCTCAGGGTAAAGGTTCACCACTACTGGGACTCACGCAACTACCCTCATGTGCCCATGGGATAACGTTTCCAAGACAGAGAGCTGTCGGACCTGCTCGCATCAATCGGATACCGGGACTTACCGGTCCCATAAACCGTGCATATGTGTGGTACGTTCAAACGCTTGACACAAAAGTACCACATGTTTCCAGTTAAAACATCGATTGACGGGTATCTACAATCATCCGTCCATCATCTCTAGTGTTTCTGATATGAGTAAACATACAACTCCTATATCTCGCGAGTGTCGGAAAACACTCGACTTCTATCGTTCTTAAGCATAGCAACTATCGAACCTAACATACTAGTGTTCAATCAAAGGAACCTATGATCATACAATCTAGGGTTTCATTCAACTCCTTGAAACTTAAATGCACAAACATATAATCAAGTAAATTGCGTAAGTAAAGTTAGGTTATGCTCCGGGGCTTGCCTTCCGGCTCGAAGCGGTACTCCTGCTCGGGGCTCGGATCCACGTGCACCACGTTCACCTCGGACTCCTGGGCGATCTCCTCGGCAGCGGAAACTAGGTCGTAGACTCCGTCGGCGAGACCCGAATCTACACGAATGCATGAATGCTTAAGTATTGAGATTTAAATAGTTAGGGTCTATTTAAATCTTGGTTAATGAATTGGAAAGGATAAACATTAATTATAAGTGAATATACCCTTTTCATTTTGAACCTTTCTTTGATTTTAGAGTTTTAGGTTTTTCCCTTTTCTTTTCTTTTTCTTTTCTTTTCTTTTCTTTTTCTTCTCTTTTCTTTTCTTTTTCTTCTCTTTTCCACTATTTAAATCCTTTTTCCATTATTCAAAAGGTGAACTTAGGAAGATTATTTTTGGGTGCCATTTGGACCAGAGGCTTGCTCATGCCAAGGCAGGAGCTTAGCCCAAAATTTGGCTCAAGATAATTTTTCTATAATTTATTAAAATTATTCTTATCTTTTTACCTAAATAAAACTAAAATCCTACAAAAATAATTACAAGGTTTTTGTTCACACCACTTGGCACAGTGACCTGGGGAACCAAGGGTGACCTCTCTGCAAGTTTGCATGTGATTTTGATTTATGGTTATTTTTGTGGAATTTCACCATGTTTAAACTACCAAAAATTATTTAGCCATTTTCCAGTGTCAAAAAATTACCATTTTTATTTTTCTAAGGCTTCTAATGTCCTCATTTAGTTTCTGTGTGAAGGAGGTGATTTGTCACTGAGTAATTTATTTTCTGTGATTTATTTGCCAAAACAGCAGGGTATATGTTTGGAAAATCATAACCCTAAATCCACTGGGAATTTTTGTGCACCCTTTGCGCATTAGGCTAATGATAACCATCCTAATAACATATCCAAAGCTCAGCTCCAGTGCATGTGTAGATTTTGAACTATGATGAAATGTGCTCAAACTGAAATGAATTTATATTTCAAAATCTACAGCTCAACTGGGTGAGGTGCAAAGGAAGAATTTGTTCTTCTAGATTCACTGGTCACTAAAAAATTGGTTTGTCATTTTTCTGATTTTTCTACGATTTTCTACGAATTTTTGAAGATTGCAGCGAATTAAACCTAAAAGATAGAATCTATTTTACGCCGTGAACCCTAGAAGATTTGAAACTTCTTACAACGAGGTCCCTACATTTTGCGCTCGGCCCCCTGGAAAGAGGTTGAAGACGCAGTTACGCCCCTGGGCTCGCCGGCGTGGTCACGCCGGCCAAACGGCGGCGAGTCCGGGCCGGGGAAGTGGGGGAAAATGGAGAGGGGCTCACCGTGATTCGTTTGAGCTAGGTCTCGAGGTCGGGGATGGCCGGGAACGAGGTCAACGACGGCGGTGGCGGCTCGGCTTGCTCCGGCGAGCGGCGACCGGCGACGTTGGGGTCGGAGAAGCTCGGAGAAGTGGTCGGTGAGCACCAGCACGGCACGAGGAAGCTAATGGTGCCCTCGGTTCGGCCGGAGATGGAGCGTAGCGAGCTGTGCACGTGCGCGGGCGGCGGCGGAGAGCTCGGTTAACTCCGGCGAGCTACGCCGGTGGCTCTGGTGGGGGAAGCGGGTCGGGAGTTGGTCGAGGAGTGGCAGTGGAGGTTGGGGAAGCTATTGCGAGCCTCGGTTTGGCCGGAGGAGCAGCGGGGAGGGCTGTGCACAAGAGCGAGCTCGGCGGCGCCTCTGCGAGCTCCGGCGAGTGTTTTTCCGGCGTGGAAGGGAGGGGAACTGTTGAGGGCTTAAGTAGGCGTGAGAGGGGAGTGGAGGGGTGCTCGGGAAGCTCGGGATGAGGGCTGGGACAGCTCGGCGAGCTGTCGCGGCGGCAGGGCCTTGTCGCGGCCGTGTTGGCGCCGTGCGCGGCGTCAACGCGCGCGCGCAGGCGTGCTGCAGGCGGCAGGCGCGCGTGGGCGAGGCGGGAAGAGACAGGGCGAGGAAAAAGGAGCACGCGGGGACGCAAAAGTCGCGCTTTGGACCGGCGGGCAACGGCGGCGACGGCAAAACCCGGCGGTCCGCGGCGGCGACGCGACGGCGAGCGCGGAGTCAGCGCTACAGTGCGTCTCCGACCATGAGACCTTGTCAGAGGCGTGCACCGTGAGCGGGGACACCCGGCCATGTCACTTGTCGGCTCAGGCGAGGCCGGACGGCGGCAGGCGCTTGCCGGCGGCGAGCGCGGCACGCGCGGGCGCGGCGCTGGCAACCCGTGAGCGCGCCGTGAGCGGTGCAAGGGTCAACTGATTGGCATGGCTCAAATTCCAAAAAAAAATTGAACTGAACTTCGAAACGTGTCAAATTAAAAGTTGGAGTTTGGGATGTGGGACACAACTTTCGAGCTTGGGCCAGGCGCTTCGACCATGCGCTTCGAGCTTGGATCGCAAGCTCGAGCCTTCCGAGCCTCGAGCGTGACGGAAACGCCGCTCGAGGGTGAATGCCCCTCGAGCTTGGCTGCGGAGCCTCGAGGGTGACGAAAATCACCGCTCGAGGGTGAATGCCCCGCGAGCTTGGCTAAGGTTCCATTTCAGCTTTTGAATTTGAATTGAAAAAAATTCAAATTCCAAAGTTAGGGTCTGAAATTTGAGATACTTCCAAACATTTTTAGGCTATGGTTTCAAAAGGGAAGATGCTTGGTTTGGTCTCTCCTTCAAATTTTGCATTGGCCAAAATTCAAGTTCTTATATAAAATTTAAAGGTTTTTGTTTTGCCTCTTTTTGGGGTGTTTTTAATTTCTTATCGAATTCCTTTTAGCATTTCTTTTGATTTCTTTCTTTCAATTAACCTTGGTTAGGCTTGATTACTTGTTTAGCTTGCTTAATCATTGTTTTAGTGTTAATTAACACCAGGGGTGTTACAACCAACGTCCAGCAGGTTTGCTTCAACCATTGAGAGTTCCAGAGTGGAAGTGGGAAGAAATTGATATGGACTTTATTGTCGGGTTACCTCGTACTCGTGATGGTCATGACTCTATATGGGTTATTGTGGATAGGTTGACGAAGTCTGCTCATTTCATACCAGTCAACACAACATATACAAGTGGTAAGCTAGCAGAGCTGTATATGTCCAGGATTGTGTGTCTACATGGAGTTCCGAAGAAAATAGTGTCCGACCGAGGTACTCGGTTTACGTCACGGTTCTGGCAGAAGGTACATGAGATAATGGGTACACAACTCAACTTCAGTTCTGCTTATCATCCACAGACAGATGGACAGACTGAGAGGACTAATCAAATTTTGGAGGATATGCTTCGAGCGTGTGCTTTAAAACACGGTCGTAGTTGGGATAAGAGTTTGCCATATGCAGAATTCTCCTACAATAACAGTTACCAAGCTAATCTTAAGATGTCACCTTTTGAGGCTTTGTATGGGAGAAAGTGCAGAACACCTTTATATTGGAGCCAGACTGGAGAAAGTAAAGTGTTTGGACCCGAAGTTCTTCAAGATGCAGAGCAGCAGGTACAGCTAATCAGAGAGAATCTCAAGACTGCACAGTCTAGACAGAAAAGTTATGCTGATACCCGACGGAGAGAATTGGTCTTTGAAGTTGGAGATTTTGTTTAGCATTTCTTTTGATTTCTTTCTTTCAATTAACCTTGGTTAGGCTTGATTACTTGTTTAGCTTAGCTTAATCATTGTTTTAGTGTTAATTAACACTAGGGGTGTTACAGCCTACCCCCCTTAAAAAGAATCTCGTCCCGAGATTCGGAAATGCTAGAAAGTGCGGAACATTGGTACCTGGTGGGGTGGTGAGAAATCCAGGATAATGGCAATTAAGATATTCCTCGGTCTCCCATGTTGCCTCTTCTTCGGTGTGATGAACCCACTGAATTTTATACATTTTAACTGAGCTCCTTCTCGTGTGCCTTTCCTTTTGGTCAAGGACTTTGAGAGGTTGAGCAACGTAGGTCAGATCGGGCTTAACTTCCACGTCTTCTTGTTCCACGACTTCAGTCGGAACTCGAATACACTTCTTGAGTTGTGAGATATGAAAGACATTGTGCACGGCTGAAAGTTTGTCGGGAAGTCGTAGGCGATAAGCCACGGATCCACATTTCTCAATGATTTCATAAGGTCCGACGTAACGGGGTGCAAGCTTTCCCTTTACTCCGAACCTTTGGACTCCTCGAGTTGGTGAGACCTTAAGATACACATGATCACCGACTGCGAATTTGAGAGGCATTCTTCGGCGATCGGCATAACTCTTCTGACGAGACTGAGCGGCTTTGAGGTTTTCCCGAATAACTCTGACTTGCTCTTCGGCTTCAATCACCAAGTCGGGTCCGTATATTTCTCGCTCTCCAGGCTGAGACCAACATAACGGAGTTCGACACATTTTCCCATACAAGACTTCGAAAGGGGCCATTTTCAAGCTTGCTTGGTAACTGTTGTTGTATGAGAACTCGGCGGGTGGTAAGCCAAGCTTCGAATAAGCTTTGTGCCGAGAGATGCATGGAGTTGCTCCCAGAACCTTGCCACAAACTGCGGACCTCGGTCCGAAATGATTGTTCTAGGCACTCCGTGCAGGCGCACAATTTGGTTGAGATAGATCTCAGCATACTTCTTGACGGCATAGGTGGTGTTGACCGGAATAAAGTGAGCGGTCTTTGTGAGCCTGTCCACAATGACCCATATAGAATCGTGCCCTCGTGCGGTCTTGGGAAGGCCAACAATGAAATCCATACTGATATCCTCCCATTTCCATGATGGTATAGACAAAGGTTGAAGAGTTCCAGCCGCCTTTAGATGACTAGCCTTTACCCTCCTGCAAGTGTCACACTCGGATACAAACCGAGCAATATCCATTTTCATCTTGGTCCACCAAAAAGTTTTCTTCATATCCTGGTACATCTTATTGCTGCCAGGGTGAATAGAGAATTTAGAGTGGTGAGCTTCACTCAAAATTTTCTTCCGTAATTCCGGATCCTTAGGCACGACGATACGGTACCCAAACCATATCATGCCTCGGGCATCCTGACGGAAACAGTTATACCGTTCCTCCATTCCTTTGGCCAGCTCCTCCCGAATAATTCCGACCTTTTTATCGGTCTGCTGGGCCAGAAAGATCTCATCATGCAACGTGGATTCGAGAGATATATTGCTTAAATAACCATGCGGAACAATCTCGAGATTGAGTTTCGCCAACTCATGGCATAGAGTGTCGGCATACGATTCGACCGAAAGACAATGGCAATGGGACTTGCGGCTCAAGGCATCCGCAACCACATTCGCCTTTCCGGGATGATAATGCAAACTCATGTCATAATCTTTTGCCAACTCCAGCCATCTTCGCTGCCTCATATTCAAGTTAGCCTGAGTGAAGACGTACTTGAGACTTTTGTGGTCGGTATACACGTTGCAAGGAACTCCTATCAGATAGTGCCTCCATATATTTCAGAGCATGAATCACGGCTGCCAATTCCAAGTCGTGAGTGGGATAATTCAGCTCATGGGGACGGAGAGCACGTGAAGCATAAGCAATAACTCGATTCTCCTGCATAAGAACACAACCGAGTCCGGTGCCTGAAGCATCGCAATAGACATCGTAGGGTTTGGTGCTATCCGGTTGGGTCAGAACGGGAGCTGAGGTCAACAACTTCCTCAATGTGCGGAATGCCTCTTCACATTTCTCATCCCACACGAATTTCTGCCCCTTCTTCAATAGCTCGGTCATTGGCTTGGCAACTCGCGAGAAATCCGGAATAAAACGACGATAATATCCTGCCAAACCTAGAAAGCTTCGGATTTCGTGGACAGAGGTAGGGGGTTTCCAGTCCATGACTTGCTGCACTTTCGTAGGATCCACCGAGATACCATCCTTAGAAACAGTGTGACCTAAGAACTCCACACTATCCAGCCAAAACTCACACTTGGAGAACTTGGCATACAACTTGTGATCACGGAGTCGTTGAAGAACAATACGGAGATGCTCGGCATGCTCTTCCTCGTTCTTGGAATAGACAAGAATATCATCAATGAAAACCACTACGAACTTATCCAGCTCGGGCATGAACACCGAATTCATGAGATACATGAAATAAGCGGGAGCATTAGTCAGCCCGAACGACATAACCAAGAATTCATAAAGTCCATAGCGGGTCGAGAAAGCCGTCTTGGGAATATCGCAAGGACGAATCTTGATTTGATGATATCCGGAACGAAGATCAATTTTTGAGAATATCTTGGCTCCGGCGAGTTGATCGAATAATACATCAATGCGGGGAAGAGGGTACTTATTTTTGATAGTGACCGCATTGAGAGGCCGGTAGTCAATACACATCCTCAACGTGTGATCCTTCTTTTCGACAAATATGGCAGGACAACCCCAAGGTGATTTACGCGGACGAATGAAACCCTTGTCCAGTAAATCTTGGAGTTGAGTTTTCATCTCTGCCAATTCTGCGGGTGGCATTCTGTAGGGTCTTTTAGAAATTGGTGCGGTGCCTGGTTGTAGCTCGATAACGAACTCAATGTCCCGATCCGGTGGCATTCCAGGCAAGTCGTCTGGGAAGACATCGGGGAACTCACAGACAATAGGAATGTCTTCAAGCTTGGGCTCAGTCATGACAAAGACACATGAGCTCAAGGAGTTGGGAGACGGAAGATAGAGTGTGGTAGATCCATGTGTAGGTGAGTTGATATCAACAATTCTCTTAGCAATGTCTAACACAACCTTGTGATGTGCCATCCAATTAGCTCCCAAGATTATATCTATCCCATCCAGTTCTAAAAGAATCAGGTCGGTCAAGATAACTCTACTACCCAGTTTAATTGGCACCTTTCGCGCCACATGATTTGAATTTAGGTTTCCTCCTGCGGTGATTATTTTGTAGGCCGCATTTGTAGATAAGCAATTTAACCCACATTTCTTAGCACAACTGGGACTTATGAAACTATGAGTGGCACCAGAATCAAAGAGAATGACTGCAGGTTGGTTATGAATCAGAAATTTACCCGTCATCACTGGTGCTCCCTCGGGAAGGTCGGTCAAGGTGGTGAAGTTGACCCTTCCTTGCTTGACGTGAATTTTCTGCAACTTGCCCTTGTTTGACTGGTTGCCATTGTTCTGCTGCTTGCCCTGGGGGCAGTCCCTGATGAAGTGACTGGTGCTGCCGCAACGGTAGCAAGAATACCCAGCTCCAGGCTGAGCTGGCTGCTGCGGGGTCTTCTGCTGCTGCGACTGCTGTGGTGGAAAGCGAGAACCACTCTGCTGAGGAGGGTTAACCACCCAGCGGCCAGACTGCCCTGTACGCTGCTGTCCCTGTGGAGGAACAATACGGAAGCGCTGCGGCTTACCGCCACTGGCAGAGACAACAGGAGCCTTCCTCTTCTTGTCGGCTCTATGGGTCATAATGGCATCCTCCTGAGCGATAGCCACATTGACCAAGTCAGCATAAGTGGCAGGCTTGATGTTTAGCAGCCTCTCCTGCAACTTGGTGCTGAGCCCCATACGGAACCTCTCCTTCTTCTTATCATCACTGTCAGCATGATGACCAGCATACTGACAAAGGTTGTTGAAAGCCTGGGCGTACTGGTACACCGTGTGAGTGCCCTGAGTCAAGGTCAGGAACTCCCTCAACTTCCTCTCAACAAGGCCCTTAGGAATGTCATGCGCCTTGAACGCATCCTTGAAGTTCTGCCAAGTAATCACAGTTTCGGCGGGGAGCATGCCACGATAAGTCTCCCACCAAACCAAAGACGGACCGCGAAGCTGCTGTGCGGCGAAAGTGACCTTGCGCTCTTCAGAGCAAGGGGCAGCCAGGATAGCAAACTTCGAATCAATAGCCCGAATCCACGCGTCAGCCTCCATGGGCTCAGTAGCTTTAGAGAACACCGGGGGCTGAGTACCCAGAAAGTCCTCAAATCGTGCAACCTGAGCAGGCGGGGCATTTCGGCCACTCTGACGCTGAGCACCGATGTTCATGTTCTGGGCCAGCTGCTGCTGCTGCAATTGTATCTGCTGCTGCATAGTCCTCATGACCTCGGCGTGCATAGCCATCATCTGCTGCCAATTTGGCAGCGGAGGGGCAGGTGGTGGCTGCTGCTCTGGCGGGACTTGCTGATTCGGGGCACTAGTTGAGCCTTGATTTGTCCCGAAACCACCCGGAGTCAGTCGGGTCGTAGGTCCTACCATCTGCATGATTGAGTCTCCATTAATCACATGAATACTTACTCATAAGAGAACGTCAGGCATGTTTAAGAGACAATCTCAATTCTACAAAAGAATGTGGCATAAAAAGCGAAATTTCATAGAATGAGCAACTTCATTAATCCAAGACATGGTTTGATGAATCCATTACAACACATGCTGACCACACATTCTAATTAAGATGCTACACCAATGCGAAGGGAAACAGATACAAAGAGATACAAAGAGATTATCCATTCTTCAACTAGCTAAACTCCATGTGACACGGAAAAGCCATGCTGAAGAGTACCTAATCTCTAACTCAACGCTCTAGAAGTCATCCACGTCGTTCACCGAAGTACGGCTCACGGTGGGGGAAAGTGGTGGCTGAACTGGGGGTAACTCCTCGTCGTCCAGCTCGGACTTGGCATCGTCCTCTGCCTCGTCCTCCTCGGGAATCTCCATATGAGCCTCCAACTCAACCATCTCGGCATTAGCCTCGTGCAACTCTGCCTGTGCCTCCTCAAGTGCATCCGTCAACACCTCCACCTGGTGAGCACAGTGCTCCCTCTCCATGGTAAGCTCCGCAATGCGAGCCTGCAAATCCCGGATCTGAGTATCCTTGGCAGCCATGTCCAAAGAAGTGCAGATCCCGGCTATGTCCTTATCCGCGGACACTCTCACCATCGCATCGGCAAAGTCGAGCAGAGAATCCTGAGACATCTTGAGTAGCTCTGCCATGCGGATGCTAGCCTTCATCCAGCTAGCAAGGAAAGCAGGTGCGTTCCGGGGAAACTCCAGGAACAACTGCGGGGAAGCCAAGTAACGTGACAACCACTGAGGGTCATCCCTGCGGGCTGAAGGCAGGAAACCAACCAAAGTGTTATCCACCAAATCGTGGTGCTACGAAGTGAACTGGTTCAGCCCTGCGAAAGCGGCCAACTCCCAAGTGTCCGGAAAGCGGTGGCCGTGCACCACAACTCCCAGCCTAGGCCAGTCGGGGTGCTCGGGGTGCACCGGTGCCTCCATGCGGACACTGCACCGAGTCACACCACGCTCCGCATACTCTCTGCCAAAGTAAACCGGCGGAGACGGGTAGCCAACCTCCTCCAGAATCTTCCAAAAGAGGGACGGGAAACCCCCCCCAGCTGAGGCAGTCCTGGCACTCCACCTTCTCGTTCGCGCCAGCAAGGTGACTGGGAACGGCCATCTGAACAAAAATTCAGAGGTGAGTACCATGCGTCAAAAAGACTAAAGGGAAAACTGGGAGAAAACGGAAGGTAAAGAACGTGCTTAAGCTTTTAATTAGGGTCGTTTAAGCATTGATTTGATCGGTTGGATTTTGACTCTCTTAAGTTTATCATTATTCCGATTTTAATTAAAAGATGCATGCAAGACCTAAACGTCCTCACATTTTAAGTCAGACTTGACTTTCGGAGTTAGTGCCGGTGGCTAGGTATAGACACGTCTCTCTCTATAGATCTAGTCGGACTCCTACTCGTAAACCTTTCGTAGCAGTCAGAGGAATTTCGACGAAAGTCTTTTAAGATTGGGTTTCATGGAAGAACAAACATCAATCATAAGTTAGACTATGCCACCTAACAAAGCGCAACCATTAACCCTTAAGGACTTCACGTTCTAGTTTATCCTTAACGATCCTATTCGCTTCATTCCTTTTGCTTGGGCGCAAAGGAATCGGGGTTTGGTAGATTTTATTTCAGAAAACATTGGTTAGGGTCTGGTGCTTTCTTTGGAGTGTATGAACGTCGGCTCTGATACCAGCTGTAGCGACCTTACCCGAGAAATGGGCCCACTTAAGTATATTTCACCTTCCGTTGGTGCTAATACACAAAAATGTTCCCAATTACGGGTACGATCGTCGAGTCAAGCTCGACTAACTGCTACTGCAGATCGTCCGTCCATACACTCACGCGAAGGTGAGTTCCAAAGATCACATCATTCCACAATTCAAATTACAACAAGTCTTAGAGTTATTACAACCAAATTGAAATGATAAGTAAATAGTTTGAGTTCATGCAGCGGAAAGTAAACGAGATACTAGCGACGATCCATAGTATCGTCACGATGAAGTCAGCCGTGACGCTACTCCTCACGATCCTCGGGAGAGGTCGGCTCCCACTCGATGCTGTAACCAGGAGGAAGCTGGGAGGCCCAAGCCATAGAGGCAGCTACCTCCTGAGGGGATGGTCCTGAAAATTTAGCCACAAGCAAGGCTGAGTATACTAGTTATACTCAACAAGACTTAACCGACTGGTGATCACTACATCACCGACTCCTACGATGAGAGGCTGTTTGGCTAGTGGGGTTCTTTTGCCAAAAGCGACTAAGCTGTTTTCTACTTTCTTTATTTTGATTTTAATTTCTTTAGTCTATCCATTCTAGGTGAGCCTAGCTAAACAATCAAGTTTTGCAATACAATTATTCCATACAAAGATTTCATCCTTCCAAGTTTCACTTCATAATATGCCATACATCGGTCAAGCAGTCTCATTAACCGCGAGAAGCGGACAGTTCGAACCGAATTTACTACCTGGCCAGGGAAAACCCAAACATACGGAATGGTTGGAAATGCCAACCCACCCCAATCCTTTCTCCTCTCTCTGCGAGTGGCTCCCGAGTCCCACTGCCTCAGGGTAAAGGTTCACCACTACTGGGACTCACGGAACTACCCTCATGTGCCCATGGGATAACGTTTCCAAGACAGAGAGCTGTCGGACCTGCTCGCATCAATCGGATACCGGGACTTACCGGTCCCATAAACCGTGCATATGTGTGGTACGTTCAAACGCTTGACACAAAAGTACCACATGTTTCCAGTTAAAACATCGATTGACGGGTATCTACAATCATCCGTCCATCATCTCTAGTGTTTCTGATATGAGTACACATACAACTCCTATATCTCGCGAGTGTCGGAAAACACTCGACTTCTATCGTTCTTAAGCATAGCAACTATCGAACCTAACATACTAGTGTTCAATCAAAGGAACCTATGATCATACAATCTAGGGTTTCATTCAACTCCTTAAAACTTAAATGCACAAACATATAATCAAGTAAATTGCGTAAGTAAAGTTAGGTTATGCTCCGGGGCTTGCCTTCCGGCTCGAAGCGGTACTCCTGCTCGGGGCTCGGATCCACGTGCACCACGTTCACCTCGGACTCCTGGGCGATCTCCTCGGCAGCGGGAACTAGGTCGTAGACTCCGTCGGCGAGACCCGAATCTACACGAATGCATGAATGCTTAAGTATTGAGATTTAAATAGTTAGGGTCTATTTAAATCTTGGTTAATGAATTGGAAAGGATAAACATTAATTATAAGTGAATATACCCTTTTCATTTTGAACCTTTCTTTGATTTTAGAGTTTTAGGTTTTTCCCTTTTCTTTTCTTTTTCTTTTCTTTTCTTTTCTTTTTCTTCTCTTTTCTTTTCTTTTTCTTCTCTTTTCCACTATTTAAATCCTTTTTCCATTATTCAAAAGGTGAACTTAGGAAGATTATTTTTGGGTGCCATTTGGACCAGAGGCTTGCTCATGCCAAGGCAGGAGCTTAGCCCAAAATTTGGCTCAAGATAATTTTTCTATAATTTATTAAAATTATTCTTATCTTTTTACCTAAATAAAACTAAAATCCTACAAAAATAATTACAAGGTTTTTGTTCACACCACTTGGCACAGTGACCTGGGGAACCAAGGGTGACCTCTCTGCAAGTTTGCATGTGATTTTGATTTATGGTTATTTTTGTGGAATTTCACCATGTTTAAACTACCAAAAATTATTTAGCCATTTTCCAGTGTCCAAAAATTACCATTTTTATTTTTCTAAGGCTTCTAATGTCCTCATTTAGTTTCTGTGTGAAGGAGGTGATTTTTCACTGAGTAATTTATTTTCTGTGATTTATTTGCCAAAACAGCAGGGTATATGTTTGGAAAATCATAACCCTAAATCCACTGGGAATTTTTGTGCACCCTTTGCGCATTAGGCTAATGATAACCATCCTAATAACATATCCAAAGCTCAGCTCCAGTGCATGTGTAGATTTTGAACTATGATGAAATGTGCTCAAACTGAAATGAATTTATATTTCAAAATCTACAGCTCAACTGGGTGAGGTGCAAAGGAAGAATTTGTTCTTCTAGATTCACTGGTCACTAAAAAATTGGTTTGTCATTTTTCTGATTTTTCTACGATTTTCTACGAATTTTTGAAGATTGCAGCGAATTAAACCTAAAAGATAGAATCTATTTTACGCCGTGAACCCTAGAAGATTTGAAACTTCTTACAACGAGGTCCCTACATTTTGCGCTCGGCCCCCTGGAAAGAGGTTGAAGACGCAGTTACGCCCCTGGGCTCGCCGGCGTGGTCACGCCGGCCAAACGGCGGCGAGTCCGGGCCGGGGAAGTGGGGGAAAATGGAGAGGGGCTCACCGTGATTCGTTTGAGCTAGGTCTCGAGGTCGGGGATGGCCGGGAACGAGGTCAACGACGGCGGTGGCGGCTCGGCTTGCTCCGGCGAGCGGCGACCGGCGACGTTGGGGTCGGAGAAGCTCGGAGAAGTGGTCGGTGAGCACCAGCACGGCACGAGGAAGCTAATGGTGCCCTCGGTTCGGCCGGAGATGGAGCGTAGCGAGCTGTGCACGTGCGCGGGCGGCGGCGGAGAGCTCGGTTAACTCCGGCGAGCTACGCCGGTGGCTCTGGTGGGGGAAGCGGGTCGGGAGTTGGTCGAGGAGTGGCAGTGGAGGTTGGGGAAGCTATTGCGAGCCTCGGTTTGGCCGGAGGAGCAGCGGGGAGGGCTGTGCACAAGAGCGAGCTCGGCGGCGCCTCTGCGAGCTCCGGCGAGTGTTTTTCCGGCGTGGAAGGGAGGGGAACTGTTGAGGGCTTAAGTAGGCGTGAGAGGGGAGTGGAGGGGTGCTCGGGAAGCTCGGGATGAGGGCTGGGACAGCTCGGCGAGCTGTCGCGGCGGCAGGGCCTTGTCGCGGCCGTGTTGGCGCCGTGCGCGGCGTCAACGCGCGCGCGCAGGCGTGCTGCAGGCGGCAGGCGCGCGTGGGCGAGGCGGGAAGAGACAGGGCGAGGAAAAAGGAGCACGCGGGGACGCAAAAGTCGCGCTTTGGACCGGCGGGCAACGGCGGCGACGGCAAAACCCGGCGGTCCGCGGCGGCGACGCGACGGCGAGCGCGGAGTCAGCGCTACAGTGCGTCTCCGACCATGAGACCTTGTCAGAGGCGTGCACCGTGAGCGGGGACACCCGGCCATGTCACTTGTCGGCTCAGGCGAGGCCGGACGGCGGCAGGCGCTTGCCGGCGGCGAGCGCGGCACGCGCGGGCGCGGCGCTGGCAACCCGTGAGCGCGCCGTGAGCGGTGCAAGGGTCAACTGATTGGCATGGCTCAAATTCCAAAAAAAAATTGAACTGAACTTCGAAACGTGTCAAATTAAAAGTTGGAGTTTGGGATGTGGGACACAACTTTCGAGCTTGGGCCAGGCGCTTCGACCATGCGCTTCGAGCTTGGATCGCAAGCTCGAGCCTTCCGAGCCTCGAGCGTGACGGAAACGCCGCTCGAGGGTGAATGCCCCTCGAGCTTGGCTGCGGAGCCTCGAGGGTGACGAAAATCACCGCTCGAGGGTGAATGCCCCGCGAGCTTGGCTAAGGTTCCATTTCAGCTTTTGAATTTGAATTGAAAAATTCAAATTCCAAAGTTAGGGTCTGAAATTTGAGATACTTCCAAACATTTTTAGGCTATGGTTTCAAAAGGGAAGATGCTTGGTTTGGTCTCTCCTTCAAATTTTGCATTGGCCAAAATTCAAGTTCTTATATAAAATTTAAAGGTTTTTGTTTTGCCTCTTTTTGGGGTGTTTTTAATTTCTTATCGAATTCCTTTTAGCATTTCTTTTGATTTCTTTCTTTCAATTAACCTTGGTTAGGCTTGATTACTTGTTTAGCTTGCTTAATCATTGTTTTAGTGTTAATTAACACCAGGGGTGTTACAACCAACGTCCAGCAGGTTTGCTTCAACCATTGAGAGTTCCAGAGTGGAAGTGGGAAGAAATTGGTATGGACTTTATTGTCGGGTTACCTCGTACTCGTGATGGTCATGACTCTATATGGGTTATTGTGGATAGGTTGACGAAGTCTGCTCATTTCATACCAGTCAACACAACATATACAAGTGCTAAGCTAGCAGAGCTGTATATGTCCAGGATTGTGTGTCTACATGGAGTTCCGAAGAAAATAGTGTCCGACCGAGGTACTCGGTTTACGTCACGGTTCTGGCAGAAGGTACATGAGATAATGGGTACACAACTCAACTTCAGTTCTGCTTATCATCCACAGACAGATGGACAGACTGAGAGGACTAATCAAATTTTGGAGGATATGCTTCGAGCGTGTGCTTTAAAACACGGTCGTAGTTGGGATAAGAGTTTGCCATATGCAGAATTCTCCTACAATAACAGTTACCAAGCTAATCTTAAGATGTCACCTTTTGAGGCTTTGTATGGGAGAAAGTGCAGAACACCTTTATATTGGAGCCAGACTGGAGAAAGTAAAGTGTTTGGACCCGAAGTTCTTCAAGATGCAGAGCAGCAGGTACAGCTAATCAGAGAGAATCTCAAGACTGCACAGTCTAGACAGAAAAGTTATGCTGATACCCGACGGAGAGAATTGGTCTTTGAAGTTGGAGATTTTGTTTATCTCAAAGTATCACCTATCAGAGGTCTCCGTAGATTTAAGGTCAAAGGAAAGTTATCACATCGTTTCATTGGTCCTTTCAAGGTACTAGAAAGGAAGGGTGAGGTAGCTTATCAGTTAGAGTTGCCAGCTCAGTTGTCGGATGTTCATGATGTGTTTCATGTGTCGCAATTGAAGAGGTGTTTACGGGTACCAGAGGAGCAATTGCAGTTAGAGGAACTCAGTGTGAAGGATGATTTGACCTATTCAGAGTATCCAGTCAAGATATTGGAGACAGCAGAAAGGGTTACTCGGAATAAAGTAGTTAAGATGTGCAAAGTACAGTGGAGTCACCATACAGAGGATGAGGCTACATGGGAAAGAGAAGATGAGCTCAGTGCAGAATTCCCTCAGTTGTTCTGTGATCTTTCCGAATCTCGAGGACGAGATTCTTCTTAAGGGGGGTAGGATTTGTAACACCCTAATTCTTTCATCACATTAAAATCTATATAGGCAACTAATTTTTCCTAGTTTTTGTTTTTTAGGGAATATTAAATTGCTCATTAAATCTTGGCCCATAAATATTTAAACAACATTTAAATTAGAGTCAATATAGTCTTTGTTGCATTCATGCTATTGCATATATTTTTGAATGTTGTTTGCTTTTTTTTGCAAAGAGTTTGCAAAAGTTTAAATCTATTTTCAAAACCTTTCTTTTCCCTCTCTCTTTTTCTAGCCCAGCCCAATCTCTTTTCTCGGCCTTTTTCTTTCCCTCGCGCGCAGCCGAGGCCCATTTCTCCTTTTCCCGGCCCAAACCACGCGTGCCAGCAGGCCCAGCAGAGCTTCACCCTCTCTCTTCCCTGTTGTCTCGCTGCCAGGTGGGCCCCAAGACGTCAGAACCGTCTTCCTCGCGTCGCCGAGCAGGACTCGAGCTCGTGTCCCGGCCGCACCCGTCTCGACCTCGGCTTTCCCCTCGCGCAAGCTCGATTCCGGCCTTTATAAGTCGCCGCCCCGAGTTCCATCGATCCCCAACCCAAGCCGCAGCCTCCGTTGCCGCGAATCGAGCCTCCGCCGCCGCAAACCCTAGTTTCAAGCCGCCGCCGCAATCCGAGCTTTCGAAGTCGCCGTCGTCGCTTTGAGCTAGTCGTCGAGTTGCGCGTGAAGGTAAGGAAGCCGCCAAGCCTCCAATCTCTCTCTCTCTCGCTCTCTTGTGTCCTTGCGAGCTCGCCGTCGTAGCCGAGCCGCCTCTCGCCGTTGCAAGCCTCCGACGTTGCGCAATCCTCGTCGAGAACCCCCAAAATCGACTCCCCGCGTCCCCAGCTTCCTCCCAAGCCTATCGCGGCGAGGTTTCGAGCTTCCTAGCTCGAGATTCGTCCAACTCCGGCGAGGCGCCGCCGCGCGCCGTCGACTCCGGCCGTCAGCGCCGCCGCGATCGAACCGAGCTGTTCTGAGCCGTCCGATCTGGATCTAACGGTCGAGGATCGAGCCGACTCAAGTCAAACCGAGCCTTACCGGTCAGCCGTGCCTTTTTGTAGAAAAGCCCCTGATCTTTTTAGAAATCAACCCGCGGTCCAAGTCAGTTCAAAAATAATTAGATTTAGGTCCTTTTCTTTTTGTTTTAGCCCCTGAGTTTTCTAAAAATCTAACCCGCCGTCCTGCCGCGTCGTTTTTCACAAAAGTCCTTCGGTTTTTATATAAAATTACGTTTTAGGTCCCTGGTTTCTTCTGTTTAAGCCCCTGGAAGGTTAGATTTAGTTCAAAGAAACCCCTAAACCTTGTTTTAGCCATATCTTGATCGTTTTAAGTCCGTTTTGAGTGATCTTTGCGCTCACGCGATCGTCTCTTCATCAAGAATAGTTCTAGATACGTCTTTGCGTCTTTGAAAGTTGTTTGGTGTATTGTTTTGCTTTTATTGATTCAATGTTTGTGCGAATCGTGTAGAGAACGGTCCGTTCGAGGGAGATCAAGATCAAGTCTTCGAGGAGGAGCCACCACAGTACTTTGAGCAAGGCAAGTGGATTTCCCCCTCAGCATACTCTTTTGAACCCATACACATTGCATGACAACAAAGTTTATATTTATGTTCGCGATGCATTAATTTGATGGGTCCTATGTAAGGATGACTAGTCTTTTACACCTAAGCCTTGATACACCGGGTTTGCTTTTATGTTGGGTAGCTATGCTAGATGCTTAACCTTGGTTCATGATGGGTTCTATCCAACATTGATGAATATCCTTGTTATTTATATCTTGTTATGTTAATACAAGATCACCATGTTAAATCGGAACATGGAGAACCACCCAGGATTAACCGTACAACCACAATACTATATGGCTCTGGTCTTGGCTAATTAATTAGAAACCTTGGTTAGGAATGATCTTACCGAAAGGGCATGGGGGGTGGCGGTTGACGGTGTATAGCCCGGTTCTCTCGGGAAGTGGGCTTGGCTAAGACACTATACCCGTTAGGGAGGGTTATGCCTGCTTCCGATCCGGAAACCTTAGCGGATTGTTTCTAACTAGGGAATCTTTGTAAAGGCCTCGTAGCGTCCCTATGCAGTCACACCTCGGAAGTGTGGTACGTGCCTGGCCCGCACTGCATGGTTGGGTCTAAAGTTCTTCGGAGCTTTTACGCGAATTGTGGTGAAAGTGTACAACCTCTGCAGAGTGTAAAACTGTTATAACAGCCGTGTTCGCGGTCATGAACGCCCTGGACCCTCACGTGATTAATCTATCGAAACATGAAATCAAATCATTGCATGCATATGTTATTGGTTATGTTTATGATTTACTTTATGCTTACTTATTGTTAATATGGGGTGGTATATACTTATATCTTAGTAAATAGTTGCTTGTCAATAAAACTTGACCAACTAAAATGCTAACCGCTGCGAACCAAGCCTTTCCTTGATAGCTTGCATATTTCCCCCACTTGTTGAGTACCAACCATAAGTGTACTCATCCTTGCTTATATTGGATCATAAGGTAATAATGGAGCGGAGTACCTCAGTGATCTTGATGAGTTCTAGGCGTGTGTTCCACCAGTCAGTTGCCTGTGGAGTGCTTTTGGAGATATCGTCTTAGTTATCGTGTGAACCAGTTTATTTTGGCCTTTGTGCCATGTTCGTGAGTGTAATAAGTACTTTATTTATTAAATATTCGTTTGAGTACTGTTTCTGCTATTCACTCACGGTCTATCATATGTGTGAAATTTGATCCTGGCACACATATTAGATATACTCGGTTTTCTTTCTAAAACCGGGTATGACAATCCATTGCCGTGCACTACTACTAACCGTCCAATTACGTATATGTAGCTACGTATATAGCTTCATATGGGTAAACAAATATAAATAGTACAAAGTTATTGGTGGAAATAAAGTAAGCCAGTACGTATATCATTTGGGGAAAACAATGAGGATACGACATATGCATCGATATCACAGCATTTAATATAACTATCAAGGGCGAGACGAGTAAAAGCTACAGAAATCTAGTTGCTAGGTTGGTCAAAAAAATATTTCATAAAAAAAAGATATATCACTGGCGCCCCATGTGCTGTCGTGGAACACATCAAGCCTATTCTATTCGTAATTCTAGCAGGCGGACGGTGTGTGTGTGCCTATGCAGCAATTTATCCGTTGAAATTATTCCCACCTTAACTGCATACAAGAGTGTCTGACGACTCTCTGATAACTGTTTCATCTCTAGTAGTAACAAAAAAACAAAACCAATTTTAGATTTTTTTTAATGTTATCTTTCTTATTTTGCTATAGGTCCCACCTATTTTGGTTTATTTTTTCTAGGTATCTTTTAGTGCTTCTTATGTTTCAACCGGACTTCAGTATGATTGACATCCTCATTTATTTTAACCATTGTAAAATTCCTCTTAAAAATAACTTCTCATAATCTATTCGCACATCGTGATCCTTTTGGTCTAGCTTTCCCCAATTAGACTTGATGCTAAACTCATTAGCACATAATAAGGTCTAACTTTCCCACAATCCAAACGGCTTCTCAAGGTCATCTCATCCACTCCATGTCCATACTTTCCCATTGCACAATCAATTAACACCTGGAAAGTTGCATGAGCATCGAACAATTCTACAACCGCATCCATATGCACAAGCTCTTCATTCTCCTTCACAATTCCACCATGAAACATATGAACTAGATAACTCTATAAAATAAAAGACTTTCACATGCCTCATTTACCACGGACAACTAAAGAAACTACACTTATTATAGTGGTCGTCGTCCTGCCCTTCGTCCGGAAAAAAATAGATTGGGGCGGCCCCCAAAACTGATACTATGGGGACCCGTCCTAGACGTTCGTCGCATGGACAACTCCCCGATTGGATGCCCGCGTCGTCCTCGGCTCGTATCGCGTGACCGACCCTTTGTTCGGCTTGTATCGCTCGGCCTCACTTGGCCTTTGCTCAGGTGATGGTGGCGCTTCTTGCATCATGTCCCTCCTTCGTCGCTTTGGAAGCTCATTACTTGCAAGCCTGCTGGCGGAGGTTCCTTTCTGTTTGTCTTGATTTTAAAAAGGCCAAAAAAAGAAAAAAAAAATAGTTGATTGGTGGTGATCATCGCCGTGATGGCGATTTGGTTGCATGTTGGATAAAGTTGAGTGGAGTGATGGAGTTCCTTGGCTTGCGTCAATGTCTCAATCCGACCGACCATAGTTTGAAGGAGTGGTAGCATGTGGCTTGTGTCGATGCCGCAGACGATCGGCCAGAGTTGTAAGTTGTGATGTGTTGACGTGGATCGATGCCCCAATTCGATCGTCCAGAGTTGTAAGTTGCGTCGAGTTGGTTTGGATATCCCAATCCAACCGGCCGAATTTGTAAGTTGTAATGAGTTGGCTAGTGTCGATGTCCCAATCCGACCAGGCAAAGTTGTGAGGGATGGTAGTGATACCTCCCTAGTTGTATGGTTTTCGACCCGGTTTCCCTTATAAACAGATCAGTTCTCTTTTACTTCTAATAAAAGTTCAGAAAAAAGTAAGCTTTTGTCGTCCATTAAAAAAATATATGAATAATTAACTTCTACTTCCCATTTCCGTCCAGAGACCTCCACGGCCTTCAACCCATGATATAGAAAATGGTCACCATGCCACTTTGCTTGTGTATACACTTACTCCGTTCCAAATTGTATAAGTCACGAATAAACTAATGGTACTTTATTTGGTTGTTGTATAAATTTTGGTAAAACATAAGATGCTTTGACTCTTAAAAAAAATAAAATGGCCTACAGTTTAAAATGGATGAATTATACATGTAGTGTAGGTTTTTTTTCCTTTTGATGAACTACATGCAGCTAATGTAGGTTGATCGAATCGATCGCTCACACTTGTTCATCAGGTGTGGTCCTGGCATTGCTTCTTCCTCTTTCTTGCCCTTGTTTTTCTTTGATCTCTACATGATTCTGCTTTTGTTCATCCTGTGGATCGGCGATCTTAGTCACCTCCCTGCACAGTTCAACCTTGGCCTCCTTGCTTTTACCCCATAATACACTGTAAAGGCCGCCAACCAGCAAGATTCCACCTACGATGCTGCCGTCAAAAACATAATTAATGTACAGGAGAACTGGTGAGCCCGAGTGGCTCTTGAGCCAGCCCCCAAGCCGGCGATCCGGGTTCGAGTTGGCCTCCCTAATGCTAAAAAAAAAAACCTTGATAGAATAATATAGTTGGGATACCTGCCGAGATGGACAATCTCTCCCAAGAAGAAAGAGGAGCAGAATATTGTGAAGATGAAGCTGAACGGGCTCCATGCGGAGAGGAAGACTGGGCCCCTCATCTCCACGCACCATGCTTGCAGGTAATAACCCACTCCCATCACTACAAAACCCTGATTCATCCAGTCAACCACGTGCTACATCAGTCATTATTGTTAATTTGTTGTAGCATTTTTTTTCAGCGATTTTTCAATCAGTGGCGTTGGTCAGTTCTATCTGCTCTTATTTTTACATGCAGTAAGCTAGATAAAAAGCTACAGTTGAAAGTTGCCTTAGACTTTTAAAAAATATAAAAAATTTCTGATGGAAACAAAACTAAAGAGAGTATGCAAAACTCACCGCATAGAAGATGGCGAGCAAGCTGACGTCGAAGCCAAGCTTCCACTTGGAGAAGTCCCTCTCGGCGACCATGGCGACAACAAACGATTGCAACGCGCTGAATACGCACTGCACCGGCGTCAGAACAATCTTATCCGGGCACTCCTTGAGGACCAGAGCCTAGAATCCATAAGTCAGCACAGATTTAGAGTTTAACAATCCTTATCCGTGTTCATTAAAAAAAACAATCCTTATCAGTGAAATATACAAGATGGTGACTGACAGAGCTGTGCTGTGCTGTACTGCTCATGCATGTATGGAGTCATGGACTGTACTGCTAGCGCAGCGAGCGAAGAGCAGGCCCGGCTCAGGCCCTAGGCGGGAGAGGCGACCGCCAGGGGCCCAGGCAGGAGAGGGGCCCACGAAATATGTCCACTGTTGTGTTACTTGTGTCCATTTTTTTTTCTAAAAGAAGTTACTTGTGTACGTTGGCCCACGTAGGAACGTCGTCGATCAGCAACGTTTCATTGTCTCGTCAGTTAGCGGAGAAGACGTGGCATTGCGTTGATTACGCTGGTGAAAGGTATCGATCGTTCATGCCCTCATCTCTTCCAATTGTCCAGCAATCGATCTAGTTGCATGTTCCTCGGTCTTCCAGCGAGGCAACCCAGCCACCATCACTACTAGGTTGCTCTCGTGGCACCAACCATCAAGATAAGTGAGAAGCTACTTCATTTGCTTTCGCTTATAACACGCTACGCTCGATTTTTAGACCTTCAAGTCTAACATTTAATTTCTTAGATAACATTGAATCATTGATCTCGATTTGACCTTAATAATGTTTGCAACAAAAATTCCACGGTTTTTTTTCTCTTGAGCACAAGTCATTAGTTGTATTTGCATTGTGCCACTTCTAATTTGTAGTCTATTTATTAGTATTACTATCATTTTTATCATTATAAAAATGAAAAAAAAATACTAGGGCCCATTCTTTTGGTTCGCTCCAGGGCCCTCGAAACCGTAGAGCCGGCACTGGCGAAGAGAGACTGACCTGGGGGACGATCCACAGAGACCACATGGTGTTGGCGAGGACCATCAGGAGCGTCCCCATTTGGCCCATGCGCCCCGTGTAATATTTGGTCCTGGCCCTGGAGCATGAGAGGCGAAGGCACGGTGATGGTTGACAGGGCTCAGCGACGGCCCGGTGTAGAAGGCGATGACCAAGACCCCGGCGAGGCAAAGCAGAACGCCGGTGAGCTTGGCTACGCCTGACGAGCTCTTAAGCTTCACATGTTCCATCCTGCGGGCAAGCAAATTAAATAACAGCTTCCTCCCTTGTTTAGCTAGTTTGATTGAAGAGATATATACTACTTGCTTGTAGTGTAGGAATGGAAATCTTGGAAATCAAAGCCTCAAATAACAGCAGATTAATGAAGAGCAACGAACGAACCTCAGTAGCAGTGCAAGGAAGAAGGTAAGCACAGGCAGTGAGTTGTCTGCTGCGGATGCCACGGTGGCAGAGGTGAACTTGAGGCTTACAAGGTATAGGTTTAAGCTTAATGTAATCCTGGTGAAAATAAAAAATGTCAATATATATATTTCATCCTAGAATTTATCTATGCAACTCTGATCTGAATCGCCGACACAACCTACCCGATAAAGGAGAATATGAAGAGCTTGAATAGCATCCTAGATGACATGGACGTCGCATAGCTCCTACGAATCGATACGATTGTGATATAAAATTGGCATCAGGATGACATATATATGTAAGGAGGTACGTAATTAATGCTCTTACTTCTTACTACTCTGGCATGTATGTCTTTACCTGTTGCGGAGAAGAGCGAGAGGCAGAAGGAGGAGGGAGCCAGCAGCTTGGCGATAGAACATGAAGACGTAGGTGTTGATGCCATGGTCGAAGGCCGCCTTGGATACTACGAACATGCCGGTGTAGACGAGCTGTATGGCGATGGCAATAGCATAGGCCTTCTTGCTAGCGTCCATGGCAGGCAAACCTCTACGTGCGTGCATTGGTTTATTGGGTAAATATACTACTCCATGTGGACCGATAGGATCGGTATCTTTGTTGATTGGCAGGATTGCTTGGTTGGTGGACACTCTTTAAATACATACATGTCAGACACACACACACACAACACTATTGGAGTAGGGTAATTTACTTCTTCTAGGACACTAAGAGCAAGGCTAATGACAATTGACAACTATCAGGTACAAACAACCTCTATGAATACACACGTGCAACCATACTATTAAAAATATAGCATCGGTAATCATGAAATAAATCTAAAAAATACGAGCACATGTACCAAAGTAGAAGACTGAAACTTGGTAGACAGTAGATTTCAACACAAGGATTTTACTAGTTGAGCTACACTTTGCCCTTTTGATTTGAGAAGTTACATAATGACTTATACATCTTCAAGTCGTCTTATTTAATTTCTCTCCATCGATCTTGGCTTTGCATGGGATCTGAGTCGACAGAGCATCAGTATCGATCTATGAAACCATCGGAAAGAGAGCTTTGATGTGTCTGATAGCAACTAGTTAATCGCCAACCACCGCGATCAGCATGACAAACAAAGCCAGCCTCCCTCTGTCTGCCACGAGCCTCAAAACGAGAGACACAACGAACAAACAAACAAAAACCAAAAAGAAAAGTTATTATTTTTTTGCGAGTAAAGAGAGATTCTATTAACAACTCGTAGAAATGTTACAATCTTGAGAAATCAAGTGCTCGATACACACGGGAAAGCGGTGACGCCATACTGCACTATGGTTTAGCCACTTTGCCATCTGCGCGAGCTCATTCACAACAGCACTTAGATCTCTCTTTACATGACTTAACACAAGCTTAGGAAGACGACTAGCTACACTTCTCGCCTCATGTATTGTGAAATGGCATGACGGTTTCACCTTAGTTGCTTCCTTCAGATATTGCACCACTCTCGCACAGTCTAATTCAAGAATAGCTGGGGATGATGTCCATTCTGCAACCTTATTTTAGTCTTTTTCTTATATGCCCTTCCTGCAACATTATTTTAGTCTTTATGCAGCAACAAACCCCTCGCATCCGTCGTCTTCTTACAAACTTTTGATGTTAGGAGTGTCCCGCACAATGATCAAGTGCCACATGGTAATCCCTCTCGTTTAGAAACCGCAATTAGTCATCTCTATCACGAACTCCAACACCTCCACTTCAAGTCCCCCGGAAGCAACTGGGCACCACTGTCACTCACCATGTTCTCACCCTTTCAAGGACTCTAAGACGATGCCCCCATAGGAAAGCAACTACCGTCGCCCGAACCAGCAAGTCGGTTTTTTAGTTTGCACCTGGAAATGTCTAGAAGGTTGAGATCCTCACCACAACACATTCAGGAAGTGAACAGGCACCTTCATTGCTAGGTAGATGGTCATGGACCAAGCCAAGCTTTCGCCCGAGAACCTATGCGAGAACTAGCATATCAGTCTGCAACTTGCAACACCCAGGGAGCCGTTGTCACCGGTCCAGAAGATATTTGTGCCATATGAATTGTAGAAGGAATGGAATGTGCTTATTAGTGATTTGGCCCTCCTAGTTGAAAAGCATAATATAAAGAAAGACTCGACCTATGGGTGGTAAGACAGCCTCTGAGTGCTTTTTTTTTTTGCTAAAAACTACACCCGGTGGGGTGAAGAGCCCCCTGGGTTCTCATTAAGAAGGGAAAAGTTTTTCCAAGAGTGTAGAAAACCCCTGAACCCCGGCTACACCGGTGAGATTTTTTTTTAAACAGTCCCGTAAATTCGCTTGCACAAGGAATTGAACCCGAGTCAGTGCAACCATGTCGCCGAATCCCTAGCCGATTAAGTTATAGGACCTACATTTTGGGGGGGGGGGGGGTAAGACAATCTCGAGCATTTTTTTTGCTAAGAGAAAACCTTTTCACTTAGGTTGAGAAAATTCCGAACCTCTGCCCCACCCTTAGGGGCACCATTGGTGTGGTGAGAGACACCCTTAGCGGCACCATTGGTGTGGTGAGAGACGAGGGGACTTTTTAACCATGGAATTTTTTAACTACAACCTAAAATTCACTGCCACGAGGAGTCGAACCCAGGATACGAAGAGTGCTAGTGAAAAAAAGCATAATATAGCTCAAGTGCTTGAGGGGCTAGGGCCTACTAAATGATCACCTAGCTAGACTTCAGACTTTAAGCAATCTTCTCTCACATACACACATAGAGACAAATCATATTATTTTAGGTACAACATATCGTAATTGGGGGTTGGGGGCCAGTAGGGAAATGTTTGTGTAGTATAATGGACGTATTTTTGTTTAAATTTTCTTGGTTTGCACATCCAAAATGGTTGTATAGAGGAACTATTGAGTAGCACATTGAGCTCATTTTGTGTCACTATCCAATCAACCCCGTGCGGAAGCACGAGCTAATTAGAATTAATATAAAAATTATATAACTTAGATTCAAATATCGAGGCCACTTTAACTTTTAACGGTAACATAATTAGATAATTTATATGCACATTTAGGGGATATTTATTTATAATAGCATAGGTGGGTAATTTATATAAAGATTATGTGGTTACTAGATTTTTTATAATAATTGCAGAGGTGGGTAATTTAGATACATGTTTAGGGTGTTATTTTAGCCTATTTTCGTTAGCAGGTGGGTAATTTATTAGAAAAAATAATAGATGTAACTGCTATTATGATTAGAGTTGTCTGATTAATGGCTGGATGTTTCTGTTTTTTGTGTGAATTTTCAGGATTTCTCTATTTTGTTTTTAAAGTGTTCAACTAGGATTTTAGGTGGCTTCACTGGAGACTTAAAAATGAGTCTCTAATTAGTAATAGTAAGATAAGATTGTTTCAATCAGAGACACCGATATCGTGCCCATGTTCCGTCAGATATCTATACACACACACACACACACACACACACACACACACACACATATATATATATATATATATATATATATATATATATATATATGTCGATCAATAAAGAGCTAGTCCTGAATGGATTCACAATCATGCTTGTTCAACCCCCAATGATGATGTTGGTTCCTCTTGCTCTTTTTCTGATTTCTTGTGTCCTTGATCATCTTGCATTCTGTAGACCATCCTCACCGTGCTACTCATCAACTCGATCTTGGTCTCCCTGCTTTTAGCCCACAGGACACTGTAAAGCCCGGCAACCAGCAGGGCTCCACCCACAATGCTGCAGCCATCAAAGAGGAATGCAAAAAGGAAACGAAATTCATCTGTTGCCTTATTACAAGTTCAGCCAAACACCAATGCAAGCAGCTCCCATGATGTTCAATGTAATTCTGTTACCTGCCAAGGTGGACAATCTCTCCCAAAAAGAATGAGGAACAGAATATTGTGAAGACGAAGCAGAGTGGGTTCCACATTGCCAGAAACACTGGGCCTTTCATCTCCATGCACCAAGCTTGTAGATAGTATGACACTCCCGTCACCACAAATCCCTGTCAGATCCCACCATCCATGCATTGAGCAAACCGTGTTATTAGTAACTTCTATCATAATTACCATAAACTTTGATCCTAGATATATAGTTAGTAAGGAAAAAAAACATGTCAGCGATTGTTACTGTGTAAACAATAGCGATCAAGCTGATGTCCGGCCGGATATTCCACTTGGGGAAGTCCTTCTCAGCCACCGCTGCAACTATAAATGACTGTACGGTGCTAAATACGCATTGTGTCACCGTAACAAGCATCTTATTGGGGTACTCTTTGAGCAGTGCAGACTGCATAGACAAATATAACAATATTTGATCAAAGGTAGAGCATGGCTAACCTTAACCCATACTTTTCTTCAGTAAATAAACTTTTTTTTGGAAAATGGTAAGCTTCAAAAAAAGTTAGTTAGTGGGAAAAAAACTCAAAGGTAAAACTACTCGGTAGACTTCTAGCCTTTCTTGTGTACAGGTTTGTGCACTAGATGGGGATAGCGACGATTAGTAAAAAAAACCGATTAGTAAAAAAACTATGAACATGCTAATAGAAAAGCAACAGTTGCAATCTTCTGTAATTGAAAATGATGTTAAAATTAGACCCCAAATCCCACTACGTACCAATATGTCACTATTGTACCTAACGAAATTATTTGCCTTGTTGTTCTTTTAACTCAGATTGATGTGCATTGCATATATCTTTAACAATTTAGAATCCACGTGAAGGACGAGCCGTGGCAGAAAATTAAGTTTTGGATGCTTGGAGGTTGGCGACCATATAGTAGCTCATACTGATGATGGATCGTATCGTACAGTGAACTAACAGAGATACGCATGTACCTGCAGGACGATCCAGAGGGCCCATGTGACGTTGGCGAGTACCATAAAGAACGTTCCTTTGATCCACGTCATCCTGCTAGGAATCTTGTTGGAGGCATGGGCGACGGCGAAGGCGCGGTGGGGATTGACGGGGCTCAGCGCCGGCCCAGTATAGAAGGCGAGCACGAAGACTCCGGCGAGGCAGAGTGCTACGCCGGCGAGCTTGGCCATGCCGGAAATGCTCCTCAGCTTCACCACCTCCATCCTCAGCAGCAGCGCCAGGCAGAAGGCTACGACGGGCATGGAGTTGCTCGATGCAGACGCCACCGTTGCCGATGTGAATTTCATGCTTACGTTGTACAGGTTCAGGCTAAATGTGTTCCTGTAAAACCATCAACATCCCAAACCCAAAGTATGATCACCATTGCTAGCTGCTATCTAGCACAAGTAAATCTCCATGATTCTCAAGACGTGCACACATGACAAAACGATCGGGATATGAAATTGGGACTAAAGGTGTTAACCAACTGGGACTAAAAGCATCCCCACATTTCCACAGACTACGAAATTGGGACTACAGCTTTTAGTCAGGGTTCTTTTAACACCAACTGGGTCAAAAATTTCTTTAGTCCCGAGTGAAAAAAAACAAGTAGGACTAAAGGATGGATGAAAGGTGTGGTTTCTCCACTAGTGAAAGCACATACCCGATCAAGGCATAGAAGAAGAGCTTCAGGAGCAGCCACAAGGACATGGACCGTACATTCTTCCTGCAAATATATAATCCCTTTAAATTAATATAGTTGTTTGGTTGCAAGGTTTTTTGGGCCCGGTTTTTTTCCTTAAAAAACTGGGCCGGCTCTTTTTTTTTCTTCTAATAAAAATTCAGGAAAGCAAAAGCTTTCACCATCCTTTCTATAAAAAAAAATACCAGTTCACTCTACTTCTTTCATGAGGTGTCTGCTTGTTGTTACCTTTCGAGGAAAATCGCTATAGGGAGCAGGAGGAGCGACGCGGCGACCATTCTGTAGAAGATGAAGACGAAGGTGTTCATCCCCTTGTCGAAGGCTGCCTTGGAGACGACGAACATGCCGGTGTAGATAAGCTGTATGATGACAGCGAGCACATATGGTTTCTTCGCCTCCATCTCCACCGATGTTGTGTATCAAGTGTGGCTTATTTCTAGATATAGCTAGGTCTTAGACAAAGAACACAGTAAGCTGTGCTAGTGCCAATCAGATACCAGCAAGAACTGCAGACGTCGTATGAGAAAGCAACTCACAATACAGTTTGATATACCAGTGTGCGTGCGTCTTTCATCTATTCGTCAAAGGAAAAGGCTATAGCCAAGTGGGAAAAGGAAAAGGGATTTTATCATGCTAGGTCATTCTCTCCCTCCTTTTACATTATTGCATGACCTTTAGTAGTTTCCACAACTGAACTTTACTACCTTCTAGTGTTTACAGCTTTATGGGGTTTATAGTGAAGATATAAAATCTATCATTATGCAAGAATATATCGATATTTGTTCATCATATTAAACTTACTGTTAGTCAAACCTTTGAGAGTTTGAGTGATATATGTTACGGGGATTTCAAAACTCCGAACAGAGAATGGAGTACTTAACACCTAAATTAAACACAAGTACTATGACATCGTTGTCTGAATTGATCTTGATGATGTGGGCTGTCCAAAGCTAGTTGTTGAATTTTAATCATACTAGTTTAATTGTCGAATGATGCACCATATATATCTGTGAGGAGCAGGTCATCATTGTGATAGCAACTAGCAAGCTATAGAAACTTGTTATATGTCACCGTAGTATGAACCACCTCGACCAACTTAAGCAGGTCGTGCATCAGTTAGTCAAGTAATTTACATTTTGCTTGACCAGGCTTAGGACTAGTAGCTGTCTAGTCAATCATAAGTAACACTTGAAAGATTCAAACAGGCAAACAGCGTCGGTCACTATATGGTTTCTTGACTACTGGTACAAAAATATATGTACTATGGCTTTGGCCCAGTAAACAGTTACTTGATATATGTAGTTTGCTAGCTAGGTCATGTGTTCCTCGAGATCTAGTTAAAATAAAACTAGTGGACTCTTGAAACTAATGATTTTAATTATGACGCAGTCACAAATAAAAAGGCTACCAATTTTCTTTACTTTCCTAAAAAAGGCACAATTTTCAATTTGAATTTGAGCGTGCAGACTCTCCAAAAACTACCATATGGCCAAAGTAGTTGGGTCTCCAGTGTATCACTCATTGGTTCAGAGTGTGAAGTTGTTTGTACGATAACCTGAAGTTGGGTCATTGGTTCAGAGTGTGAAGTTGTTTGTACGATAACCTGAAGTTATCTTCATGGTTTTTGGAGACGATTCTACATCAATAATTTCATTTTTTTTTTGCAAGGTCTCCGTAATATCAATCTTCTATTTAGAGTTGTGGAAACGGATACAATAAATTAATATTGTACTTATTAATGTTTGTAGGTAAAAACTCGTGAAGTATAGGAAGTACCTTGGAGTGTTATATATGTTCGCTTTGACTCATACCGAAGATTGCTTTTCAAAGATTCATACTTAAGGAGAAAACTAGCATAGTTATTGTTCCTGTTGGACTCTTCGCTTTGTGCTTCTATAGATAGTTAAATGTACAATACTTAAGTCATTTTTATTTTTGGACAATTGATGACTTGACGTCTGATCCAGATGCCAGCCTTGGACTTTCCTAGCTAGGCCATCAAAATTCACAACCTAAGCAAACATTGGCTGTCCAAGTCCCACCAACTCTTGATGAACCACCTATGATAAGAAACAATCCAATGTACATATATAACAATTTATAAACACAAGCACACCAAACTAACACTCAATAAAACAACATATTTGAAGGGTACAATACAACATCAAGCACAAACAGAAACAAAGAAACAAAGTATCTTAGACTCGGCACCACAGCTGACTTACTCATGTGCTAGCGCCATAAAAATAAAAACAGCAACAAGATATTATGTGAAAAAGTAACAGTATCACATTTAGATAGACTAAAGAGTAAAGACAATATGTTTTTAAAAGCATGCTGCAAAATTTACATCTTGGCTGCTAAAAGCATTCCAAGGAAACGGCACCAACACTTCAAATCACATAAATAATATATAAAAGATATTTTGGTGCAATGCAAAATAAGGAACACCTGGCTTTTCCTTGAAATAGAGATGGGGTGCCACATCTTGAGCTTCAGAATAGCAATGAAGATCTGGGATCGAGAAAAGCTAGAGACTAATGAAGGCTCGTACAGACATGCATATGGATCCGAGCGATAGTTCAGTAGTGAAAAATGACTAATCCAGTTACATCCCAAGCTTCTATCAACGTGAAATTTAATTTTTTTTTTGTTCTTGGTAATGTAAGCATCTCTAGTTTTCCTTCTGTATCTCCTATGAATATAGATATATCAAAGTAAGCGCTAGAATTAGATCAAAATTATATCAGTCATTCCATCACACTTGTTCAACTACTGATATTGATGTCGATTGCTCCTTCTCTTGAGGTTTAGGATGATCGTTCTCATCATCCATCGCATTCACTTTGCCACAAGGCGCCATTTTCATCTCCTTGCTTTTACCCCAGAGCACACTGTAAAGGCCACCAACCAGCAGGATTCCCCCGACAATACTGCGATAAAAAAAGAACAAGAGGAAGATCCTCTGGTCCATTAGTTCATCCATGAAAGATGGAATATGTGCATCCAACTTATTTACTAACATTTCAGATATTAACTTAATAACAATCTAGATATTTACCTGCCGAGGTGGACAATCTCTCCTAGCAAGAACGAGGAGCAGAATATTGTGAAGATGAAGCAGAGCGGGTTCCAGACGGCCAAAAAGACGGGGCCTTTCATCTCGACACACCATGCTTGCAGCTAGTACGTTACTCCCGTCACCACGAACCCCTATTAGACGCCATCATCGATTAAGTGATCGTCATGATAAGTAATTGTTGCTATCAAATTAAAAGTAGTACAAATTCAATTGATCAATCCAGTTAAAAGCAAGCAGAATAATTGTTACGTACGTTGTAAAGGACAGCAAGCAAGCTGATGTCGAATCGGAGGCTCCACTTGGAGAAATCCCTCTCTGCCACCGCAGCAACGACGAATGACTGCACGGCACTGAACACGCACTGTGTCACCGTCAGGAGCATCTTGTTAGGGCACTCCTTGAGCATCCTGCCCTGTAAGACGATCCATAGGGACCACGCCATGTTGGCGATAACCATGAGGAACGTGCCCTTGATCCATGTCGTCCTGCTGCTGCTCGCAGCACCACCTGTCGGGGATGACGCATGGGACGCGGCGAAGGTGCGGTGGTGGTTGACAGGGCTCAGCGCTGGACCAACATAGAAGGCGATGACAAAGACTCCGGCGAGACAGAGAGAAACGCCGGCGAGCTTGGCTAGGCCTGAAGAGCTTCTCAGCTTGACCACCTCCATCTTTAGTAGCAGCGCGAAGCAGAAGGTGACGACAGGCATGGCGTTGGTCGTTGCGGACGCCACGGTTGCAGATGTGAACTTCAAACTCACGTTGTACAGATTTAGGCTAAACGTGATCCTACAAATAGATGGAACGTTTATATATAGGTCAGTGCTACCTAGCGAGTTAATCTGATCGAAACAGAAACATGTGTCTTATTACTAATTGATGTGCAGTGCAAGCATACTGTACCCGATTAAGGCTAGGAAGAAGAGCTTCAGGAGTAACACTGGCGACAGGGATCCCACATTTTTTCTGCAACCAAAATTAATTCCTCTCAAATCTCACAACCATTTCATTTAATTTCAGAAGCCATATATGGATTTAAGATCGATCAGAGGAAGCTATTACGTATATATTCTAACAAGTTTGGCACTTTAAATTGGTACCTTTCGAGAATAAGTGCGAGAGGTAGGAGTAGGAGTGATGCAGCAGCCTGGCGGTAGAAGATGAAGACGTAGGTGTTCATGCCATGGTCGAAGGCAGCCTTGGAGACGACGAACATGCCGGTGTAGATGAGCTGTATTATGACAGCAATCAAATAAGGCTTCTTGGCATCCATCTTGGTCGATCGATAGTCGATGTGTCTCCCTGCAAGGAGCAGATCAATGGAGGACTAGTAGCCTGGGTGAGAGTCTGAGACCTACTGGCTACCACTTTGCCTCTTGTCTTATACACATACATACATATACATCTATATAGAAGACAGAATATGTGTGTAAGCAATAGCGTGTGGATGCAGAGACTGACTAGCTAGGATATACGTCCAGGTGTTGGGTCATGCATGTGCATACGTGTTTTTTTAAAGGGGTCTACGGCAGGCAAGGAGCCGGCCTGAGATGGTGAGATGTGCATACGTGTTGCGAGCTCGAATGAATAATTTAGCAGAACTTGTAACCTGCTAGGCGGTTAGTCACAAATGAATTGTGTGACTGACTAATTAGCAATAAGAGTAACTGCTACCTTCCTTGCTTCAATTTTATATAAGCAGCAATGCAAGGCAAAAAGGAAAATATGCGAATCGCATATTTGTATTACTTATATACTCCCTCTATTCTCAAATTATGACCTTTTGGACAAACAATTTACTTACTTATAATTAGCTTATTCTTAATGTCATATCTTTATGGATGCAGATAATATATTATATTACGTTGCGTGAGGTCTGAATAACATCACATGTGCATTGGTATATTCTTAAATTTGCAGTATGTGTAGGTGAGTCTGAATTCATATTTGATCTACGGCTGCGCTTACAACATAACGAAATGTTTAATACGATAAGGGCAAGTACAATAGTTTAGATAGATGATGTCTTTTTGTCATACACATACAACTAAATAGACAGCTTCTACAATAGTTTACACAGTTGTTGTTTACTGGGTTGTCTGCAAGAGTTTTAATTGATTCCTTGACACGTAAAGCATGGTGATCTAGTACAATTTGATCTTTGTAGTCATTTTGTTGCTATCATGAGAGAAGACATGATATATTCTAATATTTCGCACGAGTCTCTTTGAGATGCATATACATAATATATACTCGAAAAGGTTCTTAGGAATACATATCATGATATAATAAGAAAGCATGATACATTCAAAAAAAGTTGTATTAGTTTCTTTAAGAAAGTAAATATATAATTTTTGTGTTGTAGATTTTTTTTTTTTTGCAGTTCACACTCATTGGTCACAGTAACCTATCAACATTCGGTACAATATGCAGAAGAGATGCTTATACATGCATTAATCATCAGTAGCTAGATCGTATGGTTTATACTCGCATATAAGCACGCACGGAGCACGGTGAAAAAAATGGCACCTCTCCAATTCTTGCAGGCAACATAGCACGTTCTTCACACGAGCGACTTGTTTGCCCAGCAGCCAGCACATTAGATCCATGACGCACAGCACCAGAGGGCAACTTGCCTTGGAGCATGCGCCTCTGCCGTAGACGAGCGAGGCGCCGGCTCGGCTCTCTTTCTTCATTTATTGTTGTACACGTAGGAGCAATCATCTGACATGGCGCTAAAAAGACGAGGGCTGGCTGGCCGTTGTATGTGCCCTAAATGTGGCAGAGCACCGTGGGTTGCACCGGGACCAAGAAGAGAAGCTTCTTCATTAGCTCAATTAATAGGGAGAAGCTTCTTCATTAGCTCAATTAATTGGCTTCTGTGCATACAGCGATGCACACATTTTTTTTTCTGCTAGGCGGCTAATAAGCCATCAACTGCATGTGCCATGTGGCATATGCGTCGGTGACTGATTTGATTTATTTTTAGACTTTGTATGGATCAGTGTTTCATATTTGTTTTTCTGATAAACCATATATTCTCCGAGATCTGTAAGCAGCCGAGAGAGTATAAATGAAGGACCGGCCATAAGATTTAACAAAGGCACAGGATTGGACTGGTAAGGATCTGATCGATATTATTATATCCTTATTATCTTAGTACTGGCAACGACTTGACCATGTTCAGAGTAACTCTGAAGACTGATGTAGCTCGCTGCTACTGTTGCTCTTATATATCTTAGGTACGGCATTAGATCGGTAAATTGGTAAAAAAATTTAGGGTGTGTTTAGATTGCAGGAAAAAACACTGTAGCATAAGAAAAACACTGTAGCATTCGCTGGGAAACGTGTTTTGTGAGGGAGGAATAGTAAAAAGTTGAAATGAATAGTGAAAAGTTGGAATGAATAGTGAATAGTAGGAAATCTGAACATGGCCTTAATCAGCTTCGACTGATCAGATGCGAGACCGGTCATCAGTCAACCCAAGGTAAGACTGGACATGAAGGATTAATTCAAACCCTTATATTTGCTCTCTCGGCCGGCCAATTGTCTATGACCGTATGAATGGTTTACGGGGGTGTGCATTCATACTCAAACGAGGATTTTGTCTGGCATGCTTCTTTTACATACTGTATAGTAGCTGACCTGGTTAGTGGAGTACACTAGCTAGTGTAGGCTCTCATAGACTTATAGTCTCAGTAGGCCATGTGTTGCTTCAACTTTCAAGTATAGCCACAAGTATGAAGCCCGAGAATTATTACTCTCCTAAAATAAGATTATGCATGGCTAGTGCCTAGCCATAGCGCCAGTACATGTGGCTAGCATGCATTTCGGGCAGGGTTTTATTTTCCGAACCGGGACCTCGAACCGCCGGCCAGCGGTAGCGGTTAGCCGGTCCGGTTTGACCGGTTACCGCTGGAAACCGAACAAATTCAAATTTTGAATTCAAATTCACGTATCCGGCGGTTTGGAGCGGTTAGCTGCTCGGTTTGACCGGTTAGCCGGACCGGTTTGGCGGTTAGCCAGTCGGTTTGCGTCCCAAAAAAATGGGCCTTAATGGGCCAGCCATTTTTTTCTTTTTCTTTTTTGATTTAACTTGTATTTGCCGAAAAAAATACCAAATGAGCAAATATTTGAAAACTTTTTACACCAACAGATTACACACACCTTGAAGTATTTTTAGGAATTTTCATGACATTTTTTCCTTTTTAATTTAAATTTGAAAATTTTAAATTTTGTCCGGTTCAAACCGCCCCGAACCGCTACCGGTCCGGGGCGGTTTGGTCGGGAACCGGTCAAACCGGACCGGTTCCCGACGGTTACGTAAACCCTGATTACGGGTCCAGGCTTTCGATGTATTTCGGGATTTCGGGAATGGTCAGAATTCTTTAGAATGTCGGCATGGAACATGAATCAGAAGCATCCAAAAATACGATCCAGCTGAACCCCAAAACCTGGCTGAAAGTATGTAGAGTCTTGAGCCCATAAACGGAGCTAGGCTCTGTGTCCTCAAGGTGTACGCCACCGAATAATTTGAGAAATTTGTTCTCGAGCTCATGCTTCTACAGAAGCTCGGAGCGATGCATGGCCTTCTACAGAAGGGTGTTAGTTTTCAGATACTAGAACAGGGTGCGCGCTATCGCGTGCCCTCTCATGAGTCTTATTTCTTTAAATGTAAGAGCAAATGTTAGTATTTGATAAACAACTATTTTCAGATTTTGTTTTCTTCATCAAATTCAAACCAACAGCTACAATTTATGTCCTCCAAAATCATATGATGAAATGAGAGAGTAGAAAAATAAACTTTGAGAACAATAAGACGTTGATTGAATTGCAAACTATATGTTCCGTCAAACCAAATATTACATTTGTTTTAGTAGCTACCAAACATTTTAGTAGGTACCTCGGGTGACACGAATAAGAGTAGAGTACTAAACGTGTTAGTACAAATTAAATCATCTGTAGGGGGATTACATAGTTTTGCAACAAGGTTTTCAAGAGTTAACTGATGATTAGATCATCATGTTTTACAACGGAAACTGATGATGAGCATTGAGCAGCAGGTAATCTGATGTAGGTCGAATTGTGGCTGCAACTGTATAAACACGACACCAGCACCCCTTTCTTCCTCCTAAGCATCAGCATTGAACTGTAAATATAATGGTTAAGGAACAACTAGTGCTAGTTTTATTACAGACGGATCTGAATGGAATTATAGAAAATGAGTTAATGTTTGCAAGCATAAAGATAAAAATAAGAACATGTATGCAAGCATATATAAACAAAACTCAATCCGTCTTGTCTATCAGGTGATGCTTTACTGAGAAGTGACACAAAAGAAAGCTTCTCCCATTTGTAAAGGAATCTACACTATGGCAATTTCAGATAATACTTTTTGAAGTAAATGATTACAAAAACTGATTTGTAATGTGGTTTGATCTGATCATATATATGCATGGTGATACTTCTATGATTACGGCAATTGAAACATTTCTATCCACTCATATATATGCAGGGTGTCATCTAGTATGCCCAAGGAAAAAAAAATAATACAGTACCAAGCAAAGATCGCTGGTAAAAATTGCAGTGAAAAAATTGTATGCTTAAAAATGATTGCCCAATCACGAGCAAGTGAGAGGTTGCTTGTGGTTGTAGGTGCTAATAGTGAGAAGAAACTTGTCTAATAAAAATCACACATGCATATCAATTGTCTTGGAAGGCAAGAGCCATGTCTGTTCCACAAATTGAGTGTCGGACTTACCAAGGAAAGTTTCTTCTCCACCTGTCAGCTAATCCTGCAAACCCAGCGAAGAAAAAATAAATCCAGTGAGGGCCCAAAGGAATGAGTCAAACACAAGCAAGTCAAGGAAGATGGCACAGACCACCTAAAATGTCTAAATCCCGCTGCTTCTATTTATGACCCTCCTTGATGGCACAAAACAAGTTTGAGTTCTCATAGTTTCCAAGACTAAGGCAAGAGTAGCTCTAATCACAAAAGGAGGATTTTTCCATTTTCACAAGAAACATAGACAAAACATTAGAAATGGAAGCAGGAAACATGCAAACCTGTTCATTTCAAATTCTGACCCTCCATATGCATAATGTAGTAGTTTTGTTTCTCCGTATGCAGATAGATATTCATCCTCCCTATCTGATTGCAGGTTATCAGGTCTCGTAGTGAATAAAAATATATTGAATAACTCATGTTGCTGACAATCTTAAAAGTTAAGCAAGCAAAAGTAAAATGATTACCGGTGTAGGCAACTTCCTCTTCAAGGAGCAGGTAAGAACTGCCTATGAGGAATTATTCTGCTGGCAGATACAGGAGATAAGGAAATAGTGCTTTAGAACTAATTAATATTTTTTATAGATCAGGTAGGAAAATCAAAATATAAATTGGATCATGACATACAAAGTATAAGGATCACTGAACCTGAAGCTCATGGGATAAATTGCTGGACGGTGGTAATGAAAAGACTGAGCGGTATCCTGCTGCATACATAAATCAGATAGAAGATTTAGTGGTATCCTACTGCATAGATAGATCCTGAGTTGATTTACACTCTTTATTTGCTTATAAACGAAGAATGCTGCAAAGCAGAAATTTCGCCATGTCAATCTTAGACTATCGAGGGATGGTAACAGGCATAGTATCATTTTCTACAAACAAGTGCTCTGATTTCTCAAAGATAGGCAAAATTACATGATGTCATGATCGGTGGTCAATAGCATTTATAGGCACCAAACTGTGATCATTCGCATGGATATAGGTTTAGACATTCTCACCCAGAATAATTGTTTTCTTTCATTCTTAATGATACTTATAATTCTACTAAAAAAAAGGAGAAGCAGCCCCAAATCCAATCACAAGTCTCAACTGGATAGCCTGTCTTAACTGGATAGCCAAGAGTTCTCCAAAGCAGGTCATGTTGGTGAACTGATTTCTCTTTAACAAAATTTAAAAAAAAAACGAAGTGGAGAGGGAGGGGATGCAAGGAGGACAAGGGAGAGAACCTGACACAGGGTGCTGGACGGAAGGAACTGAGCCGCTGCTGCATGAACTTGATGCCGTCACATGACCATACGGAGCCGCCACTGCATGAAATTTTTTGTTATGCCGTCAAATTTTCTCGATCTACGTACCGGATCTGAAGAGAAGGGCATGCTCCTGACTTACCAGATCTGAAGAGAAGGCCATGCTCTCTCGCCAGGATCCGTCATGTCTCAGGTGGATTTCGCCATCGAACCTCGTGGCTCCGTCGGGGCAGGAAGCGAATGAGGAGACGTTGTGGGAGAGGGTAGGGGAGAACAGGCGTACGGGAGGCGAGGCGCGACCGCCACGCCGCTCGGTCATGCCTCGCCGACGGCGCCACAACCAGCACCACGAACATGATGCAACGCTCCCCTGCGTCGAGGAAGCCGCCTTTTGAGCCGCGCCACCATGCCAAGAGGAGGTAGAGAGCAAAGGGGAGATGTGCGACGAGGCAGCGGGCGGAGTGGAGGCCGGTGAAGAGCGAAGGGGAAAGGAGGCGGCGGCAGCGGGGAGAGAGCGAGAGAGAGAAAGGAGGGGGATGTAGGGTTCGGATTGAGGGAGATGCCAAAAGAGATAAAACAACAGTCGAAGAAAAAAGTTGGGTCCGGTAGAGGAGACGTGGACTTCGTGTTTTCGAACACGTCGCGAAGAAATGCCGTGGAGCGTCGTGGGAGCAGCAAACCGGAGGGGATTTTAACCATTGCGATTTTGCATGTTGTAAGATATATAATGTTGCTCTTCCCAACTTTTATTGTATCTGAAAACTAACGACTCATATATATAATGTTACCTAAACAGAGGGGAAAGAACTACTATGTATCACAAAAAAAGAAGAGAAAAAAAACTGAGAATCACAGTTCAGGCATGTGTTTTTTAAAGCAAAAATAGAGCAACAACGTATTGCAAAGAACGCGACAGTATACCCGAAAAAAAAAAGAACGCAACAGTACAATAACTATGATCTTGCTCCTCTCCCTGCACATAGACATGCTGCTTCCATGGACAGAATAGTCGAGCCGATCGAGAGCGGCTGGCGGCACCCACGTCGGCTACCTACCATCGGCGTGGGCCGTCGGCGAGCCGGCGAGGGGCACGTCGGAGTAGGTTTACTTTGCTCATGGGCCTCGGCTGGGCCAAGAAACGCAGCATGTTATGACTCATGAGAGTGGGTGGGCTGGGCTCTCGGTTGGTCTAGAGCGGGCAGCTGCAATTTTGGCCCAATAAGGTTATAGCTGCTACATTTTCGGCCGAATACAATACCCACCGATGGTATACATATACGTTAATACGTATACTCGTACACGGTACAAGTCTCTAGTAGATCCAGATTACAATATGCTTACGTATAGATATACCTATGAATGTCTGAGATGGACTCTCATCTCATCCGACCTGATGACGCAGCGGCGACGGCGACGGCGACGCCTCCATGGCGAACAAGTCCTTGAGCTGCGTCTCATCGTCATCTTTGCTCTGCTGCTTGGCTCCTTTGATCTCTTGCTTCTCCTCGTCGTCGTCGTCGTTGCCGCTGCAGAAGCCACCCGTGCTCTGATGCTTCGGCGCCTCCGGCTCATCACTAGGCGGCTGCTGGTGGTGCAGGTTGTCCTTGCTCTTGCCCCAGAGGACACTGTAGAGCCCGGCGACGAGGAGCCCGCTGCCGATGAGGCTGCCGAGGTGGACGATCTCGCCGAGGAAGAAGGAGGAGCAGAAGATGGTGAGCAGGAGGCCCAGCGGGTTGGACATGGCCAGGAACACCGGCCCTCGCTTCTCGATGCACCACGCCTGCAGGTAGAACGACACGCCCGTCACCACCAATCCCTGCAGCAGACGATCGATCCATAGAAATAACCCATTCAGTAATTCGTTCGTCAGTCATTTCAGACTTTCAGTCTTCAGTAATTAAGAATTAATCATCGTCACTGCAGTTTTAATGTGTATGTACTCACGGAGTATCCGACGGCGAGGAGGCCGACGTCGAGCCGGAGCTTCCATGCGGTGGGGTCCCTGACGACGGCCACGGCCAGGAGGAAGGACTGGGCGGTGCTCATGAGGCACTGCACCAGCGTCGACAGCAGCTTGTTGGGGTACTCCTTGAGCAGGGACGCCTGGAGGACGATCCAGAGGGACCACGTCGTGTTGGACAAGAGCATCAGGAACGTGCCCTTGATCCACGTCCCTTTGCTGCTGCTGCTGCTGTTCTCGTGGGCCGCGCCGCCGCTGCCGGCGAAGGCGCGGTGGTGGTTCACCGGGCTCATGAACGGCCCAGTGTAGAGGGCGATGGTGAGGACGCCGGCAAGGCACAGCGCCACGCCGGCGGCCTTGGCCATGCCTGATGGGCTTCTCAGCCTCACCACTTCCAGCCTGCAGGCGGCGTTCTGATTATTTTTAGCTTCCTGCAGTTTCTTTCTTTATTTTTATTTATGTTATAAGATTGCTTTGGCAGTCAACAGAAATGTTTACCTCAACAGGACTGCAAGGAAGAAGGTGACCACGGGAACAGAGTTGCCTGTTGCCGATGCCACGGTTGCGGAGGTGTACTTGAGGCTTATGTTGTACATGTTCATGCTCAATGTGTTCCTACGAATTCCAAGATCAGATAATCATTCCAAATAAAGTGCCCAAACAAAGGGCCTTTCTACCCTTCCCGGCAATACTGATAAGGTGTTTGGTACATACCCTAGCAATGCATAGAAGAACAGCTTCAGAAACAACCAGAATGACATGGGTGGTGCATTCCTCCTGCCAATCAAATTAACATCATCGATCCATATCACTGATCATATGCATATCAAAGAAAAGTTTTTTTTTGCAGTTTTGTATGCTTACTGTTAATGATCAGATCAGTTACCTTTCGAGAACAATGGCGAGGGGCAGCAATAGAACAGTGGCCGCTGCCTGGCGGTAGAAGATGAAGACGAAGGTGCTCATCCCATGGTTGAATGCCGCCTTGGAGACGACGTACATGCCGGTGTAGATCAGCTGTATGATGATGGCAACCACATAGGCCTTATTGCTGGTATCCATGGCCTGCTAGGAGCTACAATGACCTAGGCAGATGGGCCTTGTTGCTAAATGCCCTGCTTCTCCTGAAAGCGAGGCAGCTTAATTTGGTCGATCGATCGATCAGTGGTTGTGAAGTAAAGGAGTGCAGGAGGCAGCCTTATATAAAGATGAAAGACGATGCTGCATCATCTGCTCGTCTGGTTGGATGTTCCAAAGTTGTAGCCTTTTCCTGGCCTCCTCTGAATCACAAATTTTTATGTGTGTGTGTTTTTGGGCAAGAGTCATTTCTCTCTCTCCCCTTACGGCAACCCAAAGGGCTAGTGATGTGGTTACCTTAGCCCTTAGCCCTTTGGTTATCCGTGCACTGCAGATACAAGTAACTGCCCAGGAAAAAGTATTAGCAGCAAGTGCATGCTGCCAAGATCTATGTGGCCATGATCAGCGCTTAGTGGACTTATTAGTGCGATGAGTGATGATTAATATAGTGCGCCATGCTACTTTCTTTATATTTTTCGAGAGGGCATTCTACTTTCTTGTGTTCTTTCTTCCCTGATCTATGATCTGAAAACGAGTGTTCGTATATTTGCTAGCTCATTGATCGTATGGGATTGGGAACGAACAATATTTTTAGGATCAGCACAAGTTATTAATGGTCTTGCATAACAATATTTAGTACGTATCTGTATATACAGGTCCCATGCAGTTCTACTGCTCAGTTTTGTAATATACATCAGCAAGCAAATCCAACAATAAAGGTACCTTTATTTGATAGAAGATATTCTTTCTTTAGCTGATTCATGATATATCTTGTTTCTGCCATGCATTGGGATCCAACTTTTTATATAAAAATGACAAATCAATCAAGATCAGACAAACTTGCATTTTCTCTAGGGATTTCTTTGTTGGAGGAAGCATATCCTCTGCCTGCCCTTGCTTATTAGTTTCAAAATGGACATTATGCGATTTAGTTGAGAATTGGTTCCATCAAAAACCAGCACCATCTATAGGCCGGCTAGACGACAGAGCGCACCGAACATGAACTTATGCATGCTATCTTTTCAGTGCTATAGGAACGCATTCAGCAGATCATCATTCACCACCTGGTGGATCGATTCCATGGCTAGCTTTTCCATCGTTTCTTTCCTCCCTTTTATCTATGGCCTTGCAGATCTTTGGTCCATATCTTTCAGAAATGACATGACTTGTCAACTGGATGCTCTATCTTGTTCATTGACAGGTAATAACAACAAATAGAACTTATCTTTGATATGTAAATTTCTAGCTCCAAGTAAGAAAGAAAAATTATAATTTACACAAAAGGAGCACCTCTTGACCAGGATATTAATTCTTATATATTTGTACCATTTGTTGGGAATCAAGATCAGCCCTTAGGAGGGAAAGATAGATTTTGTATTTCTGAATCTAAATTTTATGGCGCCACCGCAAAAAGAAGTATGAGAAGAAGTGCTTGAGGGGGACCCAACAAGCTTTGCCTAACAGGACCAGTTATCTGCAAGTGTTTTTAAAGTTGGGGCCACTATATATATTGAACTGATTGATCATAGTTGATTTATAGGGCAGAAACTATCATAGCAATCTACTATCCCGGTCATCTTTCAATTCTATCAGGCATTTTAATGACACTTTTTCTGCTGAAGGGGGATGTGGTAGAGTTTGAACTTTGAAGGCTGCAAGCAGCTTCTCTTTTCATTTTCTCATGTACTATACAAATTTTACTGTAACATAAGTTATCTTTTCTTTCTCTTTTTTCTTCTTTTCGAGGGTCCCAAAAAAGCCCGCCAACTAACAAGTGGTTTATTGTCATGAGTGGGGTGGCAATACTTGATCAAGCTTATACTACTAGCTATGTTGCAAATAACAAATGCATTTTTCTTAAATAGAGGGATACATATAGATCATCCCATTATAATCGCTCACAGTGCAAACACCTAATTAAACTTACATATATATAAAAAAAATCCTAGTTTAAAAAAGAATATCTATTAATAGTGAAGTACTAACAATATTATTGCTACCGATCAAACAGAAAGGTGGATAATAACTGATTTATGTTTCAGGAAATATTTAAATAAGAAATAGATAATACTCTCTTTGTTTCAAAATACAATTCGTTTTGGATTTATTAGATACATATAGTTTCTATTATGTATATAGCATAGTGTATATCTAGAAAATCTATATACCTAGAAAATCCAAAATGAATTGTTTTTTGGGGACGAAGGGAGTATTGAGTCAGTGGCAAAATAAGGATTCTCATGCCTGGTTGAAACTTTTTTTTGCTGTGTGGACACATGTGAACAATGCTTGTTCAATAAAACGTTGAGTGTTTTAGTACTTAAAGTAGCCTTTTGGACTATTCAAGCCCATTTATCTGATCTTTATATGATTGTGCAGTTTTATGTCATAAATCATGATCACCATCAATGTCGTCCATCATCTTAGAGGGTGCCTGGGTCGAAACATAGAGTGATAATTAAGAAGGTGAATCAAGTAAATATAATATGTAAAGAATAAAATCAAAGGAACTTTGTAGGCAAACAAACTAGAGCCCAGCGATGTATCAACGTTGTGCACAACAGCACGCAATTGGTAGACGCATGCACATATATACACTGTTGCAGTATTATTATTGCAGCACTGTGCCAAGTAAGGTATGCGCGTTGTACATTGTGGTCACGCAAACTTTAGTGAAAAGCGCATGTATCTCCATTATATTTCACCATGATCTGGACGCTTTACACAAAATAAAGGTCGTAGATGGATAGATGTATGTGTGATCGATAATGAGCATCGATGCACAATCTTTCTCTCTCTAGCTCGTGCAAAACTGTATTGGCCGGCGATAGAGGATGTGGATGTTTTTCCGTTGTAGCTGTCGTCCAACTAGTCCAACGCAAAGCAAAGCCTAGCACATATGTGCACAAGCGGCAACAAGAGTACCCATGTGTATGCGTACATTCATACATGCATATGTCCACATTTATTTCGAAAAGGCAAATAAAGATATATATGGTTACTTTCGATGTTGATATAGCACGTTTATTTTGCATATGGATGCTTGCAATATTATCCTACTCATCAAAATAGAATCCAAAAGGGCCTTGATGATTGAGTGCCTTTCCCAAATATTTTTGAATCTTTTCAGTTCACGGCAAAAAGGTCTATTGAAGGTTTTACAAATCATAAAAAAATATTGTAAGTTCTATGATATTTACCTTATATAGTGAAATAAAAACATGTCGCGGGACTAGAGGAACTTAGACTACATGAAAACGAACATTAGTTATGCAACTAGTACTGCATTTTTGGTACTAAATGGGCACCTCATCAATTCCCTGGGTATTTCATACACATATAGGAGGATGGTCTTATATTCTAATTAATATAATTCCTAAACAAGCAGACAAGCAGTCAGCGTTAAAAAAAAAATAGTAATATTTGAGACAACACAAAAAGCTCTCTGAACGAGCCATGTCAATATATTATGCGCATGGATTCGGCCGGCCGAGCGACCGTATGTGGGGGAGATTCCTGTGGGATCGATGGCCTGCTGCTAGCTGGTGCACCGTCGTCGATCATGCATGTCGCATGGTTGTTGGTGATGAGTGATGTGTCAAAGAAGCAGTGCAGTGCATGAGTGGCACGGCACAGTGGGAGAAGAGACCCACCGGCTTCTGGCCGTACGTACAAAAGGCAACGCGGTACAGAAGGAGGAGGTAGCTGCATGGTCAGGTCGACTCGAGCCCAAAAAGATAGTATGCGATAATATATTTTTACCAATGTTTGCACTAGAAAGAAAAATATATAGGAGTGAATCACCCACGTATACTAGGGAGAAGTGGGTTTTGGTGGCTATAATTTTTTTAGTAATGCGATAATATATTTTTAGAACGTTTTTAATGGGTTAATCTATTATTTGTTAGATAATAATAATGGGACAATCTATTTAATGGGCATTTCTGTTCAATCAAGCCCATTAACTAGGTCAGCCCAAAACAATGAATGGCATCAGTTCCAGCCCAGGAAGAAATAAGTATTGATTTTTTTTTCTGCCCCCTCTGTCGCTCGCAGCAGTCCACAGAAAAAGCCCTCGAGCGAGAGCGAGAGGCAGGCACATCGAGCAGACGAGCAGGAAGGGACGGATCGTGGGCTCGTGGCCTGACGCTGACCCCGCCCTTCCTCTCCGATCCTCCCCGCCGCGGCGAGATCTCCTCCCCCTCTCCACCCATGGCGGGCTTCAGCGGCGACGAGACCGCCCCCTTCTTCGGCTTCCTCGGCGCCGCCGCCGCGCTCGTCTTCTCATGTAAGCACCAAGCATCATCAGACATCCCTCAGATCTCTCCCTCTCCCTCCCCGCCTCACCGCTGGATGGTTCCGCAGGCATGGGCGCCGCCTACGGGACGGCCAAGAGCGGCGTCGGCGTCGCCTCCATGGGCGTCATGCGCCCCGAGCTCGTCATGAAGTCCATCGTCCCCGTCGTCATGGCTGGAGTCCTCGGCATCTACGGCCTCATCATCGCCGTCATCATCTCCACCGGCATCAACCCCAAGGCCAAGCCATACTACCTCTTCGACGGCTACGCGCACCTCTCCTCAGGGCTCGCCTGCGGCCTCGCCGGACTCGCCGCCGGGATGGCCATCGGCATCGTCGGAGACGCCGGTGTCAGGTAACCTTATCCGCTCGTTTCATTCCGTTTCCTTTCCGTGTGTCGCATGGATCGCGGATCATATGGATCGTGGATGCTATACTGCTTGCTACTCAAGGGAACTCTCATTGTCGTTGAGATGCTTTGCACTTGCACATATAGATCGTGGATTCCAGCTCAATAAATTGTTGTCTACTTAAGATCTGGAAATAAGTAATGTACGATGCGTGGTTGGCCTGACCGAGCATGATACTTCAAAGCCTGATTGATGAAAATGACTAGATTTCCTGTATTGTCTTCGGCATGTGTGGTTGGAAATTACAAATGTCTTATGCTTGTCTGTTTGTCAGTTGTCACCTGTTTGAGTTTGACCTCATATTATGCCTGTTGTGGAGTGAATGTCTAGGCCCTGTGGGTATGCAGTCTCTGCATCTTGAAAAGGGGCAAAGAGCATTTGACTCGGAATTGGGCATCTTCAGTAGTTACGCATTGCAATGTTATCAGTGTTTGACCCCTAGGTTAATTTCATAAGGAAAAAGGTTTCCTCATCTTTAATACTAAGTATGGTGCATTCCCTCAACGTCTAGACTATCCACGTCATCAAAAAAAATATCAGCCCTTGGATCTAGCACGGACGTCACAGATTGACCGAAGGTGGCCTGGAAATTTTCAAAAACAACCCTAGAGTTCTAGAAAATCAAACCCGCCGTCCAAAACCCTCTCTACGGATTTGTTTTAAAACCCCCCTGGATTCCATCGAAATACAACCCGCAGTCCACGGGCCTCTCCACATGACATTTTTCATAGAAGACCCCAAACTTCATCAAAATATAACCCGCCGTCCGCCAGCCTCTCTTAAGCAACTTTTCAGTAAACCCATACACCTTTAATAAAATTATAAATCAATCACACCACTTCATAAAACATAATTAAAATATAGAAAAATAGGGAAAATGAATTAGCTTTTGTTTCCTTTGTTATGATAAAAATGTATGTATAAAATTATGTCAACTTTAATGTGATCCTCACTGGGTACCCATTCTTCAACTTCTCTTCGTGTCTATGGTAACATATCATATTTTAAAATACCATTAACGATTGCAACAAAATACTCCTTTCTAAACATTGTAACGACCGGCATCACTTCAATATCTAACAAGCAATGGTTAAGCTAACATGAATCAATAACGAGTTACATTGCCTCTCTCACATTCACACACCACATATACCCACAATATATTCACTTGAATAACTATGCATGTGACAGGATAAATCGCCTCACAATATTTTTATCACTGCATATACCACATTATTAACATACTCCATGTGATTATTGCAGCATACAAGATTTCTCATTATGAACATATGGACATGGACATATTTCAATGACCCACACATCAGATACATAGATTTGACAATCCAAATTAAATGTGATTAAGCCCAAAACAAACTTTATACGCAGAGATATATACGTCGGCGATGGGCCTCTCAGTGGCGCCAACGGCGCGACATTTTTCTAGTGACTTTTATGTGTCCCTTTAACATGCAAATTAGATAGTGGGTATGTTAGTGGTGACTCATTGAGGACCTGTTTTAGACTTTAGTAGCTCTGATTTGATATTTCACAATTCATGATCCTTCAACCTCCATCTAGGTTCAGTACTTCAGTTCATTTCTTAATTTGTTCCAAAAATGGAGCCTCTAAAATCTCACCTGCAGCAATTTTTCACAAGAGCTAGGCATGTACAATGGACTTGGGGATGAAGTAAATGGGTAAAGGGTCGTGGCATTAATGGCTCTGTATTTTATATGTTACTTGGGACTCTACTGATTTAAAACTTTGATTTTATAGTATCATTTATGGCATCATAATGCTCGGATGTCCTAAGGCTATTCCCAGTGGAGGGTTTCAATAGAGTTTCATGCACATTAATGAGGTGCTACATAGGCTAAAATGCTGACATGGCATGGTATTTTGATGAAACTAGAGAGATGAGTTTCATCAGGATGAAACTGTGTAGGCACTGTTTCCAAGATATGAAACACATTGAAACTGCCATTGGGGGTTAAAGTGTTTCATCCCTTGAAATTTAAACCAATCACATGCATCGTAATTAAATGCTATTGCTTGCCTATGAAACCGTGAAACAAAATTTTGCATTGGGAGGCCATGTTTCATTTCTCAAGCCAAATCTCTTTTGATGACGTGTCGTTCTTGGAAACCGATAAATGAAACTCCCACTGGGAATAGCCTAATACCATCACTACCATATTCCTTAACTCTCAGTTGACCTTCTCTAACAAATTTGTCAATTAATAGCATTCATGTATTCCAACTTAATTTATTTTTATACCTAATCTTCATTACTTCTGGAGCTTGTTGTACCCAAAATTATTCAGGCTGAGTACAAATAGCATGCCATTGTTGCCACTAGTTTCTGTTATTTGTTGGGCTTTCTTGTCACTTTGTCAGGACAGTAGGTATATTTTGTTACACGGCCAGATTTGTTACAGCTTAGCCCCTTTTGCAGTAAGTTGTCATCATATTTTTCTTATCCCTGCAACATTTTTCCATGTGAGCTACGCATGATGCAGTGGACTTGGGGAGGGAGGAAATGGGTACACGGTTCCATTATTTAGTTTCTGTTCTTGGCTTTGGTGATACTTGTTCTGCTCCTACAAGCTGTGATTTAGGAGTCTCTGCTGTGGCATCCTTAACACTTTTGGAGTTTTGGTTGATAGTGCCATCACTAGCCATTTGCCTTGATTTTTAGTTGACCTGCTTTAACAAATGTCGATGAATGCCATGCAAATATTTCAATTGATTCGTTTTGTTACCTCATCTTCCGTACTGCTGGAGCTATGTTGTACCTCATCTTCCGTACTGCTGGAATAATACTGAGTGTAAAAGTAATATGCCATTGTATTTGTTGCCAATATGGACTGGGTTTTCTTATACTTTGTTACATGGCAAAAGTTTTTACAGCTTAGCCCTTATCTGCAGTAAGTAGACATTCTTAACTTAATTCTGACTTTTCTCTTATTCAGGGCGAATGCACAGCAGCCAAAGTTGTTCGTTGGCATGATCCTCATCCTCATTTTTGCGGAAGCTCTTGCTCTGTATGGTCTCATTGTCGGTATCATCCTCTCCTCCCGTGCTGGGCAATCTCGTGCCGATTAGAGCAGGGGTCAGGAGAATGCACACGGCTCACGCATCATTGTATTCAAAGTTTTCTTTTCTCGGTGAACATTGTGCAGGATCATGTTGAGCCTGCCCCACCCTTTGTAATATTATTATCATTATTATTCTGCCAAGACAAACCTAGCTAGCGCTTGTAGTTCGAGCTGTTGTATTTATTTGAAATAATAGGCAGCAAGCCCCTGATGTGATGAATGAATAAGCAAGCTGGACTAGTTTTTTGTTCAGTCATTTCTGTTTGAATTTCGTTATATCTGTTTGATTCGTGTTGCTTCATGAGTTGCTGGTGATGCCGTATTGTCATCACTGGTCCTGATTTGCTGTGGTGACAATAGCTACTGATTCTAGTTATAGGTTCTTTTTACTTCTTCCATACATTCAAATTCTGAAAATCGATAGCGAAAAAAAAAAACCAAAGACAATGCAGTGCCAGATGGAGTATAAATTGTGTGAAAAAGGAATAGCTTTTTATGTAAATTTTCATGAAGATTTGGACTGGAACAGATGTTGCGTAGCACTCAAGTGCCCATGAATTTAGATGAAATTTGCTTGAACTCCCGTCGTGTGTACAAGTACAGAGAGTTGCAGATGCCGGGCATTCCGCCTTTCACGGTTTCACCAGCCAAAATCAAGTCTCAACCTCCGGCCGACGTTAAACCCGCGAAAAAAGGTGAGGCTCCGACTCCGACCCCGACCGACCAAGCCAAAACCCGAGAGAGAGAGCTCCGAGCCTCCGACCCAGGACGAAACCCTAGAGGGAGGGAGCAAGCCATCGAGGCTCAGGGAAGAGGGGAAGGCGATGGAGTACCCGGCGGCCCCCGCCGGATCGGGAGGCTACAAGTACTACTACCCGCCGCAGCACGCGCAGCCGCAGGCGCTCCGCCGCCCGCCGCGCCCCGCCGCCCGCTGGGTCAAGCAATGGTACCTTTCAGGAAAAAAAAATCGGTTCTTGTGCCCGCCTCGAATCCAATTAACCGCGCCTGGCATTGTTTTTGGTTGCATTCGATTCCAGGATCCCGCAGGATCTCGCGTTCTCCGGCGGCAAATGCTCGCTCTTCAAGTGGGTCAGAGGTACTGATTTTACTGCTCTTCATTCCCGTGTTTCCCCTCTCTCTGGGGGTTGCATGTTACACATAGGTTGATTCTTGAATCTCAAAAGTCTAGGCCTAGGTGTCCACAGAAAATAGTGATGGTTCATGGATCTAGAGAAGTAGCTAGGGCAGATTTGTGGTCGTCCTCTGCTGGTGATTAACCACAACCCCATTCTTTACCTGTGTGCAGAGGATGGGCACAGAAGCTCCAAGGAAAACTCCGAAGTGCTAGATGTAGAGGCTCCCAAGCCTGAGCCCACTACAGAGATCCTTTTCCTTTGCAGCTACGAGAATTGCGGCAAGACCTTTGTTGATGTCAGCGCACTCCGCAAGCATGCTCATGTCCATAATGAGAGGCAGTACATCTGCACTGAGCCCAACTGTGGGAAGGTATCTCTGCTGGGAACTAGCATTAGTACCACTATTTCTATTGCTGTTGAATTTGCTCTCTGTGTCTTTGTACTTATCTAAAGATGTCCATGTTTCTTAAGGAAATTATGCTCATGTTGAACTGAGTTTTAGCTCAGAATTTCTTCTGTGCCATCTATAATTGGGCAACCTCTATCCTGACTAGTCCTGTTTTTCCTATAATGTAATTGTTCTTTTTAAGGTTTACTATGTTATTACATTGAAAATAATGGCCAAGTAAATAATAACCCTATCATACAGAAAAGCCCTAAACAAAGAACTTTACATTTAAGTTTTAAGCCCTTGTGCCCTCTCTTATCTTAAATACTTATGAACCAGTAAACCCTATGTCTGCTGTATGTAAACTGAGAACTTTCCAAGTGTCAATGCAGACCCTAATTACCTAGTTGCTTTGTCTTGCAGAAATTTGTTGATAGCTCCAAGCTGAAGAGACACTATCTTACACACACAGGACAAAAGGATTTTGCCTGTCCGCATCCAGGCTGTGGTAAGGTGATTACCTCATCCCTCTCTAGCTATGCACTTATAAGGTTCCATGGATTTCTAGTGCATTGTGGCTACCTTGCTTTCAACCATTAAATGTATATCTTATCCTTTCCAAGTTATATATGTCCGCGCCATTCTTTGCATAGCCAGCTGTATCTAATATTCTAATGGTGAGTGGCCATCTGATTCGTTCCAGTTCAATATGTTCCTTATTTTTAGCTCAATCTAATCAAATTTTATTGGATCTATACAGCCCCATTTTATGTGCGTATACTCAAGTACTCACTGGATATGTTCACAAAGTTGTTGCTAATTTAGAGGCTATACAACAAAAGCTTCCATTTTTCACATCCACTAGTGATGATTCCGTGAGCGAAATAGTTTTTTTTTCCTCCAGAAAAGTAGGTTCTTTAACCAGCCCCAGCCTTATTGAAGGCCATTTGGGCACACGAGGATATGGTGGCCTGACTCAAACCATTAGCCAACTGGTCCTTTCGAATTCCTTTCTTTTGATGTTAATGGATGTCTTATGTTCGTGTGCTATCTGGCTATTACTGCATTTGCATTTTGTAACAAAAAATTCTTTGAATTTCAGGCCTTCTCATTGGATTTTAACTTACGGTCGCACCTAAAAACACATGCATTGGAGAATTATCACTTATGCTCTTTCCCAGCATGTGGCAAAAAATTTATAAGTGACTCCAAACTAAGAGCCCATGTCAAGTCACATGAAAAGGTATACTGCTGTTGTGCTTAACCTTCTGTAATCATCAGAAAGTGTGCACTTGCCCTTGTGGTTGCTTGTTGCCTGCAGCTGCAGTGTCTACTATTTTTTTCTTGCAGTAACTACGGGGTCGATGAGAAATATGTAAAACTAATCAGTAAAAGATTCTCTTAACCAACTAGTTTCTACACCTCAGTGCTAGCATGCCAGACTGTATTGCAGTATTGCGTAGTGGAGCTGCTTCTTTTGTCCTTATATTGTATGGTATGCTTATGCTATACTAGTTCTTTGCCATCAGTCTATGAGCGTCCTTGTAGATTCCTTCTCTAAGGATGAAGGTTACATTGCAAATCAAGTCCTTCACTCCTTCCTGTGAATTTATTTTTTTAATAAGGTGAAGGGTATATTTACACTCTGGGTATTATGTTGTTTGTGGCTGAACATAGGAGCATTAAAATAGCTTTATCCCTTACATCCTTCGATAGATTTTTTGGACTATTCAACAAGTATAACTGATTAACTCCATATAACGATTATACGCATAGGCAAGCTTCTATTGCAATAAGTTATAGTACATCAAGTATCATGTTAATCTCATATCTGTTTAATAAATAATGATGGAGTCTTTTGGGTTAAGTTGTCCAGGAGCCTAGCACATAGTATCAGAATGGTGGGATGTCTCCCCCTTTGAGGGATTTGTTGGAAGGGACGTCTCACTTCTGACTGCAAAAGGGAAAAAAAAATCTAGCCTAGCACATAGCATTAGCAAAACTCTGGTTTCAAAAAAATTAATGATATTTAACCTGTGAGATTGATGTCATATTGATTTTTTATGGCTAACATCACTCTTTGAAAAGTTCCGTAGTGTTCCATTATAAATTTCACAGTTGCTAATCCAAAGTCTGCATACCCTTGCCATATGTAATTGATTGCGTCCATTCTGGTCACGGTGCAGACTGGAACTCCTGTTGCAGTTCAACATACCCCACCAGCAGAAAAACCGCACAGCACCCCAAAGCCTTCGACTCCAGCAACCACAAGCTACACAGATCGTCCATATGTCTGCCCCTATGAAGGTTGCGACAAAGCATACATCCATAGTTACAAACTGAACCTTCATCTAAAAACTCAGCATCCTGAACACGGCCAAGAGGAAAATGGTAAGCTCGGCACTTCTACTGGTCAGCATGGTGTGAATGAACCGGCCTATCCGTATAACTATGCTGAGATTGGTGACGCTGCCCCAAACCCCAAAAGAAGCAAGACACACAAAGTCCACTCATCTAAAGCCTACAATTCCAAGATTCCAAGTGCTATGCCTTCCAGTATCAGTGGCGTCAAGAACCAGTGGTCTGGTAAGGCTACATACGAAGATGATAGTGAAGAGACTGAAGATGGGGGCAACAACATTGAAGATGGCTGGAGGTATGGCAGCAATGCTGACGATGAGGAAACTCAGGATGAAGATTGACCAACAGTTCGTCGTTATCCCTTTTACTGACATCCTGTGGAGTGGAAGTAGCTAGGTTTGGTTGTCTGCTGTATTTTGGTTTTTATGAATAATAAAAATTCAGAAATGAATGTAGGGCAATTGTAAGCTTTAACCATAGGTAGTACCATAGTAGTGGTCGGTTTTGATGGTAGTACCGTTCTTCCCCTCACTTCCTCAGGAAACCTATGCACCCTAATTGCTACAATGCGTCAACTAATGTTTTTATTGTTACGTTGGCAGTGCATTTATGCGAGATTGTTTGAATCCTTGACATAATTTTGCATTATATATTTTTTTGCCTCAGTTGTAATAAGCTTGAAATGTACAATCCACTTATTTATCTGGCAAATCTCTACTTTCTGTTGTTCTTCAGCTCTGCTGGGCATCGACTGTTGTCTGGTTTAATTTGCATAATTTTAGTACCTATGACCTCTCCTGAAAGGCGCTGCTCCAGACTGTAAAAAAAAAAAAAAATTATCATGGAGATGCGGGGGATCGAACCCCGTGCCTCTCGCATGCAAATCGAGCGCTCTACCATTTGAGCTACATCACCGCAACGTCTGCGTTCCTTTTCCTCTTAATATAATACTAGATGCATGAGGATTTTAATGTATTTGATCGATATATATTGTGTGTATTTGACTATGTGTGGGCGTTCGCGCTGACCTGTCCGTGTCCTATCTCTTCTGGGACTCCGATCCGTGTCCGAGTCGTGCCCTGGTCTGGTACGTCCGTGCGTCCATAATTCCTAGAAACCCAGCATGTAGAGCTTGGCACTCGTGTCGACTGTCGTGTCCTGCTGGCCGCTGAAGCCCGGCTCGCGCCGCCGAACCCTAGCTAGGTCAGCGGCAGTATCATGGCGGCACTCGTGTCCTGCTCCTGCTGGCACACGCCCGGGCCCGGCTCTCGCTGCCGCCGAACCCTAATAATGTGGAGACGACGACGGAGGCAAGCAGCTGGCTGCAGGGCGCCTACATGGGCGGACTTGGAAGCGCTGGAGGAGCGCATATCCTTGACCCAGCGCAACATCTGTGATCTCTCCAACGCGATGAGCAAGGCCGAGCCAGAGGCAAAGGAGGCGAAGCAGGTCATGGAGGAGGAGCGCGCGGCCTTGAGGCGAGAGCTCGAGCGGCTCAACTCGGAGCTGATCGACCTCGACTTCTCCGGCATGAGCGAGGCCGAGCGGGCGGCGGAGGCGGAGAGGCTCCGGCGGGAGACGCTGGAGGAGGCGCGCCGCCTCAAGGAGGCCGGGGACCCACGGTTCAGGGTGATGGAAGCCCTGGCACGCATCATCGACTTCGATCCCAAGGACGACGACGGCATGTACTTCAACCGCCTGTACTCCGTCGACCTCGCCACGTTCGACCACGACGAGGAGTGTGAGTAGTCGCCCCGCCCGATTATTGTTTACTTATTTCTAAGCTTCGATTCTGCAATCATATACCTTCTGTTAAATTTCTGCATGTGTTGATTCATTATTGTGACCATGCTTGAACCTAAAATTAATGTACCCAATTTCTGTTGTGTGTTTCCACTTTGCAGCGCCGCTTGGTCCGATGAGATTCACCAAGACAGTCCCTGGAGAAGAGGTTGACGTTTGCCAGTCAGTGAACTTCTTATCTGTCAAGATAGCCTGCTCGGACGTCGGCTTCCCAATCCAAGTCTATGGCACTGTCATCGCCAGAGACTGCATGGACTACAAGTGTGTTTATCTCTTCCGCCGCGATAGAGATAATTGCCAACTCATCAACTCTAAGGTACATCTTCGTCCTTCTTACTATGAATCTATATATCGGCGTAATACTTTATTTGAGGGAAAAAAAAGAAGAAGAAGTATATATGCTGATAGCCTGTCATGTAAATTAACCTTACCTTACTGCAGGATGAATCGTTGATCTTGACTGGCCCAAAGCGAGGACTCGTACTGTTGGATGCAAACTTCGTCGAGGCGGATCTCAAGATCAAGGACCATCAAGGGCAGGATAGGGAGCTCAGTAAAGGAATCGTATCCATCAGGGGCTTAGCAGGTCGCTCGTTGGAGAAATGTGAGGTTGAAAGCAAGTCTCTTGCTACCAGGCTCAGTACTGTCGATATCACGTATGCTGTTGTGATCGATGCTCTGGAGGCAACCGTTTGAATCAAAGTTGTAAGGGGAAAGTTTCATGGAACAATCACTGCCCACACCACCAGCATCCGAAATAAGCTTGTGCTTTACGACAGCAAAGTGGCTAGTGGTGATGGCCATGGTGTTATCCGACTGCTGCGACGTGTTGTGTCTGTCTCTGTGGAGGATAAGATGATCATTGAAGCAAGTACTAGTGATGGTAAATCTGTACGCAGAATTGAATTTCCTCCGAGGGGCTATGGCGGAGATGAAGGTACGATCACTATTGGTGCCACTAAGATGCGTGTGGGGGCTGCTTGGTCGATAATGGACCCCTGATTGAGATATGATCACTGTTAACCACATCTGAGTCAGCGATGCACTAGCTGCCATTAAGTTATGCAAAGACCCTGGTGGACTCTAGATTAGTGTGCTTAAATTATCGTGTTGTGTCTTATGTTGAACTACTGTTGAACTTTGTGGGTTATGAGGATGAAATTAAGCAAGCAATACCATGTTGAATTATATATTAATCTACGCATTGTTTGTCGTTGTAACTTATTTTGGTTTGTTTGATGAATGTTGTGGGTATCTCTCATTTGTAGCGCTGTTAGCTTTGGAGGGATCTCGAATATTTCAAAACCCTCTTTGATTCTTCTGTGTTTTGGTGAAAATTTTTACTGTGGCAACAAAGGGTAACCGCAAATGCCATAATTTATTACTGAAGTAAATTACGAAAATAATAGGTGACTCGCAAGAAATAGGCATGAAGGTGAGGAACAAATGGCACACTTATACCCTGGGATATATTATCACCCGCAGTCGATCCCTTAATAATCTTCGTGCCTACTCCATAATCCATGATAATCCAAGCGAAGACTGGTGATGGTAAATCTGTACGCAGAATTGAATTTGCTCCAAGGGAAAACGGTGGAGATGAAGGTGTGATCACTGTTGGAGGATACGATTCAAACCCTAAAAAACTCTCTTTTTCTAACAACTGGAAATACTCTTGTCGTGCATTCGTAGCTAGGCTTGGCAAGGTGTGTTTTTAGGCTATTGTTGCAATACTAAACTAGAACATGATTTGTCAAGATTACTAAGGGCCCTCAAAAGCTAGCACTTGGGTTTCTCAATCTTGGGCTTCATCCCCCCTACGTATCCCACCCTTGAGAAACAAGCAAGAAAGATTATTAACCTTTGTTTGGAGTGGATGCTTTTTTCATTTGAAATGAGCATGGCTTGTTCCCTTTCCTTCCTAAAGGAAATAGGCAATTCCTAAGTTCCAAATGCTCATGTGCAATTCCTTTCCCAAGGAATAACAAACTCTATTTTTTTCAAAAATCATCCAATCCAAACATGCCCATAGATATTTTGTAAAGAAATGTGTAGAAGTGAACACATGGCAAAACCACATGAGCCATGGATTCCTACAAATAGGGGGTGCTCCTCTTTCTTTGCCTTACCATAGAATAAGAGGTCTCAATTAGAAGATGTCAAATTGTCATGTACTATAGTATTGTCCGAATGTCATCAATTATAGGAAAGAGTAGTACATTTTTTATCGAAGTGTACATTGGTAAATTTCTAAAGCATGGATCTTTCAGTGTCATGGACAAAATTTTTCCTTCAAGAAACGAACAAGACAAACAGGGAAAGCTTGCACGCTACAGCTTCACATCAAATCTGGTCCATCAACAAATTGAGGGATTGAAGGAATGAAACTTGAAGATAATTTCATTCCTATGTTAGCTGGATAGGAAAGTCAAGGAACAGACAATTAAAAAAAAAATACTCCATCTTTACTAGTAGACCTTCTAGATTCATGGGTTTCAGGCTTTTGCAGCGCACATGAGAAATGCACATACACTACAGGCAAGTACAGATTTGCAAGTCCTCTCACACAAGCCGCAATTCTAGTTGGGCCAAGTGCAACTGTCGATCGGGATGGGCGGCATGGGGATGGGAGAGAAAAATGGTTGTGAAACCGATCTACTCATTCCAGAAACAAAATAGGAAACCCAATCGATTTCCCTCTACTCGCGAGAGGGAAAAAGTGTTTTTTTTTCCTAAAAAAGAAAGCTAGGATCTGATGGTGACCCTAATAATAACACCCGCGGCTCAAGGACACAAGAAAGGAAAGCCCAGGCTTGGTACGGTAGAAGGCAAAGTACGTCAAGCATAGCTAGCAAGAGCGAGAGGTAGAAGCATGTTGGGACAGCAGCTCGTACCTCCGTGAACAAGGTGTTGGCCAGGGGGTGGCACCGGTGCCGGCCCCGATGCAGTGCAGCCATGGTGGGGAGGTCGGAGATGCGCGATAGGTAATGCCGGGCAGCCCGGGCGCGCGACTGCAGGCACCAAGCAAAAAAGCCCGGCCGGTACGTCGCCTCGTACCGTGCGTACGGCCGAGCGAGGGTACAGTCGACTCGAGACGATCAGTGACCTAGTAGGACCAACCAGGCAACCACACGATCGAAGCTCTGCATGCAGCTGGCGTGGCCTGGGCCTTGTGCGCTCGTGAGGCGACACAACATGTGAAGTCTCAAATTCTTGAGCTAGTTGGCTGCCATGCCACAACAACATATATAGGTACACGACGTCGTCAAAACTGCGGCAAGCTAAGCTAGCCAGTGCCACGAGAGAAGCGATCTCGACTTGTTGCATGCTTCCTCCCGCGACTTTGCTAGACTCCAACATCTCCGGCCGCACTGCTGCGGGCGACCTTTATTTACTTCATTTTTCGGTGTTAACCATTAAAATAGATGGCAGGGCCAAACAAGGAACGAAAGTTAGAGTGAAGGTCAAATAGGAAACGAAAAATTTTCCAAGGCAAAAAAAAGGAATGAATGGTTTTTTGAGGACCAATTAAGGAACAATCTCTGTGATGATCGGCCATGTGTGTGGCGTCCATGATCCAAGTTCCACCAGACCCGGCCGGACGTGATGCATGCAATGCATGCGATTGGAAGAAGCTTGTGTTCGCGCCTACTTCAATAATCCATCATCACATCACCGCTGCAGGCAGCGGCAAGATATATATATGCCCTTCACGCGCTGCTGTAACTTAAACCAACGACACGCCCTGCGCCGTACCACGTGAATAGGTAAGTGGTCTCATCTTCTTGATTACATATATAGTTAAATTTGGGAAACATGTCCAAGCCGTGCTCCACTCGTAGGTATGGCATGGCAGCTAAACAGCAGCATCACTGAATATAATCAGATATACAGCTACTCTGAAGCTTTGCCGGTCCTGCCAACGACGGAGCTAAACAACGAGCCCATCCAAAATATCACCACTGAACTGACCAAGCAATCTTTACGCGTATCTTAATGACCAACAGTTATTTCATTTTCACTTCCACTGATGTTGGCCCTTGGTTTAATTCACATTTACCATCGCCCGTTTGGTTTATAGTAGTTTCATTCAAAACAAAACAAGGTTAAATGTGATTTGGAAAAGAGGGAAGTATATCATTCTTTTTTTACAACTTCTGTATATCTTTCGTAGACCTCAAAAGGCTGTTCTGGGATTTAGATGCTGGTGTGTGCAGTGATTTTTTTCCCCATAAAAATCTCCTTGTACGACTTCAATTGCCTTTCAGTCAGGGGCGACATGGGCTTCGGCCCCGCCCACTCAGTCCACCTTAAAAAAAAAGCAATGGAAATAAGCCCAACTCACTACCCACTCAGTCCACCTTGAATCTGCACCTGACCTTGGAGATATATGATGGATATTTTGGACATCTCCAGGGGCAGCATCGATGAGAGATATATGATGGATATGTTGGACATTTCCAGGGGCAGCATCGATGAGAAATGCATTTGTCTCTTCCATGGTGACACTGACCATTGCCCAACTCATTACTCATAGTATGTCATAATCTCTGAGGCACATCATTATTAAGAAATCAGTAACTTCTTGTGTTGCATTATGCCCGTGTTAACCCCCACTCTCTTTCGTAAAGAGAAAAGATAAATTTTCTATACTGGCCTTCAAGCACTCTCTATTTCACTGGGCAATGTAACCATCACTTTTTCCTCAAAAGAAAATGTAACCATCACTTGTTGATATGATGAGCATACTCAGTTTCTCGTTTTTTAATTCATAAAGTGGCTCAATATTGGAAATTTTACACGCCACTGATTAGTCTGACGAATATCTTATGACTACCATAATGTCACTAAACTACAGATTTTCAGAATGATGTATTTGCGTGTCGTGCTTCTGTTTTTTGAGAGCTTTTTGTAGACATCTGTATGTACTTGGTAGTATTGGGCTACTGGTGTAACTAGATGATCCATTTCTTGCTTAAAGTCGAGACCATTTACAGTTTCATCAACTATATAGTTCGTAACTGCTTCCAAATACTGTACCTGTAAAATTTAAAAGTTAACATTTACTGCAGCACTATATATTTTCAGATGTAGTGTCTGATATATTTTCAGATATAGTGGCTTGTGTTTTATGATAGCGAAGTGGATCATACAGGAGTTATCCAGTTGGTGCGACATATTGTATCTGTCACATATGCTGATAACTGTTGCCCAGACTGGTGATGGTAAGTCTGAATGCATCATTCGGTTTAAACCAAGCAGGGCCAACGGTAGGGATGAAGATCAAATTACTGCTGGCAGTGGCAGTAGTGACAGGTAATAATAACAATAGTGAACCATTCAACTCATGTATACTGTTTTTTGTTCTTCTTTTGCATAGTTGACAGTAGTGAACAGGTAATAATAACATAAAACAGCGAGCAACGCACCATTATGTAGTACTGTAGTATATATATAGCTCAACACGGTACCACAGAATATCATTCATCACATAACAAGCAACATATCACCTTAGACGGTTCAAAGTAACAAGACCCATCACAATAATTTAATTAAGCACGCAATTGCAACCTAATATAGAGCCCAACAGAGTACATGTAACCTAATGCTAGCTGCAGCATCACAACCCGATGCAGCCACACAAATCATACACATCTACAAGTGATGCTTAACAACCAGCGGATTCAAAGCTATTAAGGGGTCCATGATCGACCAAGCAACCTTGACCCTCATCTTAGTGGCACCAACATTAAGTACATCTTCTGCTCGACCCTTGATCTTTGGAGTAAATGCAATCCTGCCTATAGATTTACCATCCTCAGTCTTTGCAGCAATTATCAGCAATTCCTTCATGAAGACAGATACAGCTGGTCGCTTAACTTGGATAACTCCATGACCATCACCAGCCACCTCGCTATGATAAAGCAGAAGGTTTGTCTTGACGCACGTGGTGTGGGCGATGATTGTTCCAACAAAATCCCCCTCAAGAACTTCAACTGCAATAGTTGCCTCCACTGCACGTTTCACAACTGCATACTCCACATCCACAGTGCTGAGCCTGGTAGCAAGAGATTTGGTTTCAACCACACATGTCTCCAATGATCGACCTGGTAATCCCCTGATTCTTATGAATCCTTTACTGAGTTCCCTGTCCTGCCCTCGGCGACCCTTGATCTTCAGATCAATCTCAACGAAATTGTCATCTAGCACTGCAAGTCCTCGCTTGGGCCCAGTCAAGATCAATGATTTATCCTACAAAAAAAAGGTGTGCATGATAGGTTAGGTGCATATAGTGCTGTGAAAGAAGTAGAAAAAAAAGTTAGCCATACGGCTCGTGGAAGCTGTTTCCGAAGATAAGGAAACAGCTACAGTGGCGCGATGCAAACACATAATAATGCTCACTGTGCAAGAAACATTACAATACGGTCGTCTAATGTTCTAATGATCAGTTAAGTGGCGCCTAAAAGTTCAACCTCCACATTTATCTGAATGAAACAAGGGAAGGATACATAGTCTGATAGTTAAGCAACCAATAAAAAGCAGTAGCATGTCGGTACATAGATTTCACCATATACGCAAGAAAGGTTGCAAATCTGGGTGCGAAAAGCGTAAAGTATTCTTTGTTTACCTTAGATTTGATATATTGGCAATGGTCTCTATCACGGCGGAATAGATAAACACAGCGATCATCGATGCTGTCTCTTGCACGGACAGTGCCATACACTTTGATTGGGTAGCCAACATCGGAGCACGCTATCTTGACAGTCAAGATGTTAAGCCCCCCACAAATGTCGACACGCTGGTTTGGTTGGTAGACTTTATCCGTTAACATCATCGGACCAATGGGGGCTGTGATGCAGGGACAAGATCACAAAGGAATTAGATTCATACAGAACGGATTTGACCGTAGAACATGTGCAAAAGAACTTGTGTGAAAGGGGAAAACAAAGGAAAGAAGACATTGAGCTGAGCACATATACTAATTACCCAATAAGTGAAAATACACAGGTATTAGTATAACTGTATGAATCAATTGTTCATAGAGGTGTAGAAGACGCATGCATTAGATTGCAGGGTCGAATAAAATAAAGGCGACTCACACTCCTCGTCGTAGTCGAACGTCCTGACGTCGACGGCGGTGCATCGGTTCATGTAGATGCCGCTCTGCTTGGGATCGAAGTCGAGGATGCGAGCCTCGCCTTCCCGCCACCGCCCGCCTTCGAGGTCCCCAGCCTCCGTGAGGCGGCGCGCCTCCTCCATCGCCTCCTCCCGGAGCCTCTCGGCCTCCGCTGCCCGCTCGGCCTCGCCCATGCCGGAGAAATCCGGAGGCCTCTCCGCCATCTCAGAGCAAAAGCGTATGTACTCCCGCATCAAACGCAAACACTCCTCGTCGACCTGACCAAGCTTCTCCTCAGATTGCGCCGAATCGCTGAGGCCTGAGAGAAATCTGCGGTTCTTCTCCGTGGCGTCCTCAATCTTCTTCCGCAGCAAGCACAGGCGCTTCTCCATCGCCCGCGCCTCCGCCCACGTAGGCGCCCGCACCTCCGCCTCCGCCTCCGCCTCTGCTTCCGCCATCGGCTAGGGTTTGCAAGCAGGGAAGATTGGGGAATCGAACAAGAAGGGAAAACCGATCTAGGTTTTGCAAGCGCGAGCCGTGAGTCTGCCTGCATCCTGCAGGACGCCGCGTGCTATATGCTGAGTTTCAATGGACCGACATCGAATTCGAATCGGACAGCCCACAGGCCCAACACAATGTTTGTGTTTTTTTTCTTCTTCTGTGTCTTTTCTCCGTTAGTGTTACTAGACTAGATGTCTCACATTCTTCTAAAAAAAAAACCTAGCTGTCTCAGATACCGTTTTCATGGGTTAGTGAGACGTGGTTTTATAGTTTTTTATTTGGCAACATATCAGGTTTAATTTTTATGTGGAAACTATGAAAACTATTTTTTTAATAATCTATTAGCAAATATGGTTGTGTGTTGCCACGGACGCACAATGCAAATTATTGTTGAAAAAACACCTTATATTTTTTTTACAAATCAGGTGATTTTCTTTTAAAATAAACTAATGGTATACAGTTTTGAAGGGTAGGTGGTCAGTTTGGATATCGGTTCTGAATTTGGTAAACAAAACTGAAGCACATTGAAGTGTGCTAGGCCGAAGTTTCTTACCATCCTCTCGACTCTCTATTGAGCCTCTTTCTTTCTCTTTTTTTTTTCTTTGTAACTTTTTCGTCCTTGTGTGGCACATTATAAGCCCGTCCAACATTCACACCAGCATAAATGAAAATAGTTACTCTTTCCGTTTCAAAATATAATTTGTTTTGACTTTTCTAATAAATAGATTTTCTTTTTATCCTGACATAGCGTATATTTAGATATATAATAAAATTTATGTATCTAACAAAGCCAAAACGAATTGTATTTTAGAACTGGGTGAGTAGCTAATTGTGTATCCCTTTTATTTTCACTAAGAACAACAAACTTTTGTCTTGTCTCTTCCCATCTCTCTCGTATCTTTTTGATCGCAATGTTGAATCCACTGCCGCCCGTTACCTTCCTTTCTGGATGGCGGCGAAGACAACCACGCGAACGTGGTTGGGGGCCTCCCACATGCCCCCGCACTGAGGTGTTTAGCTAGGGATGGAAATGGTGAATGGTCGGATATGGATGGAAATAAAATTGGATATCTCGGAATGTTGAATCTACTTTGAGAAAATGTTGAGCTATTTTATTCGGAATGTTTGAACGTCGAATGGGGTTTTGAAATTGTTGCCAGTATTACTCTTTGAGTGCTATGTTTGCTGGATCTTTTCGGGTCCTATTACTGCTATTGGGCCGAAAGTGGGCCTTGAAGATGGAACACTTGAACTGTCTTCCCGAAGTGAGATAGGAGGCCCCACGCTGACGTGTTGGAAGGAAATAGCCGGCTCGGTTTTTCTCGGTTCGGCGGTGAAACCAAGACACCGAGGACCCGGGACCGAACTTACCAGAAACGCAAACTCGAAACCGACCAAACCAATGAGTTTGCTTGCTGGCTCGGTCGGCCTGTTCGCTTGCTTGGAAGTGGCTCGGATGGAGACTGGCTGGGGCTGGTTGGTCCACCTTACAGTGTTTTGTTGGGTCAACCTTGGCCCACGTGGCAGTGGCTTGGGTGGTCTGGCTGGCTGGTTACCAGCCCAGCCACTCTAGCTCAGCCGAACAGGGCCGGTGTCGATTTGGTAGATTTTGGGTTTTCAGCTGAGTCCGTTCGTTCACCATGCACCGGCCGGTCTACTTATCTGCCGGTGCTCGCCTCATGCCACGATCCCACAACCAACACAGTAGCACGTACCACTAGGCCGGCCGCACCCTAGCAGCTCCGCCAGAGCTGTGGAACAAAACGCATGCATCCATCCAACAACATCTATAATGCTCGCCCATCTGCTACTGCAGCATTGCGCCGCGCCCCTGGGCCGGCCGGGGCAGCCGAGGACCGGCGATATATGGAACGGATGCGGCGGCGAGCGAGCAGGTCGTCGAGGCAACGCCGCGTCGATATCTGCAGGGTGCTCAGTTTAAGGTTCCCGTCCGTGACCCAGCAGGCGGCGCCGTCGAGCCGGAGCAGGTCGAGCGCTCTGTCGGCGCCCGTGACTACCCCGAGCTCGCCGCCGTCGAGCCGGAGCAGGTCGAGCGCTCTGTCGGCGCCCGTGACTACCCCGAGCTCGCCGCCGAGGCGACGACGATGCGCCTTGGTAGAGGTAGCTCCGATCCGGCCGGTCCGGTCGGCGACGGTGCATCAGTCGCTGGGCTCGACTTCCACCGTGGCGCCGCGGTCGGTGATTTGCATTTCTGATTAGCTATATATATAGAGTGCAATGCAAGCACCTGGTTTTGTCTCCGTGACGTCGCCGGACGCGCCAGTCGATGGCGTCCCTGTCCCTGGGCCCGCCCTTTTTTACGGACGCCGTCCGTCGCCGCGCCTCCCATGATTTTCTTCTGGATCAGCGCCTCCAGGATCTCGTGCAGTACTGGTCAGGTCAGCTTGTGAAAGCCCGTCACGTCGTACGTATTAGGACGAGCTCGATGCCGGCGACGTCAGCGCCGGACTGTCCGACGGGTTCAGGCTGCGCAGGCCGGCCAGCGACTACGGCGATGATCGAGGTTAACCGTTGTTGCTCAGATCGATCTTCATCAGCCCCAGCGAGCCGGCGATCTCTGTGGGGATCGGAGCTCGCCAGACATCCAGGTTGTTGGACGCCAATTCAGCGCCGCGGGCGTCGGTTGGTTGTAGGACAGCTCAGAGGCGATGGAGCGAGTCGTGTGCGAGACGGCGGCGGCGGCGCGCGTGGCACTTCACCCCCAGCAACGTCATCGCCCATGGACATGGCGCTGGCCTGGCCTGCCTTAGCTTCCCGTCGACCACGGCCGGCCGCCCATGCTACAAGCCTGCAACTCACTGAATAACTTTCTCCTGGCTTCCTGGCGATCGAGGCGTATGCAGTGCAGCTACACCGGTCACCAGCAAGGCGTGCGACGGTGCGATGAGGAGAACTGCGCGCGTCGGCCTCGATCGATACAAAGCCACCGTATGTACGCGTGGGTACATACCCATCAGGCAGCAGTCATTAGATGGTCACCAAGATTCGTGCAGCTTTAAACGGACTAAAACCTCCTGTTGGTAACAGAGGCCGGGCATGGACGAGCGTCAGAGGGGGCTGAGCGACCAGGGCAAAACGTGTTTAATTATTAACTGCATCATAAACGGTAACGTTAGTTTGCTGACCACATAATTAAGTGATGCATGTAGCTGATCGAGGCAATGCATGCATGAATGCAACATGGTAGTAAGTAGTAACGTACGCTATCATGTGAAGTTGTGAACAGAGAGCACCATGCACAGACAGCACCGCTCAATGAAACGACGGCCCACACATATGGACGTGACCATGCACGTACGCAAAACCCTGCTCGGCTAATTGTTGCCACACATGCATATATATCCGCTTTTGGCCGAAAAAGAGCTCGATCGGAAGAATGACAAAAAGGCCATGCCACACATATATCCGATCGACGACATGCATGCATGACACGTGTATTTAGCAGTGCACGTTCGCGGCAGCTGCATGCAGTGCCGCCATATATAGCACACGGAACGTACGCGTGGCTAGCTTGGATTGGATTGGATTTGGATCACCATGCATATATATATGCGCGCGCATATATACCCAGTAGTCGTTAACTCGTTACTGCCCGAGCGCGCCGCGCCGATCGAATACGGCCACCGCGCACCGGCCGGGAAATAAAGCGGACCGGATCGGAGGGAACATGATGATCCAAACAGGGAGTTGATCTGATGCATGATCGAACGCCGGCCGTGTGGCCACGACGATGCCGTGCCGTCCAGCATGGACCTCACTGGAAGCGTGCAGTGGCCGAGAGCTGCGGATGGTGCGACCGACACGACACGGCCCGATGCTGAGCCCAAGCCACGGAAACAGATCAATGCAAGCATGCATGGTGGTGGTGACGTCGACTGGGGCACACGAAGTGGTTTACAGTAATATAATACTACTAGTACCAGTCAATACTAGTCTCTGACCAGCCAGTCACGGGACGCTTCCGGCAGGTGATCGACGGCTCAGATGCCTCCCAGGGGGGATCCCGCAGTGCTGTGTGATTGTGTTGCCCTTGTCCCACCGTCACCTGCTCTGCTCGTCTTCTTCCCACCGTCTCCCCCTTCCTCTCGTGGCGGCGGCTTCTTCGGTGAGTGGCCGGCCGATCGCCAACTGCCTGCTCGGCCGCCGACACGACGGCCCCCCCACGCCCCACCCCGTCCGTGATGGCCGATCCCGCCGCACCTCCCGCCAACCCGCTCTTCGCGGACGTACGTTCCGTGCTAGTCCGACCACTGTTTATCTACCATACTATATTTATATTTTTGTCTGTTGCGCTATTCTTGCCGTTTTTAAATCCGGTCAGGTTGGCCTCCATGTGGAAGCTTTACTTGTTCCTCCCTATTTTCTGGCATCACTTGTCTAATTTATTGCTATATTGGTGCTGCATGCGGATCCAAATTAGTCATTAATTTCCTGCATCCCGCTGCTGCTTGTAGTTATGCCTGGCTGCTGTATCAAACTCTCAAGGTTTCCTGTATTTATAGCTGCATTGGTGCTGCACGCGCGTCTAAATTAGAGTGGTTATTAAGGGTGTGTTTGTCCAAATTAGAGTAGTTATTAAGGGTTTGTTTGGTTGCATGTACCACATGATGCGTGAAAGGATGATCTTGGATAAGATTATTCAACCAATTTACTTATATCATTTGGTTCACTCTAGCTTCTAGCTAGTACAACAATTTATTAAGTGAAATGGTTTCATCTTTGATGTGTTGATACGATTCACCCAACCAAACAAGATAATCATCGTTATTCAACCAACCAAACAAACTCGAACTTCCTGCATCCCGCTGCTGATTGTAGCTATGCCTGGCTGCTGTATCAAACTCTGAAGCTGTATCAGAAAACTGAAGCTTTCCTGTATTTGTGTGTGTGCGCGTGCAGGCACCTTGCAGGATTTGGCAGCTCCACTCAAACTCTTATGCTGCGATACGGGAGCACCTAGCGGTGATGATGTGGATCGATCAGGGGTTGGACGCTCGGGCCGACCTCTTCTACCCCGAGGGCCTGGAGGAAGGGTTGCATCGCACGTCGCTTGAAGTTGAAGGCAGTTTCTTCAAGCTCATCATCTGCCCCGCCCCTGACATGCTTGATGCTGACCAGCCACTTCAGGGCGTGACGCTTCTGTTTAGCTTTGTGGATCTCTATCTCCTCGGCTTCCTGCACGACAATATCTGGTACGTCTTTGACGATGCAAGGCTTGAGGGCAGTGGCCATCTGGATGAAGGCAATGACCGTTATTGGAAGACGTTGGGGTTCAATGGAGGTTACAACTCGGCCGAGTTCACTTCCGTGCCGCTTGGTCTTTTTGAGCTTAATTTGACACATCACACACTGTCACAGTACCTCCAGAGGCTGAAGAAGGGTCAGCAAGACGAGGCTAAAAAGTGCCTGTTCAGAATCATTTTTGCAATTGCTGAAGCCAAGCGGTTCCCACATTGCCTTCAGACTCTACATGACATCTTCAGCTCTGGAACTTCTAGAGTGGTTGGTGTCTTCATCGACCACATGTGCAAAAACTGGAGCAAGAGCTCGAAGCGCATAGTGCAGGGCCCTGAGAACTTCGAGCCTGGCGATGGGTACAACACCTACACTGAGTTACTTGCATCTGTTTCTGTGCTATTAACTGAGCCACCTAAGGGGCCAGCTGCCAACGAGGAGGGCGAGGATGTCACGGCAAATCCACAACAGCATGAACCGCTGATTGTGTTCCTTCCTGATTTCGACCTGGAGGCGTTCAACGAGTATAAGAAGGACAACAGCAGCAAGGAGGATGAGAATGCTGCTACTGCTTCCGAGGAGGAGAGTGATAGCAATGAGGAAACTGATACTACTGCTTCAGAGGACGAGGATGATGGCGACGAGCAAACTGATGCTTCAGAGGATGAGTGTGATGGCGACGAGGAAACTGATGGTACTGTTTCAGAGGATGAGGGTGATGGCGACGAGGAAACTGATACTTCAGAGGATCAGGGAGATGGTGACGTCGAAACTGATGGCGAGATGAAACGCCGAGGACGCACGTCCAGCTGTCTTATCGCTATGATGGTTCTCTGCTTGTGCCTAATGATCTGGGCCATATTATTTTAGTTGACCTTGTGCACATACCACCAGCATCACGGACAGAATTGTGCTTTATGAATTATGATAGGATAGCGAAGCGGCCGGTGCCATGAGGCCTGGCTGGCGATGGTAATGGAACTACTCAGCTTATGCGACCTGTCGTTTGTGTTTATCTGATGAAGATGCTGTTAATTAATTGTTCTTGTTCATCAGACTGACCATGGTAAATCTGAATGCGCGCCACCGAATTCATTCCAAGTGTCTCAACGGCAGAGATGATCAGATGAAGATAAGATTACCGTTGGTGTGTTACTAAGATGCGTATGATGTTTTTTTGTTGTTGTTACCGGACCTATGAAACCAACCAGATATATAAATGCTAGAATCAAAGCATTTTGCAAGCTTGAATGCTCCCAGTGAGAGGGATCATCTTGCTAACATACGTGCTTGTAATGTTTCATTGCACACTACCACGCATCAGTTCATATATTTTATAGAATTGAAACCATTTGCTACTAAAGAAGATTACGTCACCAACCATTTGGTCTTCAACTTGCCAAGGATATACAAGTTAGTTCACATCGACAAAGCAGCCTTTCAACAGCATGCATACATCTTGATGAGCTCTCTATCCCAGCATTCTCATCTTTTTTTTTAAAAAAAAAACGAGCATTCTCATCAATTTGTCCTGTGCTACTGCTTGAACTGGAAATTAGTTCCAAATGGAGTTTCAGTGATGCCATTATCTAACCTAATATACAAATGGTCCATATATCTTTTCCTTGACAAACTGTATACATACATGATCTCAAGTAATCATCTTATATATGGCCCAATCTTTTCATGGAAATGTATACACGATTAAATCAAACATAGAAGTTAATGGTCACAAATATCCCTTGGTAATTTGTTCTTCAAGTTCATCAAAGTTCCAAGCATCATTGACTGAGTATTCACCTGCAAAGTAAGCATTAGAAACCTTCACAGGGGACAAAATTTCACTTCATTAGAACTATTGGACAATGTAGACAGTAACCAAGATGAGCATATAAAATCACCTATTGAGTCTCTCCTCAAGGCAGTTAAATGAGCACAACTGCAGGAAATTGTATAGATTGAATTAAGTAATCAGAACATATTAGCATTAAAAATGGAAATGGGAAAAAATACAATGGGGTTATTCTACAAGTAAAAGATATAATTGTACCTTAAACTACATTCAGAAAACAAGAAGGAATATGCATTTGGATATCAAATCTCAGTGGAACAAATACCAGGAACTAGTCAACTTCAGTAAAATAGTTAAACTTCAACGGTGGTGGAGGGGAAACCTCCAGTCCAATAACACAAAAGTACTTGTAAATATGAATGTCAAACTTCAGGCTGTTAGTAATGGGTAAGTTTAAAGTGAGCAGTATTTGTAGGTATGCCAACTCAAATGGTACACCAGGTTGAGATATTCAAGCAAATTGATAGAAAGTGTAAGCAGGGTGCACAAGCATAGACGAGAGGCACATGGAGGTGGGGCAGTGCACGGACTTTTGGGCCATGGTGTTCAATGAAATTCACTAATCAATAGGCACATATAGCAAATGGGAACATAAAAGGATGCCAGTAAATGAAGGGACATTGCACAATCCAAATGAGTCAAGCCTATATAGAAACCTGAAAAAGGAAATCTGAATATAATCCTAGAACTTCTATTCAGTTATAGCACATTATACATGCTGATGTTCATTTATGCAGATTGCACACACGTGAAGAACAAGAAAATACAGATAATACAAGAATAATCGAGCAAACCTTCCAAGTGCTTTCCCCAGGTCTGCACAGAGGGACCGAACATATGTTCCTTTTGAGCAAGTAACTCGAAATATCAAATTCTGTCTGTAGACATGCGAAAAAAAACATCAAGAAGAGTTGGCAATCATACAAACAATATCCAGATATGTATTATCCACTATGAATTCAAAGGTAGGAAAAAAGAACATAAGAATACCTGTCTTCCAAACTGCGCTCAATGTCAAACTGGTATATTGATATACGTCTTGGCAAAAGCTCTACTGTTTCACCCCTCCTTGCTTTGTCATACATCTTTTCACCACCGATCTGATAACGTTATCAACCATTAGAAAAAAAAACAACTTATGAACTAGTGCTTTACGGTCTATAAAGCAGTAATAGGCAGTGTGAAAGCAAATGGAAGATCAGTAATATCAAGTTGTATCACGACCATATCCAACTCTACCATTGTGTCATTATTTACAGCAAGCACATTACATAAACAAGCCCTGAGATAGTGTGACAATTGTAACCTATTTGTGCCTTGCCTTTCTTTCCTTTTTTTGTTTACATAGAATCATCAATGTACTTCAAATGGTTTGTAGCTTATTATACAAAAGTGAAAAACTGCTGAGCAGATTTCCATTCATGCATAACATATAGATAGCAACTCCCATGAACAACTATAGCAATATTCTCTTAAATAAATTAAATGGTAAATTTTGTTTTAGATACAGGGATGGTGTACCTTAATGGCAGAAAACATTGGAGGAACTTGCCATATCTCACCCTTGAATGATGCTGCTGCCTTTCTAATGTCTTCGTCTTTGATGTGTTCCCATGGTTCCCTCTGGATTACCTGATCACAGAAGGATGTTAGGCATAACGGCCATTTAAGCAGAATTGAAGATACAGATAATTTGAGCGAAAGTTAATATAAAAAAAATGAAGCATGCAGAATCAGATTTGGGAAAGCCAAATTGATTTAAATAATCATTTCATGCAAAGGTTCAGATTGCACACAAACAACTATTGAGATCTAAAGATAAGAGTGTAATTCTGACATTTGTAAAGATAGGATCAGCACATTTATGAGGGTCAACAAATTCTTGAATAGGTCAAGTCACCAACTAAATGATATGTAGACTACTAGACTAAGATGGTGAATTTTCATGATAGAATTTTTTAATCTAATTTTTCAGCAACATCAACAGAAGCATAATTAACTATGAACCTAAAAAGTTGGTACTTGGTAATGCTTCCCCAAATTCCATACGAATAATTCAGATCCATTTGCACTTGCAGTCACTGAAAAGAAGAATGTTCAGAAGATCATCATACAGATGCTACGATACATACCGATGAATCTGCATCCCAGGTTGATGTGGCTTCTCCAAGTCGGAAAACACCGCTATAGCCTTTAACCATTCCTTGGTAGCTTCAGAAGCATGTGAACATTCATTCAGAAAAAAAGAATTTACAGCAAAGTGCCAGAGATGGAGGGATGATAAGTAATGATCGAATCCAAAACGATTATTCCAAGAATTCATCATATTTTTATTTTATCCCAAAAAACCTAATATACTAGAGCAAACTTGAAATAAGATAAACCACATGAAGCAATGTCCACAAGAATAAGCTTATATAGGACATTACCTATCTACTATTTTGGTTGCTTTTCCTACACAAACGATCAACAATCCAGTTGCCATGGGGTCCAGAGTACCAGCATGTCCAACCTGCCACCACAAATATTGCAAAAATATACTTACTGCTAAGGGCTAATAGCACATTATGATATAATGAGAAGTCCTTGTATGACCTTTTTCACTTTTACTAAGCGCCGCAACTTTCCGCAAACAGTAAACGAAGTCCATCCTCAATAGCAGAAAGATGAGGTCAGAAAAATAAATCAGGATGGAAGGCAAGACGGTGTAATAAAAACAATGCTTCACGGTAATCCTGTCCAAACTAATTATCTATCTTGAATTCTTGATAGGAAATTGTCGAGACTATCTGTCCTGGTAGGAGACATTATGAAACTGTATCTTGAAACAAGGTGCAGTAGTGCCACACTGCCTGAGTGACATGTAATTGTTGCGCTAATCACTCGCATTTCACAACATGAATACCTGTGTCACGTCAGAAAAAATAGCTAGAACACTACTGATATCTGCCTATCCCAATCTCAGACGTCAACTTAGTACTGTTGATGCAACTGGATGGCAATCCGGTGAGAATATGAATATGAGAACCTGCAATGCAGCGAAAGAGGAGGAGAAAGGCATATATACCTTTGGGCTTGTCGATAAGCACCACGGTTCCGCCCGGCCCGTCCCACCTCGGCGGCAGCTCCGTCGTCCTAGTCACGAGATAGGGCTGCGGCCGCTCCTCCTCCCTTGGCACCTCGCGCTTCACCTGCCGCGGGTCCGCTCCCGCTGCCGCCGGTCTCTTGGCCCTCGTTTCCGCTTCGCCAGGGCCCTTCTTCAGAGACCTGAAGAAGTCTTCCACCTTCCTCTCCAGCACTTCCCCTTTGTCGTTGCCGCCGTCCTTCTTATTGGACACCCCGTCCACTCCATCATCTTCCTTCTTCTCGTCGTCGAAGAAGACGAGGCCCCTGTCGGCGTCGGAGGTCGGCCCGGCGTCGGCGGGGACGAACGCGTTGTCCAGTGACTGGTGGGGGAAGTACTTCTTCTCGAGGCGATAGAGCATGCGGTAGTGCTTGTCCTTCTCCCACGGCATGGCGAAGGTGTCGTGGAAGTAGAGCGCCTCCTCGCGCGCGTGCAGCCGCGGGAAGTCCACCACCTCCGGCCGGAGCTCCACGAACTCCGACGAGGAGGAGGATGAAGGCTTGGTGGCGGCATCCGGGTCGGGGAGGAGGCGGCTGCTGCGCTTGCGGAGGTACCGGCGCTTGGCTCGGTCGAGCGGCTGCTCGTCGGGAGGTGACTGCGGCTGGCGGTCGGCGCCGGCGTCGGAGGAGGATTTGGGGGGCTTGGGGTCAGCGGGGCGGTGGACGATGAGGTCGTAATAGAGCGGGTAGGGAGTCGCGGTGAGAGAGAATAAGCGGCGCGGGAGGCGGAGCAGCGGCGACGAGGAGGATGGCCGCAGCGCCGCCGCCGCCGCCGCCATGGCTCCCGGTCGAGGCATGTGTTGTAGTTGTTGTGTGTCTGCAGCGCGCGCGGCGTTATCGGTGGGAAGCCTCATGCGGCAGCCCCGCCGTTAGATCTGCAGCGGACGGCTGAGATGCACCAGAAGTTCCTTTTTTTTTAACAAACACGCAAATCTCATTTGAAATTCAAAGATGAGTTGCAGACTTTGAAGAGAGTTCGTATAAACAAGTCAAAATTCCCATGTTCTGTTTTTAAAAAATGAGAAATTCCCATGTTCCAAGCAGAACATTTAACCTGACAAAGTAATCGAGGTCATCTGAATCAGGAGGCAGGATGGATTTCTTGAGCATCATCAGCAAAAATGCCTCTCATCAGCAGAACAATCGATTGGTATATATGTATAGATCAGATGACATCCTCGTGTACAAGTTTCCATCACAGATTCACCACGCTTTACTTACAGGACCTCTCACCAGCAACTACACGCACTCTAACCTCCCTATATCAAGTGGTACTATTACCATCAGCCCACACACCACCATTGTTGTATCAAGAGCTAGACAAGCGTTGAGTTTGGAGGGGTGATGCCCATCATCTTGTAATACGCCTTCTCCGCCTCTGCCATCCTTGTCTGGAACATACCCCATTCCTTCCTACACCGTGCCCTCACCTGAAAAAGAGATTGAAATGTTGTGAGATTCAACGGACAAGTTGACCATGAGGTCGCAGCAATCTGTGCCAAAAAAAATTGGCAAACGGCTTCTCCTCTAGAGAAAGGATTCGGTAGTTGCAAAGTGTTCAGATAACAAGCCTACCCCTTCCCATGGCGCTTTTCCATTTTCTGACTTCCCCTGTGAGTTATTTGCATATATTAGGTAGGAAAGAGGCAAGAAATCAGTAGTTGTGATTGTGTCTGTCAATCTGAAGAAAGTGGAACAGATAGTATTTCAACTTACCTGGTTCCCGAGAGAAGGAACCACTTGGTGAACTATCCACTGTGAATCGACAACTCCAATCTTTTCATGAGCAGGCTGCAGGTAATGACCTCATTCAGTGAATATGTTCAGGATAGCAGGTTGCTAGAAGGGTAGACCTTTGTCACAACCAAAACATACCTCCACACATTTCCTGAGAGCAAAATCCAGGCCCCAACCATGAACCAAGTCATTCTGCACCCAAAATAAATATTTAACAATTATGTAAAGGAGGTTAGAATGATGACAGAAGTGAATGGACAACAGACAAACCTGAATCATATGCCACACACATCTCCATGCATCTCTAGAAAAGACAGGAGCCATAATTTCAACAAACCTGTACATTAGAGATATCAAAGTTAGCCTCTATGTAATGCATGATAATCTGGTGATAATATGATGGGAACTAGGAAGTATCCCCGGAACACATACGCGGCACAAGGTGGAAGATGAGGGTCAGAGCACCAACCCGGTCTCTCCTCTGTATCCCTATAACAAATGATGCTAAACATTAAACACTAGACCCCAACAAAGAACAAACAAGTATCTAAATCAGATCAGAATTGCACTCACTTGTGAACCTCACGATCACCTCTTCTTTTGGTCATCTGCCATGTTAAACCCCGATCGGGCTCTAATCCAGGTTGAGAGATCTCTAGATTATGCTTCTTAACAAGTTTGATGTACCTGCACTCAAAAACCATCATAATATGAAAACCAAGTAATGTCAAGAAGCACTGAGAGGAAGTCGGGAGAATGAAGGCATACTCCTCTGCATTAAAATGCTCCACCCCAAGGTCCTCATCCCAGATGAATATGTACTCGTAGGCCGACACAATATCAGGATGCAGGAACCTCTTGGCATACCACCTACAGGTGTACATTGACAAACAAACTTTTAGCAAGCAATAATTCAAAGACACTGAAATATTTTTTTTTGGGGAACAAAAGAAACTGAAATACAATCAGTACCTAGAGCACAGAAACATACCATTTAGTTTGCTTCCTGACACTTATATGGATGGCTCGCTTTGACCACTCAAATTCATCCCACTCAGTCACCCGGCCATCGTAGTGGAATAACAGAATGGCAAAATTTTCAGAAAACTGCAGCATCAACAACGAAATAATCAGGTAGCTGAGTTAAACAAAATGCCATACAAGGATGAAAGGCTTCAATTTCATCAAAACTAGAGAAAGGAATTTTGTGTTGGCTCACTAATGCTATTGGCAAAATTACCTTCTTCACTGCTCTGTTTATATTTTCCTTCTGCGCAATTCCGACAGTAAAGGTAACAAGGTACTTTGGTTTGAAGGGCAGGTCCTGTATATTCAAACTCAAACTTCAGAATACAACATTGCAAGCATGCTCAATGTGGAACAGTGCAAAAGTTAGGTCCTTCAGTTTGAATTATATGTCAAGTTGTCAACCCAACAAAGAATAGTGATGTTAAGCACTGTATATGCTTGTAGAACATGTCAAAAGAAACATAAAAACATAAACTTTGAAATGGAAACAAATCCAGAAAGAGCAAGCATAAGAAAGATCATATGCTTATAGCATGTTGGAAGATAACCATCGAAGAGACAGAAAGTTAGGTTTTCAGAATAGTTCTCTACACGTTCAGCTCGAATAAATACTTGAAACTTGCTTGGAGGACATCGGTGAGATGGTGCAAATATGGTGCACAAGAAAATATACCTCACTTGGCTCTCCCCATAGCCTGCGCAGATGAAAGTCAGACTCTGGTACAACGATACCTGGTGCTAGCCTCTCTGCACCCTTGGGGTTTGTTGGGACATAAATCTAAAATCATCAAAGGAAAAACTCATTCAGTAAGAATAAACTAAATACTTGTGAGAAAAATAGTGGCAAGAAAGAATGAAATTATTTAGAAACTTGTTTACAAGTAGCAAATATTCAAAGAGAGGGTCGTGCTTAATGGATATCTTTCAAATGGCCCATCAAGACTAACTAGTAATATGGCGGAGTAATGTAACAAACCTTTAAAGAACTGTTTGAAGTTGGTTCGGTACCGTTTCCTCTTGCATTTCTGGCAGAAGTCCAAGCATGATTGAGTATAGCTTGGGTAGTCAGCCCAGAGTTTTTGTCTTCAATGTATGAAACAAAACTAGCTGGGAAGTGAAGCTGACAGATATCAAACAGACATAAGTTACATCCTTACAATTAGTGGAAATATCGCAGTTATGTTGATCACTATCATGATACCTTTGTTATGCTGACAGAAGGGAATGAAATTCCAATGAAAAAGCCAAGGACAGCTCCGATAATTGTTACCATAACAAGTCTCATGCTTTCGTTTGGAAATCTAAGGACACTGAAAGCATCAAAATGAAAGAACAAAATTAGTAGGCAAAAATAGGTGCCAGGAAAGCCAAAAGGAAGACAAGAATAGGTGTACAAACCTGCGACCGAGAGTTGCGAGTTTCGCCATGCTCTAGTACAAGGATGCGGCTAGAGAGCAAGAAGGTTGTAACTTGCAAATTCTATGCATCATTTGGCAAGATCATAGCTGTGCCAGCTTTGTGGAATCAAAATGGGAGGCCTGGAGGAAATACAGACAGTGGCAATCCATAGTCAGAAGGCTCCAAATATGTTTTGTATATTTATATAACAAACGCATAAGGAGCTAACATTTTAAAAAAATAAAAATAAAACAGCTAACAGTTAAGCAGAATAGCTGCACCCATTGCCGACTTCTTTCCTATCTGCTGAATGAGCCTTACAAACAGTAGCATTGCAAGATTCTGTGCGTGTAGAATGAACTACTGCAGAGCAATTTCAGTTTTCCTTGCAGTCAATTGTAAACAGCTTATTTCCTCTACGGAATTACAGTTACTGCCATGTACAGAACAGGCACTCGTAGGGACAACTGAATTAACTGCTGCTGTTTATAGGACGTATAAAACAGCAGCTTCCAATTCGAAACCGAAAGCCCCTCATAAATGTTTATTCTTTTTCGTTTTTGCAGCTGTAACAGGTAGCAGAAGGCCCCGTGCATCTGAAATCCCAATCCAAAGACCCGCCAAAGCACCTACCCGCGGCGCATGAAAAAACAAAGTTTTATATTATTTTCTTCTCTATGCGAAGTAAATAAAAGAAGAAGAAAAGGATCTTGTTTGGACGGCGGAACGATATTATACTACTAGTGGCTAGTACGACGAATCGGACCAAATCAAAGCCGAGGGCGCGGAAAGGTGGAAGCTTTGGCAGCAAAGCAAACCTGACCTTGGGTTACCTGACCTCGGCGAGCTCCCTGGCCGCCGGACGGAGCTGAGTCCCGTCCCGCGGCGCCGGCCTTCCGATTCCGAACAAGGAGAGCGGGCGCCGAACCCCCCGTCCGAATTCCGGCCGATCAGCCACCGGCCGTGGGGCACGGCGGTGGCGGCGGCGGCGTGGAAGGGGCGAGGAGCGGAGCGCGTGTGGGGAAGGCAGAGGTGTGCAGGGGAGGCAGGCGCGCGCGTATATATGCGTGAGGCGGACGGTGGGCAGGGCGGAAGTCGTGCGCGCCGCGGCAGCAATGTCAGTTGGGGAGATGGATGGATGGAACGGAGGAGCGAGCAATCCGATCGATCAAGGGCGGAGGGGAAGGGGAGGGAGGCAACCAAACCGAAGGGAAAGTTGGAGACGACAGGGAGAGACGACGGGTCTCTGCCGTGGCCGGACCGTGGCCGTGCCAACGCGCCAAGGCCGCCAGCCAACCCGACCAACCGCAGCGGGCAACCTGGCCCCTCCTCGACGGGGACGGTCGGGCCGTCCGTCCGATGCCGACATGCCCTCCTTTACCGCCGTCCGATGCAGGGACCACACGTGCCACGCACGGCACGGCAGAGGTGTATGGGCCGAGACAGCTCCACCACGTCCTCTCTTGTTGTGTTGGCCAGGCCTAAGAGAGGAAGAGCATATGGTCCATGTGGTGTTAAGGTTCCAAACATTTTTCATTTTTTAACAACATAATAATGTCAGCTGTTAATTGTTTCTTAGGCAACCATTAGCCATGGCAGCACGTTCCTTTCTTGGGAAAAAGAAGAGCAGGCTTACATGGAACCTTTTTCCCCCTTTGAGAGGCAAACACTCGTGAGGTCTACTCCCTCGGTCCTAAAAACACGCCATTTTGAAAATTCTATAATAAATTAAAAAGAGGTAAAATGATCTTAGTTACCCTTATTTATTAGCCATATTCACATGGTGCACTAATAAATAGAGTAAGATGGGTTGTTTTTTTATATATATAATTTGAATCTCACAATTTCTTGTTTTGGGGTTAGAGGGATTGAGGAAGTATTTCATAAAATTGTTTGTGAAATATTTGTAGATCTACAATAAACCTATCTACTCGGGTTTTCACATTTTTATTTTCATTTTCATTTTCTACAATTAGTGGTGCAATCTTTTTTTTTTAAAATTTGCAATGTATCAGTCTATGACAAGCTCGATATATGTTGACTTCATCAAACTCAATAAAATACGTTGACTTAGTCCAACAGATGTATTTGTAGAAGAACAGAGTACGTGCATGTATGTAAGAAGATTGTTGACTTTCTTTGCAAACTTTCTAAGTAAGGTAGTTTCATTACAACACATATTTTCAATCCAGTGTTATATATTTGCTATGTTGAGTCTAAAAGAGTCGTTTATTATTGCAAAACAAATGACAGCAAGAAATATCCCTGTTTGCTCACGCAACATGCTACAAACCTTCACGAGGATGCAAAGCGTATACCATGCAATCTAAAAGGACGCCACAAGGACAGTGAAGAAATCTTTACTATACCATAGTACTACAATCAATGCTTAGAGAAAATAACAGACATCTATAAAAAAAAAAGTCAAGGCGTGTATTCTGTAGATATATAGATGCAGGGGCGGAGCTTGAATGAAATAGTAGGGGGTGAGGAGCCTAATAATTTGTATGGACATTCAAGAAAAATAGTGCGAAAATCTAAATATAGCAAGGGATTGTGGAACTTTTGTGGGTGCGGTCGCACCCACAAGCCACAACGTGGCTCCGCCCCTGTATAGATGGAGAAGATATTTCCCTAACACTAGAAAATAAAATAAGAGAATAGTCTCCTGGAAAGTTAAACGAAAAGGAAAAGAAAAACTCCTCGACCACGAGGCAAGTTACGTGTGGACCATGCATCTCTAGTCGGATTGGCTCGGTCAAATACGTACCCAATTTATTTTACTACAATGAAATTTCTAAAATAAAAGATAATGAATATACCCTCGAACCATTCTCACAAAAACCGCAATGATGTGCTCATAGACATGGTTTGCCAGCCCGATATACGGCTAGTTAGAGAATCTACTAGATTTTCTTTCCATTTCAATTATTTTTATACAGAATTCTATGTCAAGAAAAGAGAGAGAGAGAAAGTGATCTTGAGCTCTAAAAAGGAGATTGATCTCGCTTATATTGTACCAAAAATGCTGTCAGGACAAAAGAAGAAATCTTTGAAGAAGATATAGAGTGATTCTTCCAAACGGTGGTGACGCGAGGACGGAGCTCGTGACTCTGACCTTCGTCTCCTTCGCTCAATCACAGATTCACAGGCAGTGTTCTCTTGTCGTCTCGGTTGGGTCTGAGTCGGGTCGGGTACTCGGGTCACAACTCACACAACTCAGAAAGGTTGCTTTCCGGCCGGAAAGGGAGCCGACCGCGAGCCCCCTGTGATCCCAATTAAGCGCCCAGCCGCGTCGCCCCAAAACGGCAAGCTCCCTCCCAAACCGCCGTCCGCCCCCTCACCGCCGCGATGCCACCCACGCCGCCGGAGCCGGAGGAGACGGAGCCGGAGTTCGCCGAGGTCGACCCCACCGGCCGCTACGGGCGGGTAATGCCTTCTCCGACCACCCTTCCCTTCTCTACTTCTGCTTGATTCCGCCTCTGATCCCGCGGCCCGCCCCCGCGCTGACGCATTCCGCCCTCTTGCAGTACACGGAGGTTCTTGGCAAGGGCGCCTTCAAGACGGTGTATCCTTTCATTTTCATTCCGCAGGCCTTTGACGTCAGATTCCGATTTGGAGTCGGCCCGGGGGGTCCTTTGACTTCGAGCTATCGATTAAAGATCCCATTTTTATGGGGTTCATGCCGTGGGGAATCTTCGTAGGTTGGCGGCGCTTTGTTTAGCGATAACGTGCGCCATTTGGATCGGTTCAATGCTTTCCGATGCGCTAATCGCTCGGAGTGGCAGCCCAGATGCCTTGGTCTCTTGGGGCGTAGGATACTCTCTCTGTCTGTCTGTCTGTCTTGGGTTGCATTTCTCTGCGAATTCTGACCTCCTTTCATGTCAATACGCGACTGGCAGTGCTCTGCTCTGATTTGCTTGGTGCATTTTCTTCGTTTCAGTTCTCCATTTCATTTTGTACCTGTGGTCCTAGGCGTCTAGACTTATCACGTTGACATTTCGCTTCCGGGCAATGACTTACGACACACACAATTGCCGTGGTTATTTAGTTTTTCTTTTCTCGTGAAATAGGAGAATAGCCATTATGCTGTGCGTTACTGTCATTTGCACCAGCATTTCACATGTATGTGAATAGATGTGTCATTTTAGTGTACATTTATAGTTCTTTTTCTACTTCCTATGTGCGAGATACATATATCTTCGATATATAGTTTCATGGTATACTTGAAATTAACTATGTTTGCGCCACATTAGTCTTATGTATTCGATGCATTGCTCACTTTGAGTACTAGTGTTTAGATGCTTGTCATAGAACTGTTTTCCATACATTTTAGAAGGACCAGTGCTATTGCTATTTATTTATGGTAGCATCAAGGTCATGTCTTGTGCATTTATCTTGAAAAATTCTTTTTGTTGATCGTGATGAAAAAGCAAAGCATCTGTACTTGTGTGACTTATATTTGCTAAATTATACTGTTATCTACTCTAATTATATGCACCTGGGATCCTTGATTTAGATTTTATTGGCATAGATACAAAGCTTTTGATCAACTTGAAGGGCTAGAAGTTGCTTGGAACCAGATCAAAGTGGGCGATTTACTTCGAAATAATGATGATTTGGAGAGGTTAAGGTCAGAAGTGCGGTTGCTCAAGACCCTTAAGCATAAAAACATAATAAAGTTCTACAATTCATGGCTTGATAGGAAAAATAACAATATAAATTTCATCACAGAGGTCTTCACATCAGGGACACTGCGCCAGTATGTTCTCTTGTGCCTCTTTGATTGTAATTGTTGTCCTTCAGATATTTTGAGCATCCTACATTAACTGAAACCATCTAGGTTGCCATTGTTGCTGCCACTTGTCACTCGCAAGATAAGATGTCATGTTTGCACCAATCCTAGAAGTAAACATTCATATGCACCAAACTGGAACTATATGCATATTCGGTCTCTCAAAATGCAATGACCTTTCTTGTCGAGACTTATATCTATCACATTCTTTTTTTAGGTACCGCATTAAGCACAAGAAGGTAGACATTAGAGCTTTAAAGAAATGGTCAAGGCAAATCTTGAGTGGTCTTGTCTACCTACACAGCCACGATCCACCAGTAATCCATAGAGACTTAAAATGTGATAATATATTTGTAAATGGAAACCAGGGTGAGGTAAAGATTGGAGATCTTGGTCTAGCGACTATTCTGGATAATGCACGTTCAGCTCATAGTATCATTGGTAAGGAGTTCATTTTATTAGAATATTCTAATTTTACCATTCAGACATTTGGGTTTTCTCATGTGGCCTCTGTTCTTCATAGGTACACCGGAGTTCATGGCACCAGAACTCTATGATGAGGAATACAATGAGCTTGTCGATATTTATGCATTTGGGATGTGTTTGCTGGAGCTTGTTACATTTGAATACCCATACTGTGAATGTTCGAATGCAGCGCAGATCTATAAGAAAGTCTCCGATGTCAGTTTACTTATCCTTCTCTCTCTCCTATCTAATCAGTTTGCCTTGATGGAACTATGCACATTCTATGGTTAGGATAAAATCTAAATGGTGTTTTATGCAGTGTATTAAAGGTGTCGCCTAGGCGTACCCAAGGCACGTTAAGGTCCTAGTTACGCCTTGTCGTCTTGGTGATAAGGCACACCTAGGTCGCCTTACCGCCTTTAAAACACTGGTTTTATGACAAAATGTGTTATTTATTACAGTTAACTGAGAACCACATGTTATTTCATACAAACAAAGTACATTTTTTCTAATGCAATTTGTGAGATTTGCATCTACTGAGATTATTTGAAGACGTAGCATCAAGATAAATGTTCTGAAAATGTGCATGCTATCTGACTAATACATCTATGCAAAGAACATTTTTTGTGCTCAAGATGAAAAGATCTTGTAGGCTTCAAAATAGGTTTTTTTTTTCGTTTCAATTTGTGCAGTGTTTGTTCATCGCATGCCAGCATAAGCACTGGGATCTGAACAAAACTTGAATTACAGTTTTTAAGTGAGCAATCAGGTTATTCATCAGTGAGTACTATGTTGGAACCACAGCAGTCCATAGAAGTTGCATTACTAACTTCTAGCATGATTTGCTTGAACTTTCATAATGGAAATGGGTAGCATTTAAGCCATGAGGAGTTTCAAATGTATCCGTGCGGTGGCTGTGTACTGGTCAACATGGCTGTACTTTAGTATGACTGTTCATAGAAACTACATCAGTGACCACTGCCGCTTGAGCTGCTATAATTGATCGATGGTAGTTCCTGGACGCAACATCTAGCTCTGAGGTTGTCTTGTGTGCTGCTACCATGTTGTGTTATGTACTCAACCTGCTGTCAAACTACATACAGTGTCATACTGGTGCATGTCATCATTCTCAAAGAGTTCGTGACTTTTTTAACACAAACTAGTTTGTTGGCCAACAATTGGATTTTGGGGGAATATCTTTTGCTTGCCACTGTTCTTTTTCTTGAGTGGCTTGAACACACCTGCAGAGTATGCATATACTAGACTAGCCTATAGTCTGCTCTATTTACAGATTTATATGCCCTCTTCGTCCCAGGAAACTTATGCCTCATTAAATCGATTGTCATAGTACAATTCAGTGATGTTATACAATTTCACTTTCATAATCTCTTGATATGGTATGGCAGGGTGAAAAGCCTTGTTCGTTGACTAAGATTGATGATCCTGAAGTGAAATTATTTATAGAGAAGTGCATTGCCAAAGCTCCTGAAAGACTCTCAGCAAAAGAACTTTTAATGGATCCTTTTCTCTTAGATGTTAGTGATGAAAAGATATTCTATCCACTGCATCCAAATATTAATGCATCAGGTATGTGACTGAATTTGCGATATCTTGCGTTACAGATGCAGATTTCAGTGAACTTTCTCTGGTCCTCATAAAATCATAGAATAAAAATGGCAGATACTGCTGGCAGTCCAAACCCAAGCACAAGTTACAGATATGACAGAGTGGCATCATCTGTGGGCCGCCATGATCGCACAGGTATAGCCATGAAGAAGAAGTATAATGACCTGACAAACGTGACAAAAATTTAAGGATTCACTGGTTTGAGGCTTCTCTCCTTATGCAGGTAGCATGTCAGATTCACATCATACTGACAACTACACACAAGACACCATGGATCCACATGCTGCAATTGGTCGAAGTATCACAGTTGAGAGTCAACGGAAGGATTTGAATACGATATTTTTGAAGCTGCGCATTGCTGATTCAACAGGTTTTATGATAAAATCTTGTTGAGTTCATTTTATTGTTTATCCGGTACTTCTGTTCTACCCATTTTTCCTCCCAATGCACAGGTCATGCCCAAAACATCCACTTCCCATTTGATATTGAAGCTGACACTTCAATCAGTGTTGCAACCGAGATGGTTGTGCAGCTGGATCTAACAGACCAAGATGTAACGGCAATTGCAGAAATGATAGATGCTGAGATACGCGCACATATTCCTGATTGGGCAGCAGAGGTGTTAGTTGACAACCAAGGTGATGAAGGTGCTCATTCTGAGACCCAGAGTTCAGAAGGTGACGAGGGAACTTCTGAATTACATAACGAGCTTGATGCCTCACATAACGGCTTTGTTCAAGAACAGCTTCCTTCTGGACGGAAGTACTGGTCGGACTCACCCAGGAGAGACTGCGAAATATCCCAACCAGCGGTGGTGGAGCCTCGTATTGGTGACAATATTGCCAATGGAATACCAAAGAGGAATGATGCAGATGACACTGTGAGTGCAAACGATGTGGAAGGTATCTGTGGACGAATATCATCATCCATGGACTTGTCCAACTCATCTGCGGCCAACAGCATTTCTAGAGGAGCTTCTGTCGGTAGCAGCCCTCGCTCTTTAGATGATGAGCGGGAGCACAGTTGTGATCAGCATCTTGTAGCAGATGACACTGAGAGGTTGATGAACTTATTGGCTCAGCAGCAAGAGGAGCTCAGCGCGCTGCAAAGGAAGCACAAAGCAGAAATCGAGGACATGTTGAAAAGCGTACCTGCAGAGGATCGCGAAGAGACCTTAACTAGGTGCCGCTTGAAGATGGATGAGAAAATCAGAGGCAACAAACATTAGCTAAGCTGTGTCCTGAGCACCTTCTCTGAGTGTCGGTAGATTTATACATACTCACACCAAGGAGTTGTTTACAATTGTTGTTGTGCAAAAGGGGATCTCTGTTGTGCAAAAGGTAGTCTTTTTCATTGTTCTTTTTGATATAATGGAGAAGCTGGTAGTGCTTGTATGTAGGGGTCTTTCACTGACCAAGCACTAAATAGTAATCAAAGAGCGTGGAGGTTTTTAAAGGCAAAATGAAGTTTCTGCTCACCAAATGAAATCTGCAGATACCTACTATGCTGCTGTGTACCTGAATTGTTCATAAGGAGTGCCTCCCTTTTTTTATTTTTTATTTTGTTTCTTTTGTACTTTGACCAAACAAGGATATACATGTGTTTGAGCTGTTCCAAAGTTGCAATGACAAAATTAAAGTGCAATTATTTTCTGGATCACATGGTTCCCCAAGTTCTTAGAGCCGTACCATATGTGTGCACACAGTGATTTCTATGATTGTCTGCATACATACATATACAGATAGATGTATATTATTTGTTAATTGCAAGTGTGCCGTGGAGGCTGCTGAAGCTGCGGAGGAACTCCACTCCCAGTGATGAGGTAGCAGATCTGGAGTGGCCAGTGGATGATAAACAACCATTTGTGCAACACATGCATGCTCCAGATCTCACATGCGTATGCCTGGCTGCGCCCCATTTTCGTGCCTTTGTGCACTTCTTTTCAGTGGTGCATCTGAATCTGTGTACTTGAAACCTGAGGCTCTGTAACCCAGCTGGTTGGGTTAGGACTGGTGCACATAGAATTTGGATCTGTGTTACAGTGGGAGTGACAAACAGGGACACCCTCCAATGCTATGCTGTCACCATATCTTGGGATCAATCCCCTTCATGTAAGGGATGTGGAGACTTGTTGACCACGAGAACTGGTTTTATTGGGAGCTTAAACTAAACAAGCAGCAGGTGGTGCAAGACTAGAGTACCATCAAAAGATTACAGGTAGCTATACTAGGTTACCTTGTTCCAAATTGTTGCTGCAAGGTTACTGCTTCATAATTTTTGCAAAATTGAGGTTATTTTCAGATCGAAGTTTTAGTTTTGAGTGTGTATATATATATATATATATATATATATATATATATATATATATATATATATATATATATATATATTATTACACGTGGAGTCGACACATAAGATGAATACCACATCTCTATCTAACCTGTTGCATTGCATGAAGAAGATGTTCAATGATGATGGTATGCGCCCCCACAAACGAAGCCACTTTCATGGATCCGATGCATGCATCAGACCAATTAAGCAGGATACATGCCTAGATGCACATAAAAACAACAAACACTCCCCATGTATATCTCATGCTCTCTTTCATTTTTTGCACACAGTAGGGACGATTAGGACCGATAGATATATCAGCGCAAATCAAGGAGCAATGAACTGAAATTGACACAACAAACAAGAGAAACAGAACAAAATCAAATCCAAATCACCATGCTGACTGATGGTATGTAGCCTTATATATAATTAACTATTATATATACTATGTATTCAAAGATGCGGCGATAATTTATAAATATGCATGCACCCAACAAACAATCCCATCATCGAACAACACATGAATCCAATGCAATTATGCAGCATTTTGCCTGTATCCAGCCGAGCTGAATAGAATAGTGATCCACGATCGTCAGTTCGTCACCCACCACCTTGCTGCTCTCATGTTCCTTCCTCCTCTCTAGGCTAGCTCAGCTCGCCGCAACAACCTCCTCCCTTCTCTGCAAGCTTCAAGGAGACACTAGTATATAACCCTCGCTTCTTCTCCCCTGCGCTTTCCTCTCCTCTCTCTCCCCTTTCCTTTTCCTTCCCGGCCTCGACTCTCTCTCAAGGACACTATCTACATGACGCTGCTGCGGCGGCTGTAGTAGACAGCCATGCAGGACCACAAGTCAGCCTACATCCACCGGAGCGGCGAGCATCAGCTGCAAGCGGCGCCGTCGACCTGCGACCTCGCCGCCGCCGTCGACGACGTGGTCCCGGCCAATGGCCACCACCACAAGCCGGGCAAGGCCGTCACCGCCTCCGTCTACCGCGCCAAGATCGCCGGCCACTCTCGGGTCGTCACCGTATCCTGGTCCCGCGACCTCCTCTCCCACGCCTTCACCATCGCCATCTCCGGCGCCGACGGCGCCTCCGCCGAGTGCAGGGTCGAGCTCCGCCCCTGGCAGTTCTGGCGCCGCGCCGGGTCCCGCCGCGTCGAGCTCTCCGGCGGCGCGTCCACCGCCCCGGCGACGGTCCGCGTCCTCTGGGACCTCCGCCGCGCGCGGTTCGCCGGCGCTGGGATCCCGGAGCCCCGGTTCGGGTACTTCGTCGCTCTCGAGGCAGCCGGCGAGGTCGTCCTCGTCCACGGCGACCTCCGCCGTGACGCGCTCAGGCGAGCGGCGCCGTGCGCCGCCGCGGACGCCGAGGCCGTCCCCGTGGCGCGGCGGGAGCACGTGTTCGGGCGCCGGAGGTTCGCCGCCAAGGCGAGATTCCACGACCATGGCGACGTGCACGACATCGCCATCGAGTGCGGCGGCGAGCGCGGCGAGGGCGACGGCGACATGGAGATGAGCATCGCCATCGACGGCGAGGAGGCGGTGCAGGTGAAGCACCTGCAATGGAAGTTCAGGGGGAACCAGTCGGTGACATTCAGCAGAGCCAAGGTGGAGGTCTACTGGGACGTGCACGACTGGCTCTTCAGCGCCGGAACGAGGCCGGCGCTCTTCATCTTCAGGCCGATCGTGCTGTCGAGCTCGTCGGCGCCGGCGGGGATGGCGGCGGGGATGCTCGCCGGGACGGTGTCAACCACCGGCGGTTTCTGCTTGTACCTCTACGCGTGGAAGCTTGATTGACTAAAGCTACGACATTGCTAGCTGGGTTGGGTCTCGCTCTGCTGCCGTGCCGCCATGTTGTTGATGACACGATCGACAGTCTGTCAGCGAAAATGCATGCCTGTGAACTAAAAGTTGATGATGAGTAAGAATTTTTTTTCCTTTTCATTTTGTAATTCTTGAAAAGAATTCTTCAAAAGAAGGTTACATAACTATTGGATATATATGATTCTTCAAATTAAGCTAATTGAGAGGCCATTGCCAATTGCCATGATCCTGTCGCCCTTGTTCAGCAAAAAACAGAGAGGCCAGGATGGCAGGATCAGAGCTTCTCCCACCCTATGAGGCTATGACCCTAGGCGTGCAGAAGCTATTGAATTTTTCTCACCAGAAGTTACAGGAGAAGAAGAGTTGCCCGTGCAGTTTAGTTACTTTTTTATACACACTTACCTGAGATTATCTAACACTAGCTAGCATTACTTATCCGAGGGCTGAGGTAAAAAAGAAGCTGATGAGTTCCTCCTGGTGGACTGGATGTTGACTCTATACTACATATAGACAACAAAGAGGTTCAGTTAATGTTCATGGTGTGTATGAAGGATACACTGTTAACTTTGGAGAATATGTACATATGATTGGCAGAGAGGGAGCCAGAGATCTTACTGCCAACACTGCATGATTAGGGAAATGATATGAGAGAGAGAGAGAGAAGGACAGGTGGTCTGCAAGACTGCATGGCAATGTGTTGGGTGGGAGGCACATGGGAGGATGAGAAGACAGGAGTGGGTTCCAGTGCTGTGATGTGCTGAGGCAGCAGCACTTGTGGACGACTGACTGACTCAGCCTACCTCACTGATCCAAGAAAAGAAAAAGAAAATTATATATTTTTACATGTTGCCACCGCAAAAGGTGACAGATTGGATCCACCGCCTAATCTATTAATCTTCTTCTCCCCACATATACAGTTGATTAGCTTGAAGTTTATCAGCAGCCACACCAGTTCACATTGTTAACCTACTAGGCCAGGGCATCCTATGTGAAATGTGATGTCTTCTCTGACCTCTCGGCTGCTGAAAACATATGGCACAACAGAGAGCAATTTCGCAATGTGATTTTTGTGAAATTCTTTGAGTTTCAGACTGCGCTTAAATTTTAATTTTTTTTGTGTGTTACCAGACAATTTAAATAAGCTGCGTAAAGAAACAAGTAGATGATACTACCAGAGGTTGGGGTTTGTTACGTGCGGTGCCTGTCATCAGAAATTTGCAAGGCTGTATCTCCATTTGTTTATGCGTGTGTATCAGGATCGCCCTTACATGGGCGATGATCGAGTGTGTAGGTGAGATGCCAAAAGGCTGTAAGATTCCATCATGGGAAAACTAACAATGAAGGGCGGAAGATGGTGCAAATAAACAATAAATCTCCAGCCATTTTGTTCCTTGGCTGGAGCCAATCAAGGCTTTATTTTATTAAACAGAAGGATCAATTATACCACTTGTGATTGGTGCCATTTGTCCTCATGGCATTTGTGTGCAATGACATATTAATTGAAACCGCTTCATTTTATAACATTACAGAAATTTCCAGTTGTTGTTGCCAGCTGGGGACGAGTTTAATTGACATGGTCCAAAAAAAAACCTAGAAAAAAGATTGGATTTTAATTTATGCAGGAAGTGCCGGGCATGCACGCTTCAGTTTCTATAGCCAATACCTCAGCCACAAAATAAAAAGGAAAATTGAAATAACTTCACAGACAACATTACAACAACACAAATGCGAAACAAGAACTTCAAGCGAACATTTTTAATCAAAGTTAAAATCTTCATTTTCTGAGAAACATAATAGTTAATTTGGCAGACCAGACGTACATAAGTAAACTATAGGTGAAGCTACAACCGTTAACCTGAATGGCCTCAATTCAAGTTTTGTTTTCAAGACCCTGAACGGCAGAGGCCAGTAGTCACATCCCCATTCCTGGTCAAAGCTGCTATCACTGTCGCTATGACAATCTTCCTAAACAAACCACATTGTTTGTTTTAACCTATGCAGTTTGCTGACAGCCCAGTGGTTTGATGAATTTGTTTACCGATCCCTTTCTTCCTTATGGATCTGTTTCAGAGTTCAGACTCGACAGTTGCTGGGTCAAAACTGTGTTGGCTTAGTAACTGTATCTGTATAGTATTGTTGGACTCTGCAAATACCTACCGTGTTTGACTTTGACTTCCAAAAATAGGTTAAATTACTAGTAGCTTGTTACCCCGATTCTTTTCTGAAGAAAATAACATTACTATATTGAAACTAGTTAAAAAGTCCAGCAACAGAAGGGGATCAATCTTGCTAAGCGCAATAAAATCTACAATAAAATAGTACGAAAGGAGGAGGAGGATTAAAAACTAAGCATCGAAGATGATATAGTGATCCAAGGATACGGACTCCTGCAAGATTAATTCTGATGCTGGCATGCTGCTGCTGAAGGTTAAGTTAAGTAGCTTGGCTAGCACAGAAATGTGTGAAGCTGTCTTGTTTAGTTTATACTCTATGCATATGCATCGGTAGACTGGAGCATGCTGGTTTATGCCCGGGATCAGCGGACAGGGGTCCCTTGTGGTGGATTCCAGCAACCACACACACTACCATTTGGCCATGTGCATGCATGTCCAACTTGGTTGCATTGCTTTCCCTGCTGCCTCAAATCAAATCGAATCAAATGGACGGATAGATAACCTTGTCCTCTTATGCCTCATGTATATTTTTATATATTGTTTATTTGTTTCCAGATATATAGACTACTAGTAGACTAAATAGTATAGTGTGAGCTAGGATTCCATCAGGAAGTCAGCCTTGCAAATAAAGGAACGAACAACCCTAGCAATAGCAGTATTTCTTAGCTCTTACTGCATTGCAATGGCATGCAAATAACGTAAACAATGCAAGGACAAGCGTATGTGTGTTGCGTAGGCATTGACAAATTGACATGATAATAATGTTGCTCCCAGCTCATCACTGCTCTCCAGTTTACGCGACGTAGGATAGTCATCAGCTACTCAGCAGTAAGCATACAGCTAGCTTGTGCACATGTCATTTCAAAATACATCAGTGCATATACTTCATGTATTTTGCATTCTAGCTTGTATCCAAAAATCATATACGTATGTGATGGACCATGCGTCATGCTGCCATTGATCGTCAATTATATACAAAAATTCCCATGAGATGGATGGATATATATTTTAGTTGAAAAAGATATATTTGTTAATCAAAAGAAATGAAGCTGTTCTCCATTGTCATGACCATGATGAGTATAGGTTTCAAATGTTGTTATGGGGCACATTATTTTTCTTTTTTTGGTGATGTAAAGAAAAGATAGAAGGAAAAAGTCTACATCACCCCCTGAACTATGGGGGTCGACTACATCACCCCCTGAACTATGAAAATGTCTACATCACCCCCTGAACTTTTCAAAACCGGGCAAAATACCCCCTAAAGAGGTTTTGGCCTGCGGTTTTGCTACAGTAACCCGGTTTTGTCTTTTTTCTTTTTTTTGTTATTTTGGTTTAATCTTTGAAAAATCATAGTAAATCACAGAAAAATCATAAAATGAAAAATTCAATTTTGTTGGACTCCACATGAGTAGAACTACACAATGGATATATAATATGGTATGCTTTAGTACAATTTTTTTACAGCTATGGATTAATTATAGATAAGTATAGATATAAAGCTACACAAAAAAAAATATATTGAAGCATACCATATTACATGTTCACTGCATAGATTTACTCATGTGGAGTCCAATAAAATTGGATTTCCTATTTTATGATTTTTCTGTGATTTACTATGATTTTTCAAAGATTAAACCAAAATAACAAAAAAAGAAAAAAAGACAAAACCGGGTTACTGTAGCAAAACCGCCGGCCAAAATCGTTTTAGGGGGTATTTTGCCCAGTTTTGAAAAGTTCAGGGGGTGATGTAGATCTTTTCATAGTTCGGAGGGTGATGTAGTCGACCCTCTATAGTTCAGGGGTGTTGTAGACTTTTTCCAAGATAGAATATTGCTAACACTTTTTTCTTTGGATGCCTTTGGCCAGCCGCCGGCTTAACAAAAAACAAGCAAGGGTGGACCATTTGCTACACGTCCTCCTGCCGGAGCCTTTTCCCAAGCTTTCAACACAAAAGTGCCTGATTTTCTGGGCGGTTATCTTCTTTCTGCGCATGAAATGTGTTTTACAAAGCTTGCACACTCTTGTTCTTCCAACGGGCTGGGTCCCAGGCTCCCAGCATCATCGGTCATTGTAGTCTAGTAAGATGACTAAGATCAAGCAAAGCCGAAAATAAGGGAAATGCTATTTCCCTCCTAATAAGGCCCTATGTCGTAGTCTTACTGTAACATGGTCAACTGACATCGATTTGGTCGATTGAGGCGCAAGAGCCAAGAGGTGTGCAAAAAGAACTAGATTTTTTTTTTCTCATTATCCTTGGTAATGTGGTAAGAGACGACGAAATTTGATATGTAAATACCAATTCATAATATCTAGTTTTGAAGTATGCAAAATAAATCTTGTCAGCAAAAAAACTAGTTTTGAGGTACATGGTCATTTGGAAGGAAAAGTGACCCAAAATCAGATTTTTTTTTTAGGAACGTGAGAAAAAATTGGGCTGTGTGGGCTTCATCATGATAGGTAGATGGAGAAGCCTAGGCCCAACACATAGATACGAGCCAAACGGCCCAGAAAAGGTAATAGTGAGGAAAAGTGAGTGATAAGAGAGGCCGAGAAGGGTTGCGGGGAGCGGACGGAGCGGCGACGCCGGCGAGCCAGCTGCCTTCAGCCTTGGTGTTGGATCCGATTCCGGAGCCAGGGGATCGGTACAGGCGACGCATCCGCAGCGGAAGCGAGGTCTTGGGGAGGGTCGCCGACGGTGTGCAGCGGTGAGGTTGTCCCTGATCTGAACTTGCTTGGTTTTTTTTTTCAGTCGACAAGGTGACATGGTCGCTGGTCAGGATGGAACTCCCCAAGGGGGTAATTCAGATTCAGTTGGCTTTTATTGATGATTGACCTACTGTCCTACTTGCTGCCACCAGAGACAAGATTTTGTTTGTGTACCAGTAGGTTATGTGCCAGTGAAATCTCTGTTATTCAGATTCTGTAGATATTCGGAGCAATTCGTGTGACACCCCCATTAATACTGCGGTTCTGAACGACAAATTAAAAGGTCACTGCTGAAAGTAGGTGCCCGGGAACATTGAGCTGGTATTTTGTGCAGGGAGGAACAGAGAATTAGGAAAAACGCATATGGTTCTGATTTTATTTTTTGTACGAAAAGATTTCAGTATTCTGGAAATGCTGAAATAACATCCTCGCGCCTTGTATCATGGTAGTTGCAGAAACCATGGGCGTCTAGTTTTAATCTCATAAACCTCACTTTATGGGGAGCATCTTTGGTTCTTAAACCTTAGTATACATGCTATTTTTTTTTTCCAAAATTTTGTTTGCACATCTTAAAACACCACAACTTATGTGTGCCTGTTGGCCTATTGTCTGCTTTGTGTTGTAGTACTTGTGATGCTTGCTACTCCAACTGACATTATTGTGTTGCTTGCCAATCAGGTAATTTTCTTGTCCTGAGCACAGACAAGATGGTTAATGCAATCAAGGGATTGTTCATCTCCTGGTAAGCTCCTGATAAAACTGAAAAATCAAACCCATCATTGCATTTCCTCTTAACCACATGTTCATAATCTGCCCCTTTAAAGCTGTTCTTAACATGCCACACACTCATGTCAATCCTCTGTTTTGACCCAGTGATATACCGATGGCGCAGTTCATCGTTAATCTGAATGCCTCAATGCCGGCATCAGAGAGGTTCATCGTGCACTGCTCGATCCTACGCACATGTTTGTTCAGCCTCACGTGGCAGAAATGATCAGGAGCAAGATAGGGGAGTTCAGGGACCAGAACAGCTATGAGAAGCCGCAGTGAAGGATCATCCCACCTCGCAATTTGCATGGTCTCCCTCACTCCCAAAGATGGATACCTCGCGGTCATAACTGTCGAACTGCTATAGAATGGGTTGTTGAATGGCATTGCCATGCCTAACCCATGATGATAAAGAATAATATGTGTTCGCCTTCTTTTTTCTAAAAAAAAACTGGCATATTTCAGTGGCGTCGATGAGCTTTTAGATGCAATTTGTTGCCTTACTCTAAAGAGGGTAAATGTACCCTACATGTATTGCTAGTGTGGATTAGCTCTGATGTTTGCGATTTGATGATTCTTCATTGCAGATCCTGGCGGAGTGAAAACTAACTTTACATGAAAAATTTACAGAAAAAAAATGGCTTCGCTCGACAAGAGTTGGGCCGTATGGTCTAAGACTGGACCTAGCGTGGGCGGTGGGCCTGAATGGTCGGTCGGGCCTTTTTGTTTGGAATCCTACCCGGTTACGGTGTTGGGCTCGCGGTAGAATAAATATTGGAGAAGCAGGCGCAGGGGGAGCGTGAAGAAGCGAGTGTCAAAGGCCAGTCGCCGCCGGAGACGAACTAGGTTTTCGCCGGCTGACTTGACAAGTGCCGAGAGCCAAGCGGCGGTGAGGTGAGGGCGACAACTTTTTATGCCTTCCCTTATCGTTCTCGTAGTGCGACGAAGCCAAATTACCCAAAAGGATTATCCCGATTTAGTTTCCTTCCTGCCTTTTGTTTGATTCGGTGATCTCACTCTCTGTTTCTACCAATCAGACGTGCGTATGCAGATATTTTTTTTTTGAGGAACGCGTATGCAGAGAATTTTGCCATCCGTAGGTACAGTTCTTTAGTGTCAACGTGTATCCTTTTGTGCGCGGTACATAATTGGTGGCATTATAACATTCGAATTGTGCACTGCTATTATGCTGTAACGTTCGATGAGTGAGATATAAATGTAGCAGTAGTATAAATTTTTTCTATTGTTGCATTTAGCTTCACTATTTCTGGGTTGTTCGCAATTTGGTCATGCCCTGTTGTACACTTGTACTATTAATACCATTCTGTCCGCATTACACATGGTGCGTTTAATTAGTTCGGTTCTTTTGAGATCTGAACACCATAATTTCTCCGCTGTATAATTAGTTAATTACATTTTTTTTTGTTTGTCTGCGTACTAAGCGTTTGATCTGGATTTTTAATACTTTTGCTCCTTCAACTGACATGTTTTTTTTTTTTTACAAATGCAATCAGGTGTTCTCTCTTGTCCTTCAGATCAGAAACCATGGTTAATGCAATCAAGGGGCTGTTTATATCCTGGTAAACGCAACTGGCTGAATAATTTTATTTCTCCTTTCCTCTCGTCATAATAATCCACATTTGTTACTCAATACCTTTTTGTTTACAGTGACGAAACCATGGCGCAGTTCATTGTCGATCTGAATGCCTCTATGCCTGCATCCGAGAGGTTCATAGTGCGCATGCTCGATCCTACGCACATGTATGTGCTGCCTCATGTGGCAGAAATGATCAAGAGTAAGATAGAAGCGTTCAGGAAGCAAAACAGTTTCAAGCCGCAGTGAAGAAGGATCATTCGTTCTGTCCAGCCATTGCAGCGCCACATGCCATTCGAAGATATATACCCCATCTTATTAGCTGATTCATGAACCGTATCATGATTCATGAACATCAACCTTCATACCTGACACTGGACGCTTGTTGGAATGTAGTGTACTCCACTAGGACCCACAGAAATATGTCAGTTTTGACTTTTGTATGGCCTTGTGCAGGAGAGATGAGTATGCCATATACAGCATGATCTATGCACATGACGCTATATGATGAATCTGATGCCCCTGTTTTACTCTATGTAGCAAGCGTGGTCCAACTGAGATAACGTGTTCTTTATGAAAAAGGAAGCACTTTGTACTGACTACTACCGAGATAATCCTATAGTGAACTGCAAATATACAGGAAAAAAACCATTGTTGTGCACCAAGTTCAGCTAAGACAAGAAGCGTTAGCCTGCATAGGACTCCATCAGGGTCCAGACTAGTTACTGACAAAGATAGCACATTCATCAGGTTGCAGCTGTTGGTTGTATGTACAAGCTCCTTTCGGTTCAGACTTCAGATGCATGCCAGATTAGTTTCTTCCCCTGAAGGAATAGGTTCAGATCGACTTCAGAGAGTCAGAGTCATTCAGATTTCTCTCTCTGAACTTTGCAGCCAAACAAGCATCTCCTCGCATGCTCTCTCTGAAGTCTGAACCCATAACCCAGCATGCTTGGAAGCAAAGTCTATCAGACTCAGAGAGCAACGCTTCAAGCCTTGGCATGATTCAGAAAACACTCCCTTTTTCGCAGTGCCTTGGCTTTGCTTCCAAGCGAGATCACCAAAACAACGTGTATATATATCATGCATCCTCTCATGCTATCGATCTCACAATCAAACAGCAATTCCCCTCCTGCCTGCTGACCGATCAAGATGGCCTCTCGCCTGATGATCAACAAGCTCCCCCTTGCCGCCGTGCTTCTGCTGTTCGCCGGCGCCGCCGCCTTACTATTGGCGGCCGCAGATGCTCGCCCCCACGGCGACGACCTCGACAGCGACTTCTACTCCATCGTGGGTTACGCGCCGGAGGACCTCGGCAGCCATGACCGTCTGATCAAGCTGTTCGAGGAGTGGGTCGCCAAGTACCGCAAGGCGTACGCGAGCTTCGAGGAGAAGCTCCGTCGTTTCGAGGTGTTCAAGGACAACCTGAAGCACATCGACGAGATCAACAAGAAGGTGACCAGCTACTGGCTCGGCCTCAACGAGTTCGCCGACCTCACCCACGACGAGTTCAAGGCCACCTACCTCGGCCTCAACAACCAGCCGCCGCCGGCGAGGAGAACCGCCGCCGCCGGTGAGTTCTTCAGGTACAGGAACGCCGGCGACGACGTGCCCAAGGAGGTGGACTGGAGAAAGAAGGGGGCAGTGACGGAGGTGAAGAACCAGGGGCAATGCGGCAGCTGCTGGGCGTTCTCGACGGTGGCGGCGGTGGAAGGGATAAACCAGATCGTGACGGGGAACCTGACGTCGCTGTCGGAGCAGGAGCTGATCGACTGCAGCACGGACGGGAACAACGGCTGCAATGGCGGCATGATGGACTACGCCTTCTCCTACATCGCCGGCAGCGGCGGCCTCCACACGGAGGAGGCCTACCCTTACCTCATGGAGGAAGGTGACTGCGACCAGAAGGCCGAGGGCGAGCAGGTAGTTACCATTTCCGGGTACGAGGACGTGCCGGCCAATGACGAGCAGGCACTTGTCAAGGCCCTGGCCCACCAGCCTGTCAGTGTTGCCATCGAGGCGTCGGGTAGGCACTTCCAGTTCTACAAAGGGGTATGCATATATGTTACCTTTTTTTTTGCTGATCAGTATGCAATGGAATTCATCAAAAACACTCATGGTCGATATTTACATACATACATATATACTACTACAGGGAGTGTTTGATGGTCCGTGCGGCGCGGAGCTGGATCATGGAGTGGCGGCGGTGGGGTACGGCACGAGCAAGGGGCAGGACTACATCATCGTGAAGAACTCGTGGGGCGCGCACTGGGGTGAGAAGGGGTACATCCGCATGAAGAGGGGCACTGGTAAGCCGGACGGCCTCTGTGGCATCAACAAGATGGCGTCCTACCCTACCAAGGACCAGTAACAAAGATCGAGACCCTTGAGCCTTCATCGCTGCTGCGTGCATGGTCGATCGAACAGCATCAAGATCAAGTCAAATCGATCGTGTAGCTATGCGTTTGTGTACTTGTCGTCTTTTATTTCTTTGATCACATTTTAACTTGTTTGTTGAGAGCGTGTTTAGTTTCTTGATCGACTGAGATCGAGAGCAAACGGCACTCACGCACGAGGTGCTTTGATGAAATGAAACTTGGAATAAACTTTTACCTTTATTTTGTTGGCTATATATGGATTTGAGCGTTCTAACAAATGAGGTCAATCAATCAGTTATACAATAGTTTATGGACATGTATGAAGGACAAGTGGACAAGGGAGGATCCAAAAAAAAATTAGTAGCACGAATGCGCCTATGAATCTCTTTTTGTTATGATGAACAATGGAGATAAGATAACCGAGTCAGTCAAAGGGTAACACAATTATATTACTACACATGAAACAATGGTAAAGTAGAGTTCTTGATTGCAGCGTTTTCGTGCCTCGATCTCTTTCTAGGCATTGTGCGGCGCTTCCTTAAATTAAAAAAAAACATTGAACCAGCCCGTCGTCGTCCATGGCCCAGCTCAAAAAAGCAGGCCCGCTCGAGTTATAACGGGCTTGGCCAGGCAAGCAGGCCCAAAACCAATATGTCTAACCAAATATATGCCTGCCCCTGCTCCTTGATCCATTTGGCTCATGAAAATGATTGATGAACCAACTAATTAATCTGTAGGTCCGGTTTCAGATCGATTTAAGCAGCTAGTCACTGACTGAAACTAGTATTCTAGAGTCTAATTCATGTCCACTTGTCCACGCCCCCACTTTTTTTTTTTGGGAAGGGGTACTTGGTTTTGTATTCACCTTGTGTTATGCATGCTGGCCCTGTAGCAGGTGCTACATATTCCATATATTTCCATTCCATTGCAGAGCCGCCGGAGCCGGAGTAGATTCCAAAATACTAGTCCGGTACTCCGGTAGCAAAAATGTGCCTGTAATAAGATGTCATATGAGTGGGCGGTGCAGTTGGTACGGAGGATCTTGATAGTGGTACCTTTTCCCTCATGGTGAAATTTGATTGGTTTCTAATTCACCTTCTTGCTTGGTTGGTACTTCCGGGAAGCCAGGCATTGACCTACCCCCCGCAGTAGAGGTTCCTGGCATCAATTGTTCAAAAATAAGAAAGGACCAAAATTCATGAGATTGTTAGAGCAGGCCCTGTACGTGCCATGAGTGTACTTTAGCTGCTCTGTAGAAAAATGACGGGCATGTGAAAACATATAAAGAAATTAAATTAGCTGAAGTTGTCAACTACTCTAGGAGTACTACTCTAACTAGTGACGGAGGTCAATTCTGGCAGCCGTCGACCGTCGTCAGTGCGAAAAGTGGACCACAACGATTAACGAACGAAGAAGCGCACAAATCGGGGGGCGCCAAGAGCCACCAGCCCACTGATAACAAAAATACAAAATGCAGGGCAAGCTCAACAACTCTGAATCTACTCGTACCAGTCGTCCCTCGCTCTAGAAACTTCGATCCTATACTCAACTACCAGCCCGAACTGACCAGATGGTGGTCGTTCTTGACTCCGTCCGTCTCCGCTCTCCTCCGTTCATGAGTTCATCAGCAGCTGCCCAACAACAGCTGCACGTACAGCCATTCTAAGACCCTAGTAGTACATGCATTTAGCTCGAAATGCATTTGGCCTGTTTCGTGTCATTATTAAAAGATTTTTTCCCTCTAGAACAGGCCATTTTTCTTTATTACCGATTCGTGTCGGGATGCAGTGCGTCCCATTCGAGATCTGGATCTGGAAAACAGAAACAGAGGATCTAGATATGGAAAAAGAAATACATTTCTTTTTTTGTATATGTATATAAAAATTTAATATAAAAGCATTGCTACGTCCACTCGACCTGTTTGAGCATGAATGTTTTCCATTTCGCTGGTATCAACCAACCAAAACACTAATTTGAGCAGGAATGTTTTTCCTTCCATGTTCGTAGGCAAAGTTGGATACTTTAGTTATCCTGGCTTTTTACCAGATTTATTAAATATGTTATAAATTTAGATAAGTACTATATATCTAGGTTCATAGAAGATGCTATGAACATAGACACTCAAAATAACATCTAGGATGACTAATAATTTGGAACGGATGGAGTATATTACACAAATTCATCCCACGTATTAATTCATCCTACTTTGATCCTACGAGGGGATCACCCACCCAAGCAAGGCAAGTACTATACCAACAAAACGTTTGAGATTCTTTTGTGTGTCCACAAATATTTTCACTCATAACTTGATTTACACTTTATGTACGCAAATAAAGCGCCAACATGTTCAAGACCAACAAAGTACACGAGTTTTATTTCTTATGAGATGTGGTCTGATTCCACATAGAGTACAACGATAGAATTAGAAAGAGGAAAAACGAAAGGCATGGTCCAGTCTGAGCATGCTCTTAGTTGAACCTACAGAAAAGCGCTTTAGCATTATATCAAATTCTAAGACAAAAGTGGTTTTGGTTTCCAAAAGGAGAATTAAAAGATGCCACGGTAAGAAAAATAGAAGCCCAACATGTCACGCTGCACCCCGAAGCTGACAGGTGGGCCCCGTGCGAGTGTCTGATGTGGCCGGGGGACTGGTGGTGTAGGGGTAGGTGGCTACAGCCGAAGGCGGAATTTGTGGCGGAGGTGGACTCGATTCCGTCGGCTCGGCGTTGGCGTTGCTGCCGCGGCGGTATTAAAAGCAATCCCCCTCTCCTCCCCCCTGCCCATCTCGATTTGCCCAATCCCAGGTCGCGGTCACGCGCATCGATCTCGCTCGCCTGAGTTTGGGATCTGCCGCCGCCGGCAGCCGCGACCTGTGCTTCGCCCCCATCGATTTCGACCGCGTAGCACGAGAGGAGCGGCGGCGGGGGCAGAGATGTCCAAGGTCTACACCCTCGAGGAGGTCGCCAAGCACAACTCCAAGGACGACTGCTGGCTCATCATCGGCGGCAAGGTATACCAACGCTCTCGTCCCCACTAGTGCTGTGTGCATCAGCCATGGTCTCTTTGTTGGTTGATCCCGAGACCCTCTTCCAGTATTGCCCGCCCCCAAGTTCTGAGCTTCTGATCCAAGGTCTGGATAGATTCTGTGGGTCATACTGTCATAGCGTAGTCATGGTAACTGGCAGCCGGCCGTAGGTCGATTGCCAACGGCGCGTTGCCTCCCTGACGATGTCTTTGGTTCAATTTTAAGGGCACGTTTGGTTGGTTCCCATTGCTGGCCAAACCAATTTTTTGGTGAGCCCTCAACATTTGGCCATCGTTTGATTGACGGCCAAACATTGGCATGCCAACGTATGCCAACAGAGACTCTATTGTTTTGCTGGGCAAGATTGGGGCGGGCAAAACGTGCGCCAATGAATTGGCTGCCAATGCCAACAGAATCCACCACGTGGCAGCAGGGGCTTGGCTACATGAAGTTCGAGAATGAATGGTTCGCTGTATTCAAACCCTAATATTTCTCTAGTGGCTTAACTAATTTACAATCTATTTGCATATTAATATTACTTACAATTAAACCTACAAAACAAGATCTCACTTGACTATATTTCGACCCAAAATGAACTAATGACATGGGGACCCCACATGTCATACTATGAAGTTGAATAAGTTTGGCAAAATTTGACAAGGCTACAATCCAAATACAACTTCGCCAATAATTTGGTGTTGCCCACGATTTGGTCATAACAAAATTTTGGTAGGGCAAGATGGGGCGCAATCCAAACATGCCCTAAGTCTCCAAACATGCCCTAAGTCCATGGTGCGATGCTCGTAGTTCTTGGGGGACGGCAGTCTTGTTTTCTCGAAGATGGGTTCTCGGTTCAGTACATGCATCGTCAGCCAGTGTGACGAATCTGCAGATCCGGCCAAGGCCACTGTTTTTTCTCCCACTGCTTCCTCGCTAAATTGGTTGGTCTAGTATCTGCTCCTTGTGTAGAATCTTGCAGGCGTATGTCTCTGCTTTGAGGCCAGCTGAATCAGCCCCTAGTTGTTTTGATTGTGTTTCCCTTCAGATGATGTTTACAATTTAGTTTTGGTATAGCTGTAGATTAAATCGAATCTGCATGTTTGGTTCCTACTTGCAAGTAGATCCCCACTTATACTTACTTGGCTCTTGTGCCTTTTTTTTTTTTCTTCTTCTTCTTGTGATGTCACGTTTTATTATCATGTCCTGTAACGTGCTAACTCTTTGGTGCAAAGTGCCATAGTGCAGACATGATTGTACAACTATTTTTTTTTTGCATCATGTCATCAGTGACACAGTTAAAAGTTTGCTTAATTATGGCAGATATTTAACCATATCCTGTGTCGCTCAATCTTGTTGGCTAGAGGCCATTGAAACGTCGGCAATAACTCCATGACAAAAGGGGCATATTAAACCTTTTCCTTATGTTTTGACATTTTGTCCCCTCCATTTCAACAGCCAGTAATCTTATCAAAACCGTTCCATAATTCTGATTGGTGGGTATTTTGAAGTCATCGTCTTTGCTTTAGAATACTTGGTCCCTGCCACAAGCTCATTGTGAATTATGAATTCTATTCATCAGGTGCTACACATGTGTTCTGTTAGGGAAAGCCTGCACCTTAAACACCATCTCGAACGAAGAAGTCATTTTTTTATCTTCACTTTAGTAAGCTTGTAAAATTGATATATAAGTTTAGTACCTCAGATGCTGGCATATTATATAAACCTTGACAAAATTTGACCAGCTTAACACCTACATTTTTTTTTTGCCTTTCCATGAAAACCTGAATGTTTCATTTGCATAGCGTTATTTGACAATGACAAGTTGATCATCTTGTTTCGCACATTTGTTATGGCCACTCTATCTTTCATTAATGTTGCTACTTTGACTAAATAATAAAAAATATATATCTTTCTCCATAAGAACCTCACAAATTTTGTGTTTTGCTGTGGTATAGGTCTATGATGTGACAAAGTTTTTGGAAGATCACCCAGGAGGTGACGATGTTCTGCTGTCTTCTACTGGTAAAGTGTTCTTGTCTTTGCATACTACTAACTAGTGACTGACTAAGGTTGCAAAAGATGTGTGTTAACCTACCAAAATACATTTGGACCTTCTACAGCCAAGGATGCCACTGATGATTTCGAGGATGTCGGACACAGCACCACTGCCCGTGCGATGATGGATGAGTACTTGGTGGGTGAAATTGACTCATCAACGATCCCTGCTAGGACAAAGTATGTCCCCCCAAAGCAACCTCACTACAACCAGGACAAGACCCCGGAGTTCATTATCAAGATCCTGCAGTTCTTGGTTCCTGTGGCAATCCTTGGCTTGGCAGTTGCCGTTAGGATCTACACCAAGTCAGAGTCTGCTTAACCTTGTTGCCCTTGTCCCCTCAGTATTGTAACTTGTAAGAGACTTGCCTTGTTGAATAAGTTAGTAAGAGTTTTGTGAGGTTTTACATGTAACTTCTGATGAATTCGTCGAATGTTCTGAGCTATTGCGGGATAGTTGGTCCTTGCATGCCCCATTTGTGCTTAAAGCAGGATTGAATGTGTCGTACTACATCATTTGCCATCTCAGTTGGTGATTCTGCGCATTGATGGTTACTGATTGTTTCAAACCAGCTGTTCCTTTTTGTTGGTGTTCAATCTATTGGTTGGTGCCAGTTACAAGCCACAATTATACTATTCTGATAGTCTGAGCTTGTTTTCAGTGGCTGCCATGGGCTGAGTTAGGCCATGTTCAGACTATTCATTTCAACTTTTCAAAATTTAACTATTCCTCTCTCTTTCAGAAAACATGCTTACCATGACTTAGCTATAGTGTTTTTTTAAAACTACAGCTATGGCGTTTTTCTAAAGCTACAATGTTTTTTTCTACAATCCAAACACACCCTAAGGGTGAGTTTACATCACCCAATTTTTCAAAAAAAAACACTATTCATCTAACTTTTCCATATTCATCCCATCCCTCCCACTCACAGAACACGCTTCACAGCACGACCTACAGTGTTTTTTTTGGATCTGTGGTGTTCTTTTAATGAATAGAGAAAAGTTAGATGAATAATGTTTTTTTTGGAAAAGTTGAGTGATCTAAACTCAACCTAAACTCACCTAAGTGTCATGACCTGAGCCACAGTTTCTAGCAGGCAGATAACCTGCGCCACCGGCACAAGTTCCAAGTTTAATTGATGAAATGTGAACCATTAGATGAATTGATGCCACAAACGGACATAATATTCGCTCCATATAATATAGTATCGTTGCTCCAGAAAACACCTCTAGACATTCTTAGCACAGCTTGAATAGCCTAAAACAAATTGCTTAGGCCGTAACGTGTCACTCGGACGACAGGTTTTAGGACAGACTCGAAAGATATTAGGCAAGCAACTATAGAAGCCCTGCCACATCTCAGGCCCCATCACTAAACATCAAAAGAATTACATCAAGGATATATCGAAATGTCTATTTTGCCAACCTAGTCCTGCAATAGAGTACAATCAGTTAGAATTTGCAATACCAGAGATGACAGGAAACTGACTGCATGTGTCTAGTTCTACTGTTCTAGTAGCAATAAGTTCATGGAATCATCTGAATACATGCTCAGCAGTTCCCAATGTGTCAATAAAATTTACATAAAAGCATAAGATATTTCAGACACATCCGAGGACTTTTTTATATGCATCAGGGGCACAGCAAAATTCGTCACCCACTGCATAATGCAGTGCAGGTTTACAAAAACTGAAAAATATTCAGATAAAATGTTTAGATAGAGCTGTTGCTCAAGAGTCAAGACGATGTTCAGAGATAAATGAGCACGGCGCACTCTTGGAAAGCTGTTGCTCAAATAACTGCACTAGTTAGACGCAAGATGCTCATGTTTCTTTCAGGTTTTCTAGAACCTGTTCAGATAAGAGAGCACATCTGATGGATAACCAAATGCAAACTGGTATTCTGAACATTGAAATCCAGAACGTCCAGCTACCTGGACAACACATGAGTAGAGAAATTGACATGAGGAATTCAGAGCTTATCACTACGAATATATGTTTCATCGCATACAGTTCCTAAACACGAAGGTTTACAAGGTTTACAATGTTAACCCCACTACTGTCGACCCAACATTACCGACCAAGATACCTTCACGAATGTCGACTCGACATTACCGACCAATAAACCTTCACGACCATCTTGAAGGAAGCACAGGTAATCTCAGCTTCATCTCCACCGTTCACAGCTGGGTTAAACTCAACGGTGTGTTGAGTTTCATCACCACTAGTCCCAACCACAGCACTCACTATCAGCACCTCATGCACACATACAACCACGTCGGATCGCAAAAGTTGGATGCTTCTGGTACCATCACCGGTCACCTTACCGGCCACCCTGCTATCATAGAGCACAAGGCTGTTCTGGATGCTGGTCGTGTGAGCAGTGATTTTTCCTTCGAATTCTCCCTGGACAACATCAATTGCAATTGTAGCCTCCGTTGAACGTTTCACAACCACAAACATCACCTCTACCGTGCTGAGTTTGGAATCAAGGGAGTCTCTTTCAACCACCATTTTTTCACAGGGTTTACGTCTTATGCCGTCAACCATGATGTATCCTTTACTAAGCTCTCTGTCCTGCTGCCCACAATCGCCCTTGATCTTCAGATCGATCTCAACATAAATGGCATCTACTAGCACGAGTCCTCGTTTTGGTCCAGTCAAGATCAACTCATCGTCCTGTGAAAAGAGTTCGCACAATAGGTTAGTGGTATGTTTTTTGTTTGTTGAGCTACTCTTAAGAATTATATAAATGCTGCGGACTGTTCAATGTTACTTTACTGCCTTGCAGCACATACATATATTACATAACAATTTGATCCATGTATCATTTATCTTACTCGAATTCAGAACAACAGGATAAGCTGCATCTTTGTACAATTTGATATTCGTACCTCAGAGTCGATGAGTTGGCAGTGATGTTCGTCACGGTTGAAGAGAGAAACACACTTGTAGTCGAGGCTGTCTCTAGCAATGTCAGTGCCATACACCTTGATCGGAAAACCAACATCGGAGGATGCTATCTTCACCGAGAGACTTGCTTTGCTGAATAAGTTAGTAAGAGTTTTGTGAGGTTTTACATGTAACTTCTGATAAACTCGTCGAATGTTCTGAGCTTATGTGGGATCGGTGTTCCTTGCATGCCCCATTTGTGCTTAAAGCAGGATTGAATGAGTCGTCCTACATCATTTGCCATAACATTTGGTGGTGATTCTGCACTTTGCTGGTTAGTGATTGTTTCAAACCACCTGTTCCTTTTTGTTGGTGTTCTTGGTTGGTGCCAGTTACAGGCCATAGATTCTACTATTCTGTTAATCTGAGCTTGTTTTCAGCGGCTGCCATTGGCTTAGGGACCTAGCCACAGTTTCTAGCAGGCAGGTGACATTGACATGAACAGCTGCCCACCGGCATAAAGTTCAAAGTTTAATTGATGAAATGTGAGCCATTGAATAAACTGATGCCAAGAATGGACATAACATTCACTCCATATAATATAGTATTGTTGTTCCAGAACACCTCTATAGACATTCTTAGCACAGCTTGAATAGCCTAAAACAAAATGCTAAGGCTGTAAACCTGTAACAGTATCACCCGGACCACAGGTTTTAGTACAAAGACACGAAGATACAAGGAAAGCAACGTAGAAGCCTACAACATCCTCAAGCCTTATCACTAAACATCAAAAGAATCATACCGAGGATCTATCAGATATCCTCTGTAACAGAGTACAATCAGTTAGAACCTGCTATACCACACTTGCAGAGATCACAGGAAAGTGAGTGCATGTGTCTAGTTCTTGTCCTAGTTCATGGAATCATCTCAATACATGCTCAGCAGTTCCCAATATTTCAATAAAATTCACATATAAGTAGAAGATATATAGTTCACACAAATCCGATGGATATGGATCAGGTGCGCAGCAAAATTCTTCACACTGTATATATGCAGTGCGATTTAAAAAAATGACAAATATTCAAAGAAAATGTTTAGATAGAGCTGTTGCTCAAGCCGATGTTCAGAGATAAATGAGCACAGTGCACTCTTGGAAAGCTGTTGCTCAAACAACTGCACTAGTTAGACGCAAGAAGCTCATGTTTCTTTCAGATTTTCTAGAACATGTTCAGATAAGAGATAACACATCTGATGGATAACCAAATCCAAACATGTATTCTGAACATTAAAATCCAGAACGTCCAGCTACCTGGACAACACATGAGCAGAGAATTTGACATGAGGAATTCAGAGTTGATCAAAACCCTATGGTAGTTTAGTTAGTCTGCTAGAAAACATGGTTTCAAATGCAAGGAGTCCACTCCACCACTCGTAGTTCGCAACTAAGGAGACACCATCTGGAACAAAAACTGAACACATACTGCTCTAGTAGGTAATGGCGCACATCTTAGTTAAATAACTCATCTATGGTACCTACAGTTCATCCTGGGGTGGGCGGCTCAGCAGGAGAGATACCTTCTTGATCAACTCCTTATACGTGTTGAACCCATCACCAGGGATGAATGCAGCTGGACCGCGGCGAATCCTCTTGCTCATCTCCTTCCAATCTGTGAAGTAAAGATGGAATCGCTAAATTGGGTTCTTGAGCGGCTCTGCCCTGAATCCCCGAAGCATTGCCTTGAGGTAATCCATCCACATACGGAACCGGCTCGCCTTTGAAATCACGACGATGAACTGAAACATAGCCAACCTGACGGCTATGTTGGCGGGCACGGCGCCATTGTACATGCACAATGTGCGCAACGCATAAAACAGTGGCTGCATACCAATTTCCAACGCCCACATACCCTCGACGTAGCCGCCGCAGAATCCTAGCGGTTTCCAGTAGTCATCGTTGTTGGGGTTGCTGGCGAGGCTCTCCACCACGTCGGCGTTGTCGTATAGGCGCCACACACCGTCGTTGTGCAGGAAGCCGACGAGATACAGGTCGCTTAGGCTGAACAGTAGTCGAACATCTCGCACGGTTGGATCCCAATCACCAGGCAGCTTCACCACCACGATGAAGAAACCACCTTTGGGGGTGAGCTGCAGCCTGTACTCATGCCCCTCGATCATCTCCACCACGACCTGCTCCACGCCGTCGTTGTCACCCGCGGCAATGGTAGATGCCAGGTTCTTGATCCACTGCCAAAGTTTTTTGGCAGACCTGGCCATTTTGACGGCATTGCCTTTGAGACGAAATTCCACCGACGGCACCTGCAAACCAACAACAAAGATCGAAACTTTTAAACACTGAGCAAAGATCGAAACTTTTAAATACTGAGCAAAGATCGAAACTTTTAAACACCGAACAAAGTTGCAGCCAAACAACGAAGATGGGAGAAGCAAAAATGCCAAGAAAAATCTAAAGCAATGTACTTGTGCGAATAGCGGGTTTTCCATGGCCCGGGTCCGCAAGCTACTGCTCCTAGGCGAGTGGAGGAGGAGGATCCAGCCGATCTTCTCGAGCTCGGGAGGAAGCGATGAGCGCCGGATCGGGTGAATCCAGAGTCGGTGTGGGCAGGAGCCGACGGCCGGCGTGGGTGGAGCCGATCTGCACCTCTGGAGGCCCGCGCATGGAGGTGGCGGCCCGGCGAGAGGGCTGAGGCGAAGCCGAGCGATGTCCCGGCCTGAGGCGATGGCCAGGACAGGAGGACGGAGGCGCCAAGGAGGTGAGACAGGCGCCGCCGCGCGGGCGGAGGCGAGCTCGACGTCAGGTAGGCGGGGACGAGTGACGAGCAGCGCTCGGTAGTGGGTGTGCCCGTGAGGAAGAAGAGGAATTTGGTTTTTTTTTTTTTTTTTTTGCACCCTATGGGCTTCGCATATTTAAGACAGAATCAGGCTTGTGTGTAGATAGCCAAAAAATACTGTAGTTTAAAAAAAACATTGTAGGTATAGGTAAGTTATGACAAACGTGTTCTGTGAGAGAGAGGAATAATATTAATAGGAAAAAGTTAGAACGAATAGTGATTAGTTTGAAATCTGAACAGTGTATGTTAGCTTACTCAATTATTTATCTAACCATTGACTAAATTTAACCACCAGGTAATATATATATTCATATATATATGATGAATAAACTCAAAATTAAAAGGAAATTTTAGTTCTGATCCCTTACAATTTCTGACACGCGAAGAAATGCCATTAAAATTTATCTTTTTCGAACCGCACCATTCCAATTTTGAGAAATGCCATTAAAATTTATCTTTTTCGAACCGTACCATTCCAATTTTGAGAAACGCCATTATAATTTATCTTTTTCGAACCGTACCATACTCAGAAGCCCATATGTAGATTTCATTATTTTTGCATAGACCAAAATGGTCCTCCCATACCCCCTCTCTCTCCACTTACTGACCAGTCTGGCCATGGGGTCCATATGTCAATTACTCCATCGTTTCTTTCCAATCACTTACGCCCGAGACCCACCTGTCATCTTAGGCAGCGTGGCCCTGCGGCCACGTGTCGCCGGTGGAGCTCGGCTGCCCGGAGGAGGACGAAGGGTTGGGGACGCAGCATGAATCGCAGGCGGAGGGAGGAAGCACGACCGCGGTGCTCCAGGCCAACGGCGAGCACGAATCGGACTATCAGAGGCGAAGGGAGGAGGCATAGGGGCGCTGCTCTAGGCCCGACGGTGGAGGATATGCGGGTACGGCGTGAGGAGGCGGGCCAACATCCCAAAATTTAACATCCCTAAATCCTTAACATGTTGAGGTGGTAAAATTTGTTAATAGTTGTTAAAAGGATAGTTGTCTTGGGCAAAAGACCTTTGTACCCAATCTTTTGTACACCTATTAAGATAGAGTGTTAAACTTTAACATGAATCCAAATAGATGGATGTTAAATTTTAACACCATATTTTTCAAGGTGGATCCAATCCAAGCAGAGCCCCACCCCTTTTTGCGAACCCGTTTCTCGATTAGGATGAACAAACCGGGAACGCGGCATCTTACCAAGTTCCGTGTGACACATGCTGCCAGCCAAACCAGAACGGCAACAAAGATCCAACACCAAACAAATTCCATCATGATATAACATCATATCATGTAAGTTTCATAACTGCCAGAGTAGTCACGATAGATACGAGTTCCCCTAATAACAATACTAGCTCAACAAATAGTCCAACACGACCAACTAACAGCCCAGCATGATAAACTGTCACCTAACAACCAGCCAACCCAGAAGTTTTGAAACTCAATAATCTATTATCGACCATACAACCTTCGCACGCAATAAAGCTCGGCCAACATAAATTTCATCTAGATACGAACCATTAACCCTTGGAGTATAGTTAATGCACTTTGTTTCTACTCCATCCTCAATGTCAGCAGTAATAGTCAGTAACAGCTTCTCCTTCACATAGACAGCTACAATAGAACGCAAAAGTGGGATAGCCGGGGTAAAATTTCCACCTCCAGTAATCATCACACCAGCCAATCTGCTATCGTGAAGCACAAGTCTCTTATCGATGCTGCTGGTGTAGGCAGTGATTTCTCCACAAAAATCTCCGTTTAATACTTCAATGACAATAGTAGCCTCCACCGCATCTTTCACAACTCCATACATCACATCAACAGTGCTCAGCCTGGTAGCGAGTGAGCAACTTTCAAGCTTACATTTCCTCAACACTCGACGTTCCATACCTGGGATTGCCACGTATCCTTTACTGAGTTCTATATCCTCCTGCCCCGGATGACCCTTGATCTTTAGATTAGTCTCAATATATGTATTACTTATTAATGCAATTCCACGCTTTGGGCCTGTCAAGATCAGTGATTCATCCTGCACAAATGATTACATGGTACATTAGTGCTATATTTCTCCAAACATAATAAATGTCTGAAATCCAAGTAGAATCAAATTCAGACACAAAGTCATAAAGGCAACAGACGTGAATAATGCTACAATTACATCGATCAGAAGCTAGATTGTCATGAAATGTAATTATGTTCAACGCCATATCCAAGAAAAAAAACAAACGCAACATATTCTTGCTATAGGAAAGCTAGATTCATGTGTAATTATCTTACTATGCATAAGACAGAGAACATCATATGCACATCCGATTTTGATGGTTGATCAGTGACATGGAAACACTAGAAGTAACACTGTCAATCAATTAATAAAACTGAAGTTTGTACATATTTTACTTATCTCATCCTAGCATGCAACATACCTCAGAGCTTATGATTTGGGAATCATCTCTATCGCGGCGGAAGAGATAAATACACTTCTTATCAAGGCTATCTCTAGCAATGACAGTGCCATAAACATGGATTGGAAAGTCAACATCCAAAGAGCCTATGTTCACAGAGAAGATGTTTACTGCCTCACACAGCTCATAGTCACTCTTACTTTTGTAGACGGCACTGGTATATCTCATTGGAAGAAGGGGTGCTGCAATGAAGGAAAAAAAAAAAATAATGCATGCCTGATAAACTGAGCAGATATAATCCTTCTGTTCTATATTACTGATGACTACAAACCAAGTTCCCTTATTGAACCACAGAATCAACTGGTGATACACTCTTGGATCAAAGAATCAATTAGCTTATGACCCTTAGATCAAAGACACCTCTGATGCTAGCAATTGCCACCCTGTGGAATTGGCCCCACGCGATGGCAATTAGGGGGGAAAAAAGCAAACAGGCGATATGCGATGTGTATAGTGCATCATCCAAATCGACACCATTCATATGCCAATGGTTCAATGTACGTGCCCAACCACTGAACGGCCTAACCATGCACATCGGTAACAGCTACCACATGGTAGTAAGATCGTAGAAAGTACTATGTTTCTGATTGTTTTACCTAGAAATTAATAGTTTCTTGAGGACCTAATGCTCTCCAATTTTATTTCTTCCAAGGGTTGCGGAAGCATTATGTATGACCCCCAACCAGGATTTTTTTTTTGGTTTGTCTTCAAAGCACAAATATTAAATTTAACTCACACACTTGATCGATCGGAAGGTGCTCGAATTCAAACAATAAACTTTTCTAAATAACAATTATATATAACAACTTGGAAATTTGGAATGCAGTGACCCGATCAAACGGATATGACATGATTTGACTGCCAAAATTTTAGCAACGACTTAACTACTTGGTTGTTGTAAACTGTACGGAATACTGAACTTAGTTTACCAGAAGTATTGTACAAATTATATAGACGGATATAGCAAACAAACAGACAAACAAACAGACCATAGTTCTATGGTACTGTAGATTCTGCAGATATGATGCGATTAGAGGGACAGATCGAGGCGGAATAGCTACTCACACTCCTCGTCGTGATCGAATGAGGCGAGATCATAGATGTGGTAGAGGCGGTTGTGGTAGGTGCCCCCCTGCTTGGGGTCGTAGTCGAGGATGCGCTTCTCGGCTTCCAGCTGGCGAGCGGCGCGCTCCTGGCCCTTGGCCACCTCCTGCTGATGGAACCTCTGCCACTCCGCCTCTTCCTCCTCCTCCTCCTTCGTCAGCGCCTCATCGGAATCATCATCGGAATCGTAGTCGAGGCGCAGTAGGTCGGGCTGTAGGCCTGTAGCTCCAAGACCCGCTGCCTCAGCTTCTCATTCCTGAACCCGGTGAGGAGAAGGTACGATAAATCCACCGCCAGGACCGCCGTGGATTCGTCGAGCTCCGCCATGGAATCGCCGCCGCCGATTTGGTTGTCTGGACTAGGGTTTGTGAGTTCGACTCCGCCGATCCCTTGCGCCTTCGGCCTCCCCCCGATGGGTGGACTATGGAGGTTATCGAGGTCACGTGTCGAAGAAGAGTCCGACGAGTATTCCTATGGACGTGGGCCTTTTCTCTGGGATGGGCCTGGATCGACAGTAGACTTGTTCCGTAATATATATCGGATTGGCCCACCCTGTCTCAAAGCCACACATAAACGTTAGAAAAAAAAACTACTGCGCGTATAATTTTGTTTCATTTATTTATATATGTCTTTTTTTTTGTTTCAACCTATACAATTAATCATGTCAATTGTTTCTAAAAAATTGTCAAGGTGGAAGAAGGAATTGATCCTTGGAGCGAAATCAATATATGGGCCTTCTGTTTTTTTTATGGAAATATATAGGGTGCCTTCTGTTTTTAGCATCACCAGACACTAGTCCTTGTCTCATCATTTAGGCATGTTCTCTCCACCATCATCGATCTTCATATCAATGTCAACATATATGTCAGGTGTAAACCATGTAGCCAAAACAATTTCTGCACATGCGAGCATTTTAAATGAATTATTAATTTGTATGCTACAATAGAAGCAAGAGTACAATGGAAGGTGAGTGGATTTAATGTGTCTTCTGTGCGTATATATATGCATTATCCTTATAAAAAGTACTTTCCTTCTGATCTCACATTATCCTAAAATAAAATCACTAAATATTTATATTGTTAATAGCATTGCAGAATGTTTGGAAAATGACATTGGCGAAGTTTTTCTTTAAAAAAACTTACAAGATAAATACATTAGCAGTGATAATGTGAACTAAATTGTAAATTTAAACATTGGAAATTGGGAAATGAGGAAAAACTATTTTGAGGTTTCTACAATTTGCATGTGAAAGACATTTTGCTATGCTTCTTTTATACATGTATTTCTATTTAAAATTATAGAATATTTGCTGATAATGAACAAACTGAGTTAAACTATAGGCAAGACAATTCCTTGTATTATATAAGTGAAAGTATAGTGTAGTCTTAAAAGAATTCCGTGGATCAACATTATGACAACCCTGTTACATCAGTAAACTCAACCATAATTACACCAATGAGTCGATCCATAATCTTTTGGCTCAAGGATCATGTAACGACCAATTAACCTTGATTTGCATTTTAATGTCACCTAAAGAAATTTCTTTTTCATCTCTACCATTCATCCTTGGAGCAAAATGAATGGTGCCTTCAGTTTTCGCATCACGTATCCTGGAAATAATAGTCAATTAGTCACTGACAGCCTATCCTTTAGACAGACACTTACGACGGGCCGTGAAAGTTGGACAGCTCCTGTACAATTACCGTGCACCACGCTTGTCATTTTGCTATCACGAAGCATTAGACTGTTATTCTCGATGCTGACAGGAGAAGCAGTGATTTCTCCACAAAATTCTCCACGTAAAACTTTAGCTTCGATAGTAGCTTCTACTGCACCCCCCACAACTCCATAGATCACCTCCACAGTAGTGAGCCTGGTATCAAAAGATCTACTTTCTAGCTCGTATCTCTTCGTTGCTCGACGTGCGCCCCTAATATCAACGTATCCTTTACTAAGTTCCTTGTCGTTGTGCTCTCCATCAGCCTTGATTTTCAGATCAATCTCAACGTATGTAGCATCTATTGACACAATTCCTCGTTTTGGGCCTGTCAATACCAACGATTCATCCTACAAATAATTTAAAAGGAATGCACCATATAGGTTATTAGTGGTACATTTTCACATGTGAAAAAAATATAACAACACTAGAAGGAAGATTTATTTATTTTTGTAACAAATAATAACTAGTATGTTATCATCAATAAAGATTGCACAATTTTATGAACAACCACACTGCATTAGTTACTTAATAATATCATACTCCAATAACATATATACACTAATCATACTCCAATATCCAAGAAGTTAGTATATATGTGTTTAAAATAAAGGCATATATACACTAGAATGACATATATATAAAGATCTTCCTGGTGCACACTAGAAGTTAGTATGTATATGTTTAAAATAAAGGCATATATACCTCGGAATTGATGAGCTGGGAATGATCTCTGTCACAACGGAAGAGATAAACACACTTGTGATCGAGGCTGTCTCTGGCGATGACAGTGCCATACACGTCGATCGGGAAGCCGACGTCAGAGGAAACTATATTCACCGAGAGGAAGTTCAATGCCTCACACAGCTCCCAGTAGTCGCCCGGCTCGTAGACTCTATCTGTGAATCTCATGGGTCCAAGGGGCGCTGCACATACATGCATGTCAATATATATGTTAAGTACTACCAATTAATGGAATTGAAGAAGATATAGAAGTGATAGATTACTGATCACTCGCTGGATCATATATAATGATTAAGTATACGAGATCGAGCAGATGGAGAAAAAAAAAGTTTTTTTTTCAAGGTTAATGAATCATAAATATCACGTGGAGAGACTGATCGATGAACATACACTCACTACCGGAAAATCGTCGTTTGCCGTGAGCCAAAAATCAGGCTCACGGTAAACACCTTTTTGCCGTGAGCCTAAAACTGAAAGCTCACGGCAAAACCATTCTTTGCCGTGAGCCTAAAGGGGAAAGCTCACGGCAAACAATTACACACGGCAAAAGAGCTCTCTTTGCCGTGAGCTAAGCAAGGGAAGCTCACGGCATAAAGAAACTCATGGCAAAAGCTACCTTTGCCGTAGGCTAACATAACACGGCTCTCGGCAAAATAGTTTTAAATTATTTAAAATGTCGCCTCCCGTGACGGTAGTAACGGCCGTCACGGCAAAGAGGCTGTTTGCCGTGAGCATTAGAGAAGCTCACGGCAAAGAGGCTGTTTGCCGTGAGCTTTCCTAATGCACACGGCAAACATCCTCTTTGCCGTGAGCTTTTCTAAAGCTCACGGCAAATTTTAAGTTTCATAATTATTTTAAAATATCAAAACAAAGTCTAAAAATCATAAAATTTGTGGATATCTACTTGTATCAGACACATAGGTTGTGGAGAAGGTTTGACACGGTTCCGCATAAGTTTGTTGCGTACGATGCATAAAATTGAAAATGTTCGTAGAAGTTTCATAAACATGAGAAGTGATTTTTAGTTTTTGAAGTCAAAGTGAAGCTTAAGTTTGAGTTTGAGTTTAAAAACATTGTGTATATAGTATAGACACTGTAATGTGGTCTTTCTTAAAGGTTAGTAAATTTTTTAGATATATTTGATATTTAAAACATGCACGAAATAATAAAAAATTGTTAAGACGTCAACAAAATAATAAAATAAGAAGCAAACAAATATGAATAAATTTACTTAAATGAAAGTCCACGAAATAGTTTGATGATTGTAGTGACTTTCTAAGAAACAAAGAATATAAAAACATATGAAACTAAAATGAAAAAGTGGGTGGTTTTCATGTTTTGCCGTGAGCCCATGAGGAGGCTCACGGCAAAGGCCTTGTTTGCCGTGAGCCTCTGAGAGGCTCACGGCAAAGAACCCCACGTAAATTAGTTTTTGGGGGAGAAAAGATAGGGAAAAATAAAATTAAGTGGGAGAAAAGACAAAACTAATTTTTAGGGGTAAAAAAAATTGACACGTGGGCATGGTTTGCCGTGAGCCAGATCCGACTCACGGCAAACCGGACGCTTTGCCGTGAGCCGTCGGATCTGGCTCACGGCAAACCGGCAGCTTTGCCGTGAGCCGATGGATCTGGCTCACGGCAAACTTTTCGCTTTGCCGTGAGCCAGATCTGGTGGCTCACGGCAAAGCTGCCCACATGCACTTAAACACTTCACACACCGTATTTCTTTTCTCATCCACTCAAACACTTCACACAGCTCCTCAGCCGCTCCCGCCGCCGCCGCCAGGCGTCGCCGCCTTCGCCGGCCGCCGCTAGCCGTCGCCGCCGCCGTCGGCCGCCTCCAGCCGTCGCCGCCGCCGTCGGCCGCCTCCCCCGACGTCCGCGTAGGCCGCCAGGCCGCGCGAGGCCAGGCAGCCGGCCAGCTGCGCCCGCCAGACCCCGCCGGCCAGCCGCGCCTCCCCCGCGCCATGCAGGCCGGCCAGGCCATCCGGTGACCATCGCCTCCCTGTCCCAAGAGCAGGAGCGCCACTCTTTCAGCAACGGAGGAGCTGATGGGTTTCTTGGAGGAAATGTGAAGCAGGAAAACCAGCCGCTGAGGCCCTTCCTCGATGAGTGGCCTGGGACACGGGATTCGTGGTCCGAGATGGACGAGGCAAGGTCCAACAGGACCTCCTTCTCCACGACCCAGCTCTCAATCTCCATCCCGATGCCCAGATGTGAGTTTCATATGGGTCTGATGTTACCTTTAGCATCAGAGAAACCTTTCTTTTCTACTCCGAATCACGTTCGGCATGTACTTACCATTGTGTTCCTCCACAACATTTTTGCAGGTGATTGAGAAGTTGGGGCGGCCACCGGATGGGATTGCGCGGCGTGCATCAGCACTGTACTCGCTGTTAGCGAGTCGTTCCTCGGAGATCAACCAGCCACGGCATGCCTACGCTTGCCCCCCCAGATATTTGTTTCACTGTACCGCACTAAGAACTCTTTGTAAAAGAGCAGGATCCCAACGGAGGAGGCATAGGAACTCCACCCTGTTTTAAGGTTGTACCATGCTTTGTATTGTACCCAAGACCTGGAACCGTCAGTTGTCGTTGCAGTAGAATGATTCGCAAGTATTGTGTGCTTTCTTTCTTTCTTTCTTTCCAGCTTGTGTGCGCAATCTGATGGGGAATCTGGTTCTCTGTAGCATCCGGTGCCCCTCCAGTAGGCCGGCTAGTTTGCCGTGAGCCAGGGCTTTGGCTCACGGCAAACAGGCCTTCTTTGCCGTGAGCCTTTGAGCTGCTCACGGCAAACCTCCGTGCGGTCCCCACTAACGCCGTTGACGGCTGTTCCTCACCGTCATCGTAAAATTTGTTTTGCCGAAGGGGTTTCCTGGCTCACAACAAAGGTTTGCCGAGAGGGTCCTATATGGCTCACGGCAAAGGTCCCTTTGCCGATATGTTTTTTTGCCGTGAGGGCTTTGCCGTGAGCCGGTTCACGGCAAAGGCTTTGCCGTGAGCATTTGGCCCTTTGCCGTGAGCATTGGGGCTCACGGCAAACTAGCCGAATCCGGTAGTGACTCGTCGTCGAGGTCGAGCTTGGTGAAGTCGACGCCGAAGCAGCAGCGGGTGTAGTATACGCCCCCCGGCTTGGGATCGAAGTCGCGGATCCGATCAATGGCGGCCGCGAAGGCTCGACGCCAGAGCTCGTGCTGCGCCCTCCTGTGCTCCTCCTGCCGCGCCTTCTCCTGCTCTTGACGCATCCACCTCTCGCGCTCGGCCAACAGCTCCGCCTCGTCGTAGCAGAAAGACACCAGCCACCCCTGTTCTTCTTCTTCCGCGTCGTAGTCGTGCTCCGCCGCGGGAACGGAGGTGGAGGCCGCCAATTCGCCGCCGCCGCCCGCCATGAAAGACGACGCGACTTTTCTTTCCTGTTTCAGGGAGAGAGATCGATCAAGAGAGAGAAAAGAGGGATAGGGCATGCAGCGCGCAGCGTGCGGCAACGGGATTACGGGACCCTGATCGAGATCGACCACGATCCACTTTCGATTCGGAAGAGTTCGTCGCGGGACGAAGGTTATGTGGTTATGCCCAATAACACACGCACCGTCCACACGAAAACGAAAGGAACAAGTTGCTACGTATGTGTTGACAATGACTTGTTGTGATGGCACGAGTAGATGACTTCATAAATAATGAACTTTGCGAGTTTATATAACCTAGACAACGCTTGGGGGTACGGGGACTGCCTAGGCGTTTTCTTCATATCAAACTTATATATGATGTGACTAGCAACCTTTTTATGTAAACTGTGACCGACCTTATCTTACTACAACAAAAAAAAGCCACGGCAGTTACACGGAGGCGGGGGGTATTTGAAAAGTAATTACAATTATACGGAAAAAATAATTCATGCTTAAAATACATTTGAAAAAAATAAAGTTAGTTACAAAGAAAACCAATTTTACATACAATTTTTTTAAATAGATGAATGGTCAAACGCCATAGACAAAAGTTAACAACGGCAAGTATTTCGGTACGGAGGTATAGTATTTAGCAGCTTCCCGTCTCAGTCTGGAGTATTTACATACATATCGTAGCACAATCTGTCTACATGATCTGATTAGCAAAAAGGGCTATTGTGTAGTTATTATAATCAATTTAGATAGTCAACAATACACTTGTCCTCAGAAATTTCATCTACTAATGATCATGCTCGTGGCTCGGAGATTATTTTTTCTATAGTTACCATCATCAAGTCAATAACAAAACACGAAGTGTGGTATTTGTTTTGACACCGACAATGTGTAATAGGTTACTTTTTAGAAAAATGGAATTGCCTCTTGCCTCTGCAACCAATTAAGTTTTTATAATATTCTCAGCACGAGTTCTGATTACCAATATGGCAATATTAAAGCAAAGGACACATATACGAGAGAAAACAACATAAGCAAAGTCTATTACTGCTTTAGTAGGTAACAATTGGCTTGCATAATCTAGATTTGGTAAAATAAAGGCTCTTTCAATCCTAATATGGAGTATAACACAAATGAAATGTCATACGCAAAATTACTTATTACATATATAAACAGATGGGTCCTGAGGATGAGCTATAGTCCAGTATTATTTCATTTGGACCAATATCTTCTGTGTTGGTTGCCAACAGACAAATCCTAACTAACATTTGTAAATGGCTCAGCAAACAACAAATGGATGATATCCTTTAGGTTGGGGCAGTTTGTGAAATTGTCCTCTTGGTTGTACATGAATTCCATTGTCCTCGTCAAGTTGAATATCCTCTCCAATAGCTGCTTTGGGTATGTATTGTCAGGATTCAACCATTCGGTGTTAAAATCATTCCATGACTCCTCTTTTAGAGCGTGTATCTTCTCACATGCCACTTCAATGGAGACATTATGCTCCTTCATGTAGCTATCGATTGTTGATGCAACATGTGGGATCAACTGCTCCCGCTGTATAAGTGAAAGTTCAAAAATAATGGTAAGAGAATTGTAGAGACCATGCACGTCAAGCAACATCTTAGCTTGCCAAAAAAAAACCATTAGTTATCAGCACCAAAATTCCATCAGTTCAAACTGAAAATGGGAATTATATAAGTTTGATACCAGCCTTCAAAAATAAACACATTTTAAGTTAGCTAAGGAATGATAGATATTACCTCATATGATTGGAGGTCATCAAGTAGTCTGAGAATTCTGGAAAGTGCCTGGACCATGTTAGGTACAGTAGAAACCCAATCGAAAGAATCTTTTGTTGCTATATCATTCATGCCAACGAACGAAGCACATGACAAAATAGGACATCCCCCAGTTCTTATTGAAACTTGGAGGTGCTCTTCAACGGACTCTGGAACGTAACCATCTTGAAGCATTTTTACCTCCATGTTGAAGCTTCTAACCAGATCTTCAATCTGCAAATTGAAGATAGTAAGTATATATAAATTATTGACATGTTAAAAATAAAGGGTACGTGTTTACAGGCATGTTTGTATTGATGGTATGCATCAACTTAAAATGAGTGCAAACCATCTAGGAAAATAGGATATATCTTCAGTTCCTGGATAATTATTCAAAAATTGAGGTTCAGAAATGAAATCTATAAGTGATGTGTACTAAAATGATTTTACAGATGATTATCACCAAGTCTATGTGAATGTCCAAGGATGATCTGGATTAATGGATGGTCTCTAAGCAATAATAACGATATTGATCACATTACTTCCCCCCACGAGAAAAATGGTTGGTAACAAAATATTTTTTATGTATATCATCTCCCAGATAAAAATATAGATGAGAACGGTTACTTACAAAGTATCTTAGATATGACATGCGATATTTCTCTTCCTGGTGGAGCATATTCTCAATGGCCTGGAAGCTATGCAATATCTTCCCCAAAGCAAATTTCATGCACTCTGGGGGGTCATGAGCCGCCTTAGCATCCCAGCTGGACAAAATAGTTCAGAAAAAAACATATGAATGTTTTATAACCACCATGATATAAAAATGGGAATGCATCATGTGTAAACAAACTATCCGTGTAACCATGCAAACTTCTAATCTGGATCCACCTTCCCTGCACACCCCCTTGGATCACCATCGTGTGGCCCAGATTAGAAGTTTGCACGGTTGCACGGAGAGGTTGGTTTTCACCTAATATGTGCCAATATAAAATACTGCTGCTACATGTGTAAATATTTGCATGTGATTATCCATCTGTCCCATTGGTTGAACCTCTGTTTGTTGGAATCGACCAAGCTAGATGGAACTTTTTATACTTGACCAAACAAATGGAAGCTAATTTAAGATTAATCACGTATTACCATTGTAATATGGTCATCTCAAGGAAACAGTATGCTCTTTTTTGCAGACTCCAAATATAAATTATTGTGATCATGACATTTTTCTGTAATTGAACATATAAAGTTACATAGATAAAGTATATTGCATATTTTTTCCTCATTTTTCTCTGTGAACTTTACATTAAAATAGACATGACCTGTGATCCTAGGATGATAAAGGTACTTGTAAGGAGGTTTGAATGCAAACCTTTCAATGCACTTGGTAAGCAGTTCACATTCTTCTGGAGTTGCATAAGAATCATAAATATCATCCAAGAGGGTCACTATAGCAATAATCATTGTCAATATTATTCGGCTTCGTGAATAACATGGTTCAAAGTATACTCCTAAGATCCACAAATAGCATTCCACGACTCTATCACGAGCAAATGGAAGCCTCGATTCAATTTGTAAATCCTTCCACCACCTATATATACATTTATTTAGAGGTGTATCAGATATCACTTTTTATTTGTAATCTGAAAAATAATTAAGCAATAGAATCTCACATGTAAAAATAACTTAGCTAGACCTTGTAATGATTTTCAGCTCATGCTGATGATGGAGCTGCATAATATTCGAGTTCAACTTTGCAAGCTTCAATACCGTTTTATGTACTGTAGGATCTTTCTCATATGCAGAGATATAAAACTTTGACTCATATATTCTAACCCTTCTGGGGAGAGGAATCTCAAGTGCAGATTTTATTTCACATGCTAATAATGATTCTTCCATGTTGCTTAATGTTATTCCCAAATGCCTTCGGGTGATTAGTATTGCTTCATCAAGTATTGCCTCTCCATGGGTCCTCATATGCGCAGCATTGTAAAGGCTGAGTAGGTCTGCAGGGTTATCTGCTAAGAAACCCCCATCTTCATCTTTGAATCTTAGAAACACATCTGGAATATGGTATCGAATTTGTCAAAATGTCAGAAACACATATATAGTACACAACCATGCATAATTATTATTTGACTAATTCCATCATATATTTAATTTGCTACCTGGTGAAACCCTGTATCGATGTTTCCGAAGTAGGCAAAACCACAGAGCTACTGTCCCAAGATCACAATCACTCACGTCAGCAGTCTCAATTTGTGATAATGCAGTGTTGATCTCTTCTTCAAACAGGTGATCCAAGCACATACGCTCCAACGTATCAATGAGACGTAGTCTCTCATGCAGGCCACTATAAGCTGAACTTGCTATAATTTCGGCCACTTCCTCCTTCAGCATGTCTGCTCGCTCTGCCATCTGAGTCTGCAGAAGACGATTGCACTTAATAAGCTTAGCTTAATCACAACTACTGATCATTATATTGCTCTGAATATTTTTTATGACCGATATCTAATCACAATCAAATTCATGTAGAAAATAATTTTTCACATCATTAGTTTCAAGAATTTGTTAACCGTGTAGGCAGGTTTTGAAGGAAAAAATAAGCAGATAGTGGGTAAACAAGTTAAAAGAAACCTGCTGTTGCGATAAAGCTGCTGGGTTGGAGTAGCCAAGAAAGAAATCTCCCCAGATAGATGGATGGAAAATGCCGGCGTTCTGGCTCAGCCGGCGATCATCCTCATCAAGGTCACGCCATGTTTGTGTAGCGGAATCCTGTCGCGATTGGCTGCATCGCAACCCGCAGGATTTCCGCCGCTGCTGCCACCTCCATGAAACGCCGCTTGAGCATCGCCTGATGAACGGCCGTGATGACACGACAGCGGAGGTGCAGTGTGGAGGTTTGGAGGAGAAGGTGGTCATGGCAATACTGCTGCTGTGCACCTCCATATCAACTAGAGAACCTTTATTTTGTACCTTGGTATCTAAGACACAGTTTGCGTAATGTTGTTGCTCGCTTGTGCCTTCTTTCGGATGGTTTCACAATTCCATACTGCTATGGTTTATATAGACTAGCAGCACTCCGGAATTTAGTCAGCAATAAATCATGCGTGCATGTATGTCTAGTGCAAACAAAACAGTAATGTTGATTGGTCAGACAAGTACAGCTTATCAAGGCCGTCCCCGTCTGCGCAACACGACACGAGCGAATGCGAGGCCCACCAAAGTCCAATATAATGCGTGTACATTGAGTAAATTAGTTTGGCCGCGGATCAATAAATGTTAGATTATTCAAACAATTTAATTTACTACATCTATTTTACTAATTTCACTGATGGTGATTGTCTGCAGTTTTAATTTCTACTATGACCACATTCTCCGTTCTTAATTTTAGCTGACTACGAGGTGTAACAACTATGGCTATCCCGAGTAGTGCTTTAAGATTTTTTTTTTTTTGGCGGGTAAAGTGTGCTTTAAGATTGATAGCTAGTCACAAATGTGATGCCATATCAATGACGTTTCCTAAATACGTCATGGCAAATCTGTCATAGGTTAACATATTTCTTCTAGTGGTAAGAGGATTAAGCACGGTAGAAATCACTTGTGCTAGCTCAATTAGTTCCTTTCCACCATACTCGTGACTGCCAATGCAAGTACCCCACAAACCCTCAGACACAATAAGTCAAAAATCACATGCAAACAAGGACGATGATGGCACACACGTGACAGCTAGCTTTAATGAATTAGCGTACAACTGACTACTGCAGTCAATGAGTCAACACTTGTACATAAGCGAAAGCGAGGTTCCTCCAAACTCCAAAGTAGTGCATAAGCACTGAGTTGAATTAATCCAGCCACGGATCTAAAAAGGATAATATTATTCAATCAATTTTACATCTGTTAATTTAACTGAAGGTGATTATTGCCAGCAGTTTAATTTCTTCTATGACGACCGCATCCTCCTCTGTTCATAAGTTTAGCTGACTATAAGGTGTAACAACTACTTGTCCTTGCTCACCCCGTCATAGAAGATCTCTTCTGCTAGCTTGATTGGTCCCTTTTACACCGTACTCACGACTGTCAAGTAGGAACCACAAACCCTCAAACACAAGAACCACATGCAAGGATTATGATAGCGCACTTGAAAGCTAGCTTTAGAATTAGCGTACATCTGACTGCAGGCAACCTTATTGCACATATTCAACGTGATGCATGCATATATATATTGCATGCCATGTGTTGTAGGCTGCAAAACCATGAATTGCTCACATCAAATGCTATGTATACGCAGATCAAACAGGCATCCTACACGTCAGCCTGGCCTGGATTATTGCTCACACTTTCCATTATTATTAACACCTGACTATTATTTGTGCTGTTCTTTTTACCAGAGTTATTATTTGTGCCGGTTGACTGTCACATGAACCAGGAAGGTTACCTATATATAGCAAATGCATTATGAATTTGAGTAGTCTCATCATAGTTTGAATTATAGCTTGTTTGAGAAATTCATACTTTTTCATGGGAATTTAGATCGAGAAAACTCAATAATGAAAAAAAGTATTTTCATGCAATAAAAGGATGGATTTTGAAACAATTATCCCCGGCAGATGTACTGACCTAAATATTATTATTGTCTGATCGGTTAGCAATAATTTCAAGTCGTCCGACTAATGGCGACTAGGGTCTACTATGTCGACTGAACGACTAATCATGAACGTCATCCTAGTCGACAAGACAATTAGGGCCTTACGACTAGGTTAGATTATACGATTTGAAATCGTTGCCGGTTAGTGAGAAACATCCTAAACACCACCGCTCCTCTTTCTAAACCCTTTGGGAGGGCTCGCAGGTGATCTGGCTTCCAGTGGTTCGCTAGTTGTTTTTGTTAGAAGAGAGAGAAAAAAAAAGGAAAAAGTCCATTTTTGGCCATCCAACTCTTACCTCAGTTTTGGTTTTGGCCATCGAACTTTAAAACCGGGTATCTTTGACCATCCAACTATCAAGACCGTTCAAATGTGGCCATCGGGCTGTTTTGATGAGTGGTTTTAACTTTTTTATTTACAATTTAGTCCTTAGATCTTAAAATGATTATTACTTTTTGCTCGTAACTCCGATTTAGGTGATTCTTGTGGTCACGTGTTACTAACGGTGAACACTATATTTTAAAGTGATATTTAGACTACTTTATCACTATTTATTATATTATTCTTTTGGTTGTTGTGTAGAAAAAATAATATTAAAAAATTAAACAAACAATTTATAAAATAATATAATCAATATTTTAAAATGTAAAGCTCATCGTTACGAACACATGACTATTATAATCACTTAAAACAGAGATGCAAGAAAAAAAATAGTAATCATTTTAACATCCAAGGACTAAAAAGCACTAAATTAGTCCATTTTAATCCTTGGATCTTAAAATAATAATAATTATTTTCTCCTATATCTGATTTAAGTGATTCTAGTGGTCATGCATTCATAACGATGAACTTTATCTTTTAAAATATTGATTATATTATTTTATAATTGTTTGTTTTACTTTTCTTATATTGTTATTTGTACGCAATGACAAAAAAAATAATATAACAAGTAGTGATAAAATAGTATAAAGATCATTTTAAAATATAGTGCTCACCGTTAGTAACACGTGACCACAAGAATCATCTATATCGGAGTTACGAGCAAAATGTAATAATCATTTTAATATCTAAGGACTAAATTATAAATAAAAAAGTTAAAATCACTCATCAAAACAGCCCGATGGCCAAATTTGAACGGTCTTGATAGTTGGATGGTCAAAGATACCCGATTTTGGAGTTCGATGGCCAAAATCAAACTGAGACAAGAGTTTAATGGCCAAATGAATAGCGCTGCTATAGGACACACTTGCAAGAGGAGCCGGAGAAGTTGGGAGCCCTGTTAAAGGGGTGCTATTATTAGTTATGCTACAGGACACACTTGCAAGAGGAGCCGGAGAAGTTGGGAGCCCTGTTAAAGGGGTGCTATTATCGGAGTTCTTAAAAGCTCCTGGGATTTGCTAGCACGAGAGCGCTCCGCGCCTCTCCGTGCTCTCCGTAGGACGACACGTGTCCTTTGCATATTTTTGTAAAACCCCCCTCCAGTTTTCTTACAATTGACCCGTAGTCCAACATATAAAATAACAGCTAACCCTAGCTCCCTTGCTTTGCTCCTCTCCCTCCCCTGGCTCACGGCCGCAGGAGCCACTACCCTTGCTCCTCCCTTCCCTCCCCGCGCTGCCGCTAGCACTCCCTGCAAGAGATGGCGACGGAGGGGATGGTGAAGGCGCCGGCGGCGGGAGGGCAGGGCGGCGGGGGCATGGACGCCCCGCTCCTCAACGACATCATCCGCTGCCTGCTCGAGGTGCGGACCGCGCGCCCAAGGAAGCAGGTGCAGCTCTCAGAGGTGGAGATCCGCCAGCTCGGTATCATCTCCCGCGAAATCTTCCTCAGACAGCCCAACCTCCTCGAGCTCGAGGCGCCCATCAAGATCTGCGGTGAGCACCCTTCGTTTCCTTCTGCCCCCTCCATCTTCCTTGCCTACGGCCTCCAGTGGTGGTAGATCTGGTTTGCTCGACCCAGTGGGTGAAGCTTGCGTCTCATGGGATTCTGAACCCTAGCACAGCTCGTGAGTCGTGACCTCCGCTCTTTCCCTCTGCTGGTTCCCTTCCCCCTCTTGTTTCATCTGATCTGATAGTACTCTTGTGATATATAAGATTCATTCGATTATTCCAATTTTCCAGTGTGTTCTTGTGCTCTTCTCTACGTCCTTATAGATTTGTTAGTTTGCTAGATGATGTCTAGAGACGGAGTTGTGGTAAAAAAATTCCAGAATGCCTTTGCATCCGTCACTGATTAGATGCGGCGTGTTTTCAAATATGCAGAGTGGGAGCTTCTTCAGAGGATACATTAAGCTGTGCAAGGGCCTCGCCGTCATATTGCTGCTTGTGCACCTTGTCGTCCAGCTTGTTCCCGCAAGGTAGAAGCTCATATCTCCGATGTGTTGGAATTCTATACCCACCAAGATCTTTTACTGCTTGCTTTGTTGCTTCTGGTTGACCTAGAGTTGTTCCTTAGTTGCCACCGTTTTGAGTTTTCGCTGGATATCTAAGTTGTTTAGTAGCTACTCAAATCTTTTGCTAATACTGTTTATTAAGGAGAGCTTTTAATATTGGTAACCACTAATGAGCACATCCATTTGGAATGCAGGTTTAGATTGCTGAGTTATTGTAATGATAATAATTTTCTGTTGCCGCTTGTGACTTGTGAAGAGGCACGCAGTACAAGCTAAGCATAATTTCGAATGATTATATTTATGGGTATTTGACAAATCCTTGCACAGATCTGCAGACACCTTTATTGGATCGTTTCATCTCCAACGTCACTCGGTGAGCACAGCCTCCAAGCTTGTCACATCCATGAATATCTTCTAATCCAGTTGCTTCGGGTTCTATCCTTCACTGAATCAAACTTCTTTTGTCTTTACAGTTTGGTGGTTCAGATCAGCCTGATTATAGCATGATATATTCTTTGTTGGTGAGTTTTAGAGACCTGCGTGTTTAGCCCTGCAATTTCTTTTATGGATAGAAGTCAACTAATATATCGGTTTGCTCTTCAAGAAGAATAATGGCTACTCTTGGCTAAAGCAAAAGGTCATTCAGTCCCTGGTTTTGCCTTAACTTGGAACCTTCCAATTTTGGTCTGGTTGTGTCCAATATCCAAAGCTATAGGTTACTGTCTTAAGGTTCTCTTAGGTAGTGTCTAGAGCATGTGTTGTGTAGAGAGCTGCAATTCGATTAAATATCCGGAAAAAATGACAGTACCTGAGATGGCTGGTATTGGGATGCATATTTATTGTAAGATGTAGAGAGCTGAAATGATTGGAAAAAAATGATGTACCTTACATTCACAAAGGTAGTTAATTTGGAAAATTTGGATGACACACTCTGCATTAACTTCATATTAATCTGTAGTATTTTAGATAGTTAGTCCTCCTTTGTTTATTTAGTTAGTCGGCTGTGAGAGTAGTTGGATATTTTGGATGGTTAGTACTCCTTTGTTTATTTAGTTTGAATGCTTGCAGTGGCACATTATATTGATCTCACTTATGATAGTCCTCCAAATTATATTTCTTTGCATATTGTTCTGCTATGTTAAAAAGCAATGTTTTTCAAATCTGTTCATAATAAATTCTGAAGTGATCTCTTAATTGTTTAACTGCAGAAGGCAATTCGTGCCACCCGACTGCATCCGTGCTGTTGATCCATCTGTAATTAGCTTGACAGTTCAAGGTATACCTTATTTGCATGAAGTTTGTCCTGTTTTTCAGTTTTCGCAGTCTCTGCAATCTGCAAATATACATGTTTTAGCCCTTACACATGTTTTGTATTTCCATGACATAAGTTTTTGCTATCAGCATATTTAATGGGATCAAACATTTGGATCACATTCCCATCCTTAATGATCTGCTTGCAATTCACAGATATTTTTTAGCTTTTTTTATGACTCAAATTTCCTCAGTTTGTAACTTCATATACTTTTAGCAGGTATGTCCACTGCTAATCGCTGACGGCTGACGGCTTCCATGTTATGTGTAATTTCTAAATTTGCTTAGGTGAGCTGAATTGAATAGACAAGGACCAGCAGATGATAGGAGTATAGAACTCTCTACATGGCAATCAAGAATGCTTATTCGCAAAAACATAGAATCCATCGGGAAGATGCTCGGCACTAGGAGTGCTTGGACTCAAATGAATGCAGTCTATTATAGATGTGAAAATGTTAATGAGGTCTGTCTATATCAGTTCATGTCCCTATTTTAATCTCTGTTGCAATGCTTGCTCATTTCTGTTATGAGTGTTATGATTGGGTGTGCAACGCGTGTTTGATGTTCTAACTCAAGCCATAAAGATACGGATGATCTTCATGCTCTTCTTTGTATCTTGAGTACTATACAAACAAGGTATTGTGCGGGTGGCTGGTGCTGTTTGAAGCATCAGGGCTTTAATGGAAAAAAAAAAGTCTCCGATGTAGTTTCATATTTCGACCAGACTGGGAGCAATGCAATATTTGGGTATACGATCACATAGGTGTTATTGTTATATCAATTCATGATCATAGACTTCTTTTTTAGAATAATGATCATATATGTCTAGCTGTCCAAATAATCTATCTATGCCATTTTAGAGCTTTATTTGTATTATATAAGTCTAGAGAAATAGCTGTGTATGCACATATATTAAATAATATATCTACCTGCTCCACATGTACGCCCACCACATAGCTCTTGCCTACATCTCAGGTAGGCATTGCTGTGTACCGCCTGCGAATTGCTGTTTCTGCTCACACATTTCATTTCTGGCTGTGCTCTCTTTCTCTCCCATGGTTAGTAGATTAGTAGATAAAGTGTACCACTCATACATTACATTCTTGTTATGAGTCTTTTTTCTTGTCCTTATTCACTTCCACATTTCCATTCATTTAGCTCTATGGTGTATTGTAACCGTTTGAGTTCTGGAGTTCTGCATCCTGTTGCATTTGAACCAATAATTTTGTATAGTGAAGTTGAAGGAATGCTTAATTGAATTCTCAATTCAGTGTTGGTCCTTGGTTGAGGCTGCTTATTTCTATGATGTTTGTTTCAGGCCAAAATGTCATGTTAGGACTTATGATATCATTATTTTGTTGCTAAAAGGATATTCAGTGTGATATATTAAGTATTATAATATTTAGGTCCATTGCCGCCAGTGCCATAGGACAAACAACCTACAAGCTCTGGAGCTTTTAAGAGGTTAGAAAAGACTCCAGCTATTTTTCTGCCAGGAATCCGAAAGAACTAAATTCCTCTCACCTCTGAATTACTAGCAGTGTGGTAAATGCACTACAGTGGATGAGCTTAAGCTATTTCTCCATCTGTACATTTATTTTTCAGGAAATGATGCAGCTTGTCAAATTTGTGTACAAACATGTAACTCTTTTTTTTTTGCTTTTTTGTATGCTTTGCAGACCACCTCTGTCAAAAGCTTGATGGCTGCTTGACGTTAAGAAGCTTTTCTGCTTGTTGTTAAGAAGCTTTGCTTTGCACTCTTACCATAGCCAGACATGCTGCAATATTTTGAGAAAATAAGAGAAGCGTTTCTACTTTGAAAATGTTAAGTGCATTAGACATCTGATATTTTAGTGTTACAACTTTGGCTTATTGATGATTTGATGTACAAATTTAAACTGAGAATTGTTTAGCTTAAACTAAATATGAGAAATGTTCTGCATTTTTTTATTTAGTTGTTCTTTGTTGAGACATTGGTAGGGCGCGCATTGCGCGCCCAACCGTTCTAGTTAGTTAAACAACACGGTCCGTTTGTTTTTACGGCAATATTCTTGCAGCCCCAAACATTTTCCACTAGAGTAATTCTTTTTTTTTTCTGCATGTCATTATTTCTTCCCAAACATGCCTATACAGTTTTTTTTTTGTTTTTCATGAGTGTGCACAACTTGCTCCATGCATATGAATCTATATAAGGGAAGAGCGATGGAGAAACGGTGGGCCTCACACTGTCGACAATAGTGTAGAGTTTGCTTTTTCTAGAGGATTAACGAGATAAGTTAGTGTTATTATACTGTTATAATATACATATGCACAGTTCCAATAATAATACAATATACTACTTTAGCTGCTATGTAAGAGGGTAGTACTATTGGTGTGTACGAGAGGAGTGAGCCACGGCAGAAGTCTAGAAGATCGAGCATTTGTGCAAGGACGGATGATGTCTTCCGTACTCGCGAATGCAGGTACCCCACAAAACCCTCGAACACAAGAACCACCTGCAAGGACGATGATGTGTGGCACACGTGACAGCTGCTAGCCATTCAATGAATTAGCGTACTGCAGTCAACGTTATTGCACTTTGCACATATGAAAAACGTTATGCATGCCATGGTGTTGTAGACAGGTCCAAAATCGTGAATTGCTTGCACATAGCCTTGATCATCAAATGCAATGTATATGTAGATCAAACAAAACGTGAAACAAGCATGAAATATGACATACACACCAAAAAGTCCAGAATTAGTCAAACAGTAAAGACAGTTAGGATGAAATATTACCTCTTAGGTAATATATTAGCTAGATGTTTATTTATATATTTTACAACTTAACAAATTACAAAAAAAAATCCTAGATCTAACCGTTCCGATTGAAAAAATTAAAGCAACGCCACGTGCACGATGAGTGGTCCTTGATTCCCTGGGTCCGGGAGGTGGAAATAAAGCAGCGTGTATCAATCGCATGACAGCAGGTAGGGCCATCCCCTGCCGTGGTGGATATTCAGTGATGTTCCATGGAGCAAGCACGCAAAGAAAAGATTATATATATATGGCCCAACAGCATGTAGTAAAAAAAAAGAGACACCTGATTGATGTCTTATTTTATCCTCATCCTTTTCTTAATTCTCACAGTTCCTTCCCCCGTCAGAGGCACCATGTAGGTCCAATTAATTTTACAAGTTCATCACAAAGGTTTGGCCTTCCAAAACTTATTCTAAGTTAATCTTAGTTATTGTATTTTCCGTTATCACATTTAAGAAGCTATTGTATAGCCAATGCTATAGGGAAAATGCATCTTTGAATCTATTATCTGGCCGTCCATAGGCTTGAACTAACTAGCATTTTATGCTAATTATTTCTGTGTTGTGGATGCTTATACCCAAATTTGTAATTTTTGTTGCTGTTGTTGGGATAATATAGCACTATAGGCATGACTGACCAGTCCATTTGACCTTAACATATGATTGGTACTTGCATAGATTGATTTGAAACAGATGCTCTGTTTATGTTGACACTTTTGAATCTTTTATGAAAAAAATTTTAATGCTTTTAATAAATAGATAGGTCAGAATTATGTTCCTTTTGTGCATGATTTCCATTGAGAGGACAGAACTAAAAAGTTCCATTTGTGTTTTTTCTCTCATGTATTTCTGATCCAGTTCAGCAACAAGTGACTATCTATACAATCAATTCTGTCTACATACGTAGTACCTCCATGTATACATAAATATACTTTCTGTTTGTATATTCCCTTCCACAAGGATCTGGTTTATTTCTTTCTCTATCAATACTTGGTTTGGTTGTTTGACGAGGAAATGTCAGAAACAAGATAGAGATGCCATGCTGTCAGAGGTTGTACACAAAAAGGTAGAATGAAACTAACTTCCCTGCATTCTAGCGGACACTTATGTCTTCTAATTTCACTTTTCTTACAAGTTAAATAAATATGTGAGCTCCCAATCGATCTGATAGACCAGCTATACCATGTTTAGGCAAATATATTAATTAGCAATAGGTTTTTGAGTACATGTATAGCAGTGTTCATGATGCATCAGAATGAGTGGGGTGTCCGTTCTGCTTAATTATGTTGTTCTTACCAGCAGAGCATTGTGAATAACAATAATGAAGCAAAAGTTTATCATGGTACCTTAATAACAAGAACGTAAATACCATGCTTCCCTTATTCCATCTTTTTTCTGCAATATTTTGCAGTCAACATGTGATTTTAAGTCATTCTTATGGAATGTAAGTTAGTTTATGCGTTCCTACCTAATTTGGTATACCGGTTCACTGAATCAGGATACAATCAATCAAATATCTAATTCCTTCTCATTAAGCACTTAAATATGTGTTTCAAGTTTTGGACACTTTCTATTTCCACTATATTCTCCATTTGGTCATGTGGATTAAAGATAGATCACAACATGCTTACCAAGATGGCTCCATCCACGACAGCAGTGAAGACTCCATTTTCAGAATGAGAAAATATTTTATATGTTTTACAACTGAAACAATTGTTTAGTTGCCTCAAGCCAATACATACATGTCGATCCAGCAGGTTCTTCGGTTGATCTTGAGAGTTCCCTTCAGCTGGTTACATTTTTTTCATATATTATTCTTAAACTCTTCTTACACATATTTTATTTGTTTAGTGACCATGTTCATGCTGGTTTTCATATGATTTGATCATACAAATGAGAAGTGTTATAGAATAATATTGTTTTGCTTAAATCAAATTTGTTTGGTGTTAGATGTATTCCTTTGCACTAATTTTATTATATAACTAAACATGCCTTACAAAATAACAGAACCAAACAGAGCAGCTGGATGTTATACCATAAATGATGATTTAGGATTCTGAATATATCCTTCTTTATGGCCATGCAAGCCTTGACTATGCTTATTTCTATTGTGTCTACTTTTCTTGGTAAAATTTCATAGTGTACTAATATCCCTGTTGTTACCTTTGCACATAACAGTTGTTTCAATAATTTCCCATGCTACCATCCCGAGACAGCCTAAGGTGGATATTACCCAATAGTCATTACAATACATTTATAGAACACAAAATTTCCCTCTTACAGACACAGGCTCGCGGAACAAGTAAAGGAAACTATGCAAATGGAATTACATCTCCTTGAACCTGCATTCCAGGTATGTGACTCCTTAATTTTTCCAGTTTGTTCATTTCCCAAACTTTTATATTAGCATGTGACCTATTGCTGCCACAATATTGTCATAAAAGCAATGTTAATGCATGCAGCCTGAAGTCTTGGTGGTATCTTGGATGAACCTCAGGGGAAAAGGTTCCCAAGAAGGAATAGTTCGTAGGTGCTCCAAATATGGCCTCAGATGTTTGCGCGAGCGGACCATGTCTGCCGTGGGTACATGTGTGTTTTGTTTTTCAGTGCCTCTCATTGATTTATGGTTTTCTTCCTACTACCAGAGCTGGGGCCTGCTTTAGCGTCGAGTCGACCTTACGCAGCATCGTCTGCTTGGATCATCATCACTGTGGTTATGGGCTTCATTGCTGATTTGCTGAGGACGTTTTTGTTCTTTTTTTCCCGAATCAGTAGGCTGCGTCAAAAATGGGAGTTGCGGGGTTGCCTTTTCTCGCGCAATGTACATTTGTTTTTAATCATGGCCTATACCTGAAGTTTAATGAAGCCTTCGATGTGGGTTGGCCCTGAAGAAGTATGTCCTTGGACCGTGGGCGTTTCAGTAACCTAGAATAACACTGGTGCAGCTGCTCTTCAGATTGTTTTTCAAGTGACATTTTCAAATGCTCAAGCATAAGTTTTTCCATCAATTGCTATTATATGCAGACTCCAAGTTTTCCCCCTTTGGATCTTGCAGTTGCCTTTCTCTTTCTTACGATGCGTACTTATGACAAAATTTTCAGCTATTGCTATTATCTGCACCAGGTTTCTATTTTGGGTCTTGCCGTTGCCTTTTATTTAGTGGCGTGCACAACAAACTACAGTTTACCAACTCTTCGTATACAGGCGCAGCGAAGCGCGCCCACATTCCTAGTTTTCTTTACCCAAGAGAGAGAGAGAGAGCAGCAGCAGCAGCAATGAATTGAGTGGCCGGTCCCAAATGCCTGAACCGTCCCAATGTTTCTTAGATTTTCTTTATTTATTTAGTAATCTCTTATATTGAAAACTGACATTCATTTAAACTCTGACCTCTTGTGAGGTAATCTGCAGTATCATAACATGGCCCGACAGTAAATTGATAAAATATAAGTCCCTACTGCGGTCAGTGGCCGAACTGAGGGGGCTGGTAGGGGCCACGACCCCCTAACAAAAATAAAAATTTACTACACTTTATTAATTAGTATATCATAGCAATATAAGCTATTTGTGTAATCTAAGTTATGATTATTTGGTCTATAAAAGCAGCTGAAACCACTGCAAACAAGTCTTAATTTCAGAGCATCTCCAAGAGTGCCCAATAAAACATCCTAATACATAATTTTGGGAATAAAAATAAAAAAAAGCTCCAAATTTTAGCTAGCTGAAATTTAGTTAGAGGGTATCCAAACAGAATCTTAATATATAATTTTTGTCTCATAATATTACAGGATTTTAAAACAAAATTAGGTTAAATTCTTGTAGGAAACCAAGACAAAACCTAAATTAAACACATTATTTAAAAAACAGAATTGTAATTATTTTGGAACCAGCATATGTTTGTGTGGCCCCCTCATATATTTCTCTCTAGCTCCGCCACTGACTGCGGTATTATTGTGGGAAAAAGTTAGCTACAACATGTAAGGCAACAATGCCATTAGCAATGAACCCCCTAAGTAACATGCCATAAACCAACATGCATACCTCCATGTCTATTATTTGTGCTGGTCGAGATCGTCATATGAACCAGGAAGGTTAGCCACCAAATGTATGAATCTGGCAATGTCCTCATACCAGGAATCATAGCTTGTTTGAGAAATTATAACTTCTTCATATGAACTTAGATCAAGAAAACTTTTAATGAAAATTGTACATTACTTAAAAGATCTACAATTCTAATGTCTTAGCTCTTCTTGGTTGAATCCAATTAGATACTCAAATAATTGACCGAGTTTGAGAAAAGAAGGATATTTAAGTAATAATAATTGATAGCTACCGTGCAAAATCAGTGTTATGTGGGATCGTTTTGACTTTTGCCTAAGGTGTGATGTTGTCAGTTTTATTTGTATGAATTAGAAAGTGCATGTAACTTATATGAAAAGGAGGCACAAGGCTAGGTGAGTGGCATAGGAAGTACTTCCTCCGTCCCAAAGAGTGCAATTCCAGGATTGAGCTGAGTCAAACATTTTTAAGTTTTTAGTTGGGACCACATTTTTTAGTTGAAACAATTTTATCCCAAACCTGGAGCATTTGTTATATATTCATAAAAAACATTGCATATTCGTAAAAGGAGTACTTGAGATAATATCACCCCAAACATATACACAAATATGTGGTTTTGATTTGAAAAATCCTAGCAAGCATGATGTTGTGATGTGAATTTAATTTTTAGATGCTACGTTTCAAAATTATGGCCTTTTAAATGTGCTTAGCTAATAAAACCTACCCAACCCACCCAAGTTGAAGTCATCGATTCAGCACAGGTGTTTGCATTGTTTAGATTTTTTTCTAGATTTAATCGACGTTATACTTTCAGTTGTGGGTGATGTGGCCATTGATAGCAAGGCTATGGTGACTGTCAATCTCGATATCAGCCGACTTAGTCTCTCGGAGATGTTTATAGTTTACATATGTATATGTGAGTTGTCTTTGTATGTAATATCTATATTTATTATGGAAAATATCTTTTGGCAACCAACCCAAGGATGTCGGCATTGTAATAGATTTATTATAAATTGAGGAGCAGGTACAAAATATAGGCCCTGTTCGGCTGGCTGGAAGCCAGCCAGCGCTGGCTGCAAGTCAGGGGATGACAGGTGGGACCGGCCCCCCTGGGCCCCACGCGTCAGCTCCTCAGCCCCAGCCAGCGCTGGTTGGCTTCCAGCCAGCCGAACACCCTCATAACTGACGGAAATAGTGCATAACACACTGATCAAACGCATTTATTTTATTCTAATAGATAGCATATACTCCGTAGCTCCAGTAGTTGAGCCTTGACTTTCTAGATCTTGCCCGTTTCCGGTGTAGCATTCAGCTAAACCAACAGATCCAGCAGATCGACCAGCATGCAAGCACTGTTCGTTGTTTATCGTTCAGCCCACCGTGGGGGTCTGAGCGACGGTGTCGACGACGACGCGGACGCGGTTGGACCTCCAGTCCAGAGTCACCGGCGAGCCGGCGGGCAGCACCACCACGTCGGCGTCGGGCATGTCTTTGAGGATGATCTTCTTGGCCTCCTCCGCCGGCAAGCCCACCACCTCCGGCCACGACGTCTTCTTCTCGCCGCCGCCGCCGGTGGCGTCCACGGCGGAGCTCATCGCCGATGTCTGCATGCGCGCACAGATTTGGATAGCAGAAAAGGAGACATGGGGATTCAGTTATAACAGAGAGATCGACGACAGTGCACACGAGGGACGAGGGGAATAATTGAACTTACATGCCTATATATGGGATTGAACTGATGCTGATGATTGTGTAAGTGTTAGTGATGAGTAATTAATCTTGTGTGATTTTACGCCTGAGTGTGAAGAACCGGATGGCTGCAGTGTCTTTATAGAGACCCACCAGCACCACTGCACCAGGCCAATGAGAAAGTGGATGGGAGGACAATGTCGACATTGTTGCCCTGCAAAAATGGAAATCACGTGCCCATATATGGATGTCACAAGTTTTGGACTTGGTACCAGTACCATAGATACATGCATCAGCATCGCTACCATACAAAATGACGAGGATCGGATAGCGATGCCACACAGAAAGCACAACAAGCTAGCTGCTCCGGCAGTCCTTACCACCTTTCGTCCTCGATCTGGTTTTCACACGCTTGCCATGACACGTACGCATATATGCTAGAGATCGAAGAACACCCTCGATGCTTCGCTGCGAGAGGCACGCGTGCGCCATGTGCTCTGCTAGGCGACACGTGATTGTGACATCATGACAGATATGTTACTAATAGATTTAGTCTAACATCAGTAATTGATGTTGGATTGGATTGGATCATAAAAATGGGCTATAGTTTTTTTTTTTAATTTAGTCAGGTCCGAGACATTGGTTATTGTGGGCTTTGGTGGACCTGGATCTATGGGGCGTCAGCTCGTGTGTATAGTGGACCTCGCTAGATTCTGTTGCACACTCTAACATTATAGTTCCAATATATTCCAATTATCATAATTCAGTGTACAGTCAAAATATCTAGATTATAATACATTTTACTTGTCAACTTCAAGATAACATATAATCATAATCCTACTAAGGCCCACCAACCACACCAAGATGCCGCGGACCGTGTCTTGACATAGAAAACAAGATAATCTAAAGAATTTTATATGTTAACCAGATATCACGATGGATAACATATATACATACTTTTTCTTTGTACCTGGAATCCTGGATAATATATATCCACCGGGATGGGGGAACCGTACACTTTTACGGCCAGAAGACATGATAAACCAAGCACGGTTTGGTTTGGAAAATTGTGAAAAAATTTAGCTGCATGAATGAAAGCCCCGCAACATTTGGGAGCCTCTCCTTCAGATATGCTACTTAAGGAGCCATGGTCACCAGTCACCCGTGACCACAACCCATTTTTTGATTGATGTATCATCCCTTCGTATGCAACCTTTTGTGCTTTGTTGTTATGTAATAAATTTGTCACATTTTCGAGGGATTGCTCACCGCACTTGCCACACAGTAAAGTTAGTATAATACGACATTGATTATTGGAAAACGATATTCTCGATCTGGGTAGAGCAGCATCATATCTGATCTACTACTACCCAGTAGTGTTAAATATTACCTTTTTTTTCCTAGCTGCATTTTAGAAATTAGACGCATTTGTGCCAAATTATTTGTCCATCGCCACCAAGATGAAGAGAGTTCTGGCAGTAATAATATTAACAACGATGTACTGCTGACAGCTGAGCTGATTCACCATTTTCATGCATGCCAGGATCTGATGCTTTACACATAAGACAACTTGGATTATTGAAAAACGAGATACGCTCGATATTGGGTAGCATCATCTGACTGATCTACTACCAATGACGACCTTGCTTATTTAATTTTCTGGAAACGCACACACACACAGCATCCATACAGAAGATATGGCTTCACATCCATGATCCATGAATGCCGAGAAAGAAACTGAAGCTGTGAAGCAGCTTATTAGCCCACATGGGGCGTCTCAGCGACGGTGTTGACGAAGATGCGGACACGGTCGGTGCGGAAATCTCTGGTCACCGGCGTGCCGACGGGCAGCACCACGATATCGGCGTCAGGCTTGTCCTTGAGAATCACCTTCTTGGCCTCCTCTATGCTCAGCCCCACCACCTCCGGCCATGACTTCTTGCCTCCGGCGCACTCCGTGGAGGAGCTCATCTTCTTCAGCCGCTACCTGTAGATCCGATCATCAGCGCCTTAGCCCTTAGGATATATACTGTAAAAAAAGCTACATGTACAAGAAAAATATGAAGATTAAGGCAGGCTACTCCACTCACGATCTGATGAGATGACGAAGGGAAGAAGTTGAGGATGATAGCTACGAATGACTTGTTCTTTCTCTTGTACTACTGCTAGTGTATATATAGAGCTGCAGCAAGCAGGTTTGGATCAGGATTATTCGCAGGATCAATCCGTGTATAGCCATGCCAAGGTGGGTCTGACTGTGTATACGTTTTTGCACGTGCCACACGAGATAGCAGGTCAAGCTGTTAGACAAAAGCATCGAGTAAGACAAGAGTGGTTCACATGCATGGTGATCTGATCAAGAAATGCCGACGAAGAAAAAAAAACAAGCCATTGCAGGGCCGATCGATATTGCATAGGTAGTGGTAGTGCTACCAGCATGAATTGAAGAAAAATAATGTACACACGAGGCACACGAGGTGTCCCTTGAATGGCCCAAACAGCCACGTAGACAACTTGCACAGGAAAAACTAACCACCGTCTCCTACTTTTGCAAAGGTCTGAAATAGAATGGTACCTAGCCGTGAATACAGATGGAACCAAGGGGTAGTTGGCAGGGGTGTGACCATGGACAGAGACAAGGTCGACTCTCGGGCAGTTCAGTAATGACAGTGACGGTGGTATTATTCTTAAGTCCAATTTTGACCCTATAACAATTGCCGTACTTTGGTTTCGGCATCGAATTTGTAAAACCGGATATCTTTTACCATTGAACTACTAAAACCTCTGGCCATCTTTCTTATTTCAATGATGGTTTTGTATGTATATTTATTTTTTCAATCTCTAAAAAATTATAACTAATCTTTTTAAATCGGATAAATATAGAACATATATTGAAATTTCTTAAAAATGTAGTATGTGAATATTATTTATTCTTTTTGCTAGTGTTTATTCATTGTTGTCATGAACATTGTTTATTTAAATTATTTGATGATATACTAGATTAGGATATTACGAAAAGGATTCGTACACAGGAATTTTTTCTAGTAACTTCATATTTTTCTCATTTAAAATAAATTATAGATTTTTTAATGTTAATTTATTTTTTATTTTTTAAGTACAAATATATGCAAAACCACATAGATGGCCAAAGTTGTTTGGTTTTTGTAGTTTTATGGTCAAAGTTATCCGACTTTCAAGTTTGGTGGCCAAAATTAAACTCCGACGATAGTTAGATAGTTAAAAAAATGGATTTTTTTTCTTTTCCTATTCTGATCGAGCACCAATGGTTGAAGACGATCATTTTGGTCTACCTGGTCAGAACTTGTTTGTAGCCTAATTCCAACCCTTGCCAGTTCAAAACAATTAAACAAGCAATCGAATGCCATCTTCCACACACCCTCTCTTCCACTTTTGCCCACAGACGAAGCCTCGCAAGACTGCTGTGGTTGAAAAGATTCCGTGATATTAGGATTCTCACTTCCGCCAAAGTGGCACCAACAGCCTCCATAATATCCTGTTCTAAACCACAACCCGTCAAACCAGTCCGTCTAAACCATGATCAGGCGGTTTGCTTCTGAAAACCACCCAAAACTGTGCTAACCCGCCATTGAACAGACCGGCCTAATAATGGAACCAGCATCAATCAACAGCTCAGCTCTGTCCACACACACATCAACCATTCTCGACCATCCTTCAAGCAGGGGCTGTAAGCAGTTTCCTTTTTCTATTTTTTTTATACACAACTTTAAAGCCTAGTGTGACCACAACTCATCTATCCATTCAACAGTTAGCAAGGACTAACAAAGGTAAACAGCAGTACAGCATTCTCTTGAAATAAAATAAAAAAAAGTCAAAGCACAGCATTCTCTTTCCAAGGTATAAAAAAAGGACGGGCAACCAGTAACGTTTTATAGCTAAGAACTCTGATTACTAAAGTAGATAACAGTTGATCTGCAAATTAGAGGTTCAAGAAATAAATTTTTTCCATATCCTACACTATAATACACAAGATACTTTGTGTCCCAAATGACACTTACTATATATACACACAAAAATATGGGTGGAGAAGGATGAACCGCTGAGTCCACACTATGTTACTATTAATTAGACATAGAATTTATTGCTGATTGCCAAATACTAAATGAGAATCGTAAATGGCTCGGCCAACAATGATTGGATGGTATCCTTGAGGTTGCTGCAGTTTGTGAAATTGTCTTCTTGGTTGTACATGAATTCCAATGTCCTTGTCAAGTTGAATATCCTCTCTAATAGCTGCTTTGGATAGGCATTATTATTGGGATCCAGCCACTCAGTATTAAAATCCTTCCACGTATTCTCCTTTAATATCTGTATCTTCTCACGTGCCTCTTCAATTGAGACATTGTGCTCCTTCATGTAGCTATCGATTGTCAAAGCAACATGACCGATCAGTTGCTCCCGCTACATGAGGTTAAATAACCAGATATAATGGTAAGAGACAGATGTAACACATATCACACAATATCCTAATAATTAGGATCATCCCTAATAATAAAGATATGTTATATGATCAATACAAAAATTAATCATAGTACAAACTGAAAATTGAATTATGAGCTAGTTATCAAGCTTCAAATACTATCTGCTTACTTTAATCTAACGAATGAGAGATATTACCTCAGATGACTGGAGGTCATTTAATAGTCTGAGAATTATGGAAAGCGCCTGAACCATTTTAGGTACACTTGCAACCCAGTCAAAACAATCTTTTGTTATTACATCATTTATTCCGACGAAGGAAGCACACGACAAAAAGGGACATCCACCGGTTCTTAATGAAACCTTTAGATGCTCTTCTACAGAATTTGGAATGTATCCTTCCTGAAGCATTTTTACCTCCATGTTGAAGCCTCTAACCAGATCTTCTATCTGCAAATTGTAGTAAACTAACTATATATGTGGAATTTTTTCACATTTAATTTACATAGCTAGACTATGGGGTTTATAAACATGTTTGCACTGATGCATCAAGTTGGGATGCAAGGCTACTAGAGCTGACTAGACATATCTTTATGCGATGGTAACTTACAAAGTATCTTAGATACAGCATGCGATATTTCTCCTCCTTTTGAAGCATGTTCTCAATAATTTCATAGCTATCCAATACTTTCCTCAAAGCAAATCTTATACACTCTGGGAGATCATGAGCAGCCTTTAGATCCCATCTGGAAATGATTATTTGGTTAAACATATGAACTATGAAGTGTATATATGATCAACAAGATAAAAAATATATAATTACATATTATTATTTTTAAATATGTTTTGACTTTACAATTATTCATCTATCACACTTGTTGAATCTTCCTTTGTTGGATATACCCCAGGCTAGATGGAACTTTTCCATGCCTGCATTACTACTCATGGGAGGTATGCCAAATATTAAGCCCAAAGACAGAACTAGATACAATTAAAATATGGTTCTCTCAAGGAAAAAATCATATATATTCTCTATTTTTCAAACTTAATGTATACAGAACTTTGAGCTTTGTTCTAACGAAACATATATATACCCAGTTAGGAAATTCACAATTTTTATTATTGTTTTTTTAATTTACATATTTCACAGTTGAGATAAAAATGAGTTAACTGAACATAGGATAATGTAAACTCTTTAAGTGTAAGCAAGGAAAGAGGTACAAACCTTGCTATGCAATTGGTAAGTATGTCACATTCTTCCGGTGATGCATAAGAATCATAAATATCGTCCAAGAGGGTTATAATGGCTATAATCATTGTCAATATTATCCGGGCTCGTGAATGACACGGTTCGTAGTATACTCCTAATACCCACAAAAAGCACTCCACAATTCTATCTCGAGCAAAAGGAAGTGTCGATTGAATCTTTATTTCCTCCCACCATCTGTACACCCATGCATAACAATTATTTTAGAGTTCATTTCCAAAATTCAGTAGAGTTATAAAATAAAGTTAATTGCAAAATTCTAGCATAACTTATTTGGTGTTTTAAATGTATGTAATTGATATCTGAATAACAACATGCAACCATGTACATCACCTTGTAAGGATATTCAACTCCTGCTGATGATGGAGCTGCATAATATTTGAATTCAACTTTGCAAGTTGCAGTACCTTCTCATGCACTGTACTATCTTTCTCATATGTAGAGGTATAATACTTTGACTCATAGATTCTGACCCTTCTTGGCTGTGGGATCTCGAGTGTGGATTTTATTTCACGTGCTAATGACCCTTCCGCAAAGGGCAATATCATTTCTAAATGCCTTCTTGTGAATAGTACGGCTTCATCAAGTATTATCTCACCATGGGTCCTAAGATGCGCAGCATTGTTGAGGTTCAGTAGGTCTGTAGGATTGTTTACTAAGAAACCGCCCAGCCCGTCTTTGAACCTCACAAACACATCTGGAGCAATGGTACCAAATTTTTCATACTCTCAGTGTCCAAACAATGTTTGAAAACGACTATTTTCATTTTTTATCGAAAAGCCATAAATATAATAAATAGCATTGCTACATCACTGCTAGAATTTGGACGGTAAATGGCTTTATACTGGTTCGGTATGTGAGATATTTATTGGTCGAAATTAACACGGCCACCTCTATGTGGTGTACTCCCTCCGTTCCACAAAGGATGTCGTTATGGGATGCGTGCACGTGTTACTTTCTCAACTTTGACTCGATTTGTAGAAAAATATATGCAATATTTATATTTCTAATAAATTTGTTAAAAAACTATATTCAAATATCTATCTAATGATACTAATGATGTATTATTATATATATAATTGGCTAATGTTGAAAGATGTTGTTTTTCTTGGGAAGCGAGAATGACATCTATTTTGGGACGAAGGGAGTAGTGGCGAGTAACAGAAAGTATATTATTAAGAGAATAGATAAACAACACATCCGCACTATCCATGGCGCCACATTCCAAAGCTATTTGACTTTAATTTGTTACATTACAGTTATAGGGTGCTGCTTTTTAATTGATATACAAACATAGCTGACCTAAACTTCTCATCATGGGTCCAGCACGTACGTTGCGTGCAGTGACTTGCACAAACCATGCATAGTTATTTGAAATCCTGTCGCTTGTGTGCTAATTATTACCTGGTGAAACACAATATCGGTGTTTCCGGAGTAGATAAAACCAGAGAGCTACTGTACCAAGGTCACAGTCCCTAAGATCAGCTGCCTCTATTTGTGATAACGTAGCATTGATCTCTTCTTCGAACAGGTGATCCAAGCACAGATGCTCCAACACATCGATGAGATGCAGCCTCCCATGCAGGCCACTAGTAGTTGAACTTGCTACCATAATTTGGGCCACTTGTTCCTTGAGTTCATCTGCTCGATCAATCCAAGCCTGCTGAAAATGATAGTTGAGTATAAAACCTGATCGATGAGCATAATGACAAGGATTACATTGTAACAATTAACATTTTATAATATCTAAAACATACACATATTCAGGCAAATGATTGGAATTAATGGAAATTCTAGATACTGCAACTTCATCTATATAGAAGAGAAGCAGATCGCTCGATTGATCGATCTGCAAGAAAAATAACCTGTTGCTGAGACGAATTTTCTGGGTTGGAGTAGCCACGGAAGAAATCACGCCATATAGATCGGTCCAAAATGCCGGCGTTTTGGATCAGACGGCTGTCAGCCCCATCAAGATGATGCCGCGTTCTTGCAGCAGATAAATCCTGCTGCAACTGGCGGCATTGTTGTGGCAATGCCGTGTGATGCTGCTGCTGCCGCCTCCATGAGATGCTTCGGCATTGTTGCCTCCTGAGCAGTCGTGATGCCACAGTGGCAGCAATATGGCAGCTGCTCCTACTCTTGTGGTGTTGTGGTCTGAAGAAGGAGGCGTCCATGACAGTACTGACGACGCTGTTGGTGTCTAATTGGGAGAGTAATCGGGGTGTTAAATTTGGGCAGCCTAGATTTCTTGTGCAAATGAGGAAGCCTACGTGCTCTAGGAGTATTTGTTTTCTGATAGGTACTGACACACACGAGGCACACGAGGCAGGAAAAAGAACATGTCCCTATCTGCTCTAGCACGCACGACACCACGAGGGAGGATAATGATAATGACGTCCTCGCCATTAACCTCCTTATTTGTTTCCAATTTTTTTGCACCTAAACGACTTCAAATATAAATGTGTTGAACCAAATGCTGTAGGCGAAATTGACAGCACAGCTAGTTGGAACATAATTACTATCCGAGATCATGTGTAGGACCTATAGATTGCCCACTTCCTTATTATTAATAGAAATGTGCATATGGTCTGTGCTCCTTTTTTAAAAAAAAAGTGTAAATCACCTTCATGTTAGTCATCCATTTGGTGTCCGATACCACTCAATCCCTCATGTACAGAGGCTAGGTGATCGGTAATAATTCTCTAATAAATTTGAAAAGCATTTGAACAATCTTTTTTGAAAGATAACATTTCTAGAGCCAAGATGTTTGATATCTATAAAATTGATCGTATTTTTTATACCTATAAATAAATAAATAAATAGGAAAATTAGAAATTAGAATGCCAGTCATCGTAAAACTCACAGAAAAAATAGAAAAACACACAGGGAATTGAATTGCTTGTGTGTAGTTGTTCGACACACAGGAAAGTTGTGCTCATGTGCGTCACGCGGACTAATATAACCTGGGCCTGGGCCGATGTGGCCTTTCAACCTGAGGAGACAATTGGTTTGATCATTTTTTTCGTTATCAAGACCTGGGGAGAAATGAACATATATGTCGCAAACCATATCCTTATTTATTATTTATTTATTTATTTACTCCACCAACATTATTTATGAAAGCTACACAGTACATATAATAAGCTAGCTCTCTAGATATTCCCTTTTACTGATCTAGCAAAGCTAAACCGATCAATAAGCTAGGACGACCAAGAAAGACCAGATTCATTAATTAGCTGGGAAATTAAAATTGTTGGGCTTTATTTAGTAGATCCAGCAGGCAGCAGCTGAAGTGCATCAGCCAACAGTTGGGGTTTGAGCGACGGTATCGACGAAGATGCGGACACGGTTGAGGTTCAGGTCATGGGTCACATAGGAGCCGACCGGCAGGACGACAATGTCTGCTCGGGGCATGTCTTTGAGAATGATCTCCTTCGCCTCCTTGGTCGGCAAGCCCACCACCTCCGGCCATGACGTCTTCTGCTCGCCGCCGGCCATGTCGACGCTGGAGCTCATCGTCGATCGACGGATTACTCAAATCTGCATGCATATATATGGGAATTAGTAAAGTTGTGTTGTTGTTACTGCTTGTTAGCTAGAGATGAATCAACAGTGATGAAGCTTGCACATGGGAACTTACTTATCTATGAAATTGCAGGTGGTGACGTGGTATGTGATTGTTTTTTGCCTGCGAAGATGGTGGATTATTAGTGTATTAATAGAACCATCCGGCCGGAGGAGTTAGTTGACTTGCTGCCCTCGCCTTCCATATATGCCAAGTGCCCTTTATATCGGTTTCAACAATAATTAAAAAAAAGTGCCCTTTATATGGGGATAATTATGCACACTAAGAAATCAGTCAGCTCCGGTGTAATCCACATCACCTCGTCGTCATTGGATTTTCATGGGCTATCCATGAGGCACCATTTATAATATTGATCGATGGCTTTGTTCACGCAAAGAACAACTACCAAATGGACTATCGTGACACGCATAGCAACGTATCCACCTCATCACTCTCATCCTAAGACAATAGCTGGTATATATCTCGATACTTTCTAAGATAGCATGCACATAGTGTGATAGTACAAAAAAACACTCAAAAAGTGGTGTTTATCAGAAACAACACTACCCAAGAAAAAAACAAACTTTGCTAACATGCACAAGCATAGACGCGCGTCATGTTGACCTGGATTACATACAATACTTGACACAAGGAAACATGGCATACATTCCAAACAGCCCAAGAAGCAGGCCGATACCAACGGCTCCAGTTTATCTCCGAATAAATAAATGATAGAGTTAATTATCGTACTTCATTTTTACTTTAAATGTTAGAATGGCCATGTTACCTCTCATGGATTCATGCCATACGTGTTTGCGTTAGGGAAAAAAAGAAACAATAGGTATGTTACAATCATGCATCAAATTGATCTAGTAGAACTATCAAAAAAGAATGCAGGAAGTAGGAGCAAAGTGATCATTTCATTTATTCAAGCATCGATGAAAAATTACATTGCAAGTGGATATTTCACATTGATCCAGCAAACGCATCCAGTAAACGCATGGGCATCTTGTGAATTAGTTTATTTTGTCCACTAGTGGCAATATAAGCAGACACTCATGGCTAGCAAAAGTTCTAACCAATACGGGGCGTCTGGGAGACGGTGTCGACGAAGATGCGGACGCGACTAAAGCCCAAATCTGAAGTCACCGGTCCGAAGGGCAGCACGACGATATTTTTGTGCTCGTTAGTAACTTTAACCAACCATATTATGTGGTCATTAATTTAACTATCATATATATAATCATTAATACTCCTTTCTCTTGTATTTATAGACCTACCAGAAAAGAGGAGGTCGAGCTATTGCCTATTGGTTAACTGCTTGCTGCCTCACTTTTCATATATATCAAGTGACCTTTATATGGGGGATAAAAACAAAAACAATCTCCGGTAATCCTCATCACCATTGTCATCTGGTATTTCACTAGCTTTCTATAGCAATGTATATATGTCGGTAGTTTTGTTCACACATGCGCATAGGACATGTAGCAATGTATCCTCAGAGAAAATACAATAGCTGGTATCACACTACAACCTCTTCAAAAGATTGCACGTGGTGTGATACTACAAATAAATAACCCAAAAGGTGATATTTATCTACAACAAACTAAGCTGCAAAGAAAATGTTCACATGTACATTGTACACAAACATATATATATAGGCCATCATGGCCTGATTATACACTCCTTAACACAAGAACAATATGGGATACATACCACTTAACTCATAAAGTCTAATACCAATGACTTCTACATGCCTCATAAATAAAGGAATGTTGTTTATTATTCTTATTATAACAACAACGCTCAAAGCAACAAGGCTCTATGACACTTACAAACAAGGGGCATCAACCACGTGAATTGATCATGACAGAAAGCAATACATATAATAAGACAATACCATTTTCTTTCTCTTCCTATAAAATTCACAAATAAAAACAGGCGCAAATATTCTAGCCCATAAAAAACAGAAATACCTCAAAGTGTGTGGCATTATATTGTGAGATAATAGGCTTGCCAAGGTATGAATGAATAATCACCTTGAAAATTATATATTTTCATTGTCTCATAAAGGCTAATGACAATGACTTCTACATGTCTCATAAATAAAGGAATGTTGCTTATTATTCTTTTTACAACAACAAATAAGCCACTAGGATGACAAAAAAATCCAAAGAAAAAATTGAGTAGTGGGATTTTTTTATTTCAAATACATCACTTCCATTTTTCATGTAAAATTTCTGAATATCATAGACATTTTCAAAGTCTTAGACCTAAATGTGTCATACATATGGGTCCAAATTGCAAAACAAAGGCCCTATTATTTTGATTCACCGAGATGAGATATCTAGTATTACATGCCACATGAGCAACTATTATTTTGATTTACCGAGATGAGATATGTAGTCTTACATGCCACATGAGCAACTATAGTGACATTTTGGGAAGTTTGGACCTAGATGACACATTCAACATTTGGCATATTTAATAACCCAAATCCGCATTCTGCAAGTTCATTCACCTGATATGGCACTCCATGACAAGTTGAAGGACGACCCGTGCATTTGATTCAAAAAGTTTGAAATAAAATATTGTAAAGAACTTTGTTTTAACTTTAAATATCACTTACTCTTTCATGTAAAATATGTGAATATCAGTTTCAGTCACAAAGGAGAAAATTAGTTTTGTATTGTTTTCCAGCAGATTTAATGATCACTACCGGAAAATCCTAATATGCCGAGAGCAACAATCTTTGCCGTGAGCCAAACGTCGGGCTCTCGGCAAAGCAGACGTTTGCCGTGAGCCTTGCCCCTAGACTCTCGGCAAAGAAAAAACCGTCGGCAACAACTACGTTTGTCGTGAGCCCTTAAGGTCGGGCTCTCGGCAAAGTTTGCACACTCAACGAACGCAAACTTCGCCGAGAGCTAGAGCAAAGACACTCTCGGCAAACTCGGACCTCTCGGCATACGTGATCACGTGCCACGTTCGTGCTCTCGCCGCCAGAGACGGCGTGTGGGGCGCCTAACGGCCGTCAACCTCTTTGCCGTGAACCTACAAGGAGCTCACGGCAAAAGGTTCTTTGCCGAGAGCAGAGGACGTCCTCTCGGGAAAACTGGACACGTGGCACGGCATCCGTCAGGTCGGAATGGCCACGTGGCAGCCTCTTTGCCGAGAGCTTTCCAAAGCCTCATGGCAAAGGCAAGGTTTGCCGAGAGCTTTCCAAAGCCTCACGGCGAAGGCAAGCTTTGCCGAGAGCTTCCTTGCGGCTCTCGGCAAACGTGTCCCACATTTTTCACATTTCAACGCCCAAACAAATTTTCTTAGTTTACACATCCTACAAAGTACAACATGTGAGCATTTGACTATTTTACCAATTTGTTTGCTATTTTTAATTTCTTTGTATCAATTTGTTGGGTTTATGGAATAATTCTAAGTTGAATAGAGAAACGATTTGAAAAATGGTAAAAAATGAATTAACTAATGAGATTCATGTAAGTAAGTGTGATGTGAAACCTTACCAACAAAATAAGAGTATATTTCGATGAAAACATGGAAAAGACCACGTGGATTAATAGTTTTGCAATTATTAAAAATAGCAAATGGAGTCCGAAAATCATGATTTTTGTAGACATCCAATGATTTGGTGTACTAAGAGTGTGGGAAAAGTTAGACGAGGTTTCGGGCAATTTTGTGTCAAACCATGCACAAATCCTAACATCTCCGTAGAAGTTTCGTAAACATCACATGTGATCTCTAGAATTTGAACTCAAAGGGAACTTTAAATTTGAGTTTGCATGAAAAACTTTGTGCACATGTTAGAGACACTATAATATGGTCTATGTCAAAATTTGGTATTTTTCAGAATAATTTGATATATATTTCTACTTCATATATACATGAAATAATGAAAATTTACTAAAATACACATGAAATAATAAAATAATATGTAAACAAATATGACTTCATGATTTTACTCATCATATGAAATAAGATCAGTATTACCAACACTTTAGAAAAAAGAAATGGAGAGCACAATAAAATAAAAACTAATGGGGGAACAACTCTTTGCCGAGAGCCTCAAGGCGCGCTCACAGCAAACAGGGTGTTTGCCGTGAGCTCGGCCTTGTGGCTCTCGGCAAAGAGTTGTTTGCCGAGACTTTGCAAAGGGGCTCACAGCAAACTGGGTTGAAATTTTTCGAACTGAAAATTGAATCTTTGCCGTGAGCTTCGATCTGGCTCTCGGCAAAGGCTGTCTTTGCCGAGAGCCAGATCTAGGCTCTCGGCAAAGGCTGTGTTTGCCGTGAGCCTAGATCTGGCTCTCGGCAAAGACAGCCTTTGCCGAGAGCCAGATCGAAGCTCTCGGCAAAGTTAAGTACCCGCGGCACAAAAACAACGTCACCGTTCTCTTCTCCCCCACTCAGACATCTTTCTCCTCCACCGCGCCGCCGCCTCCTCCCTCGCCTCGTCGCGCCGCCGCCTCCCTTCCTCACCTCGCCGCGCCGCCGCCTCCCTCCCTCGCCGCATGGCGCCGCCGCCTCCTCCCTCGCCTCGCCACGCCGCCGCCTCCCTCCCTCGCCGCGCGCCGCCGCCGCCTCCTCCCTCGCCTCACCGCGCCGCCGCCTCCCTCCCTCACCTCGCCGCGCAGCCGCCTCCCTCCCTCGCCGCACGGCACCGCCGCCTCCTCCCTCGCCTCGCCGTGCCGCCGCCTCCCTCCCTCGCCGCGCACCGCCGCCGCCTCCTCCCTTGCCTCGCCGCACCGCCGCCTCCCTCCCTCGCCGCGCGCCGCCGCCTCGGGCCTCCACGCCGGCTGCCGCGCCCGGCCGGTCCCCACGTCCAGCCGCGCCCGCCCCCACGCCGGCTGTCGTGCCGGCTGTTGCGCCCGGCCGGCCCCGACGCCCAGCCTCCACGCCCGGCCGCACCCTCGTGGCCCCACGCCCAGCCGCGTCGCCCGGCTGCCGACGCCGGCCCGCCACCACGCCGCACGCCCGTCGTCCTCCTCGGCGTAGGTAATTTTTTTATTTTTGGTATATTTGTTTTGAATTAAAAATTGTATAAACTTGTAGAAAATTTGGATTCATGTGTAGGAATGAGTTAATTTAAAAATACAAATTGATATGATGGTTGTTCTATATTTGTGGATGTATATGATTGTATGAATGTGTGATTCTATAAAGTCAATGTGATTCTATATATGTGAATGTGATTCTTTGTGACTAAATCGATATGATGGTGGGCTTTAGAAACCTCACCGTGCAGGGGAATTGTTGCCAAAATTTTTCATTGAAATTGTTATGTTATTTTTCCAGGAGAGGAGTCGACGCTCGTCTTCCTCGACGCTAGCTGACGCTCACCGTCATCGACGCTAGCCGGATAGCAAGGTGAGACATAGAACACTTGTCTTTTCGTTTCATGTTTTAGGTCACGTAACCTAGTTAGGCGTCTCCCGTTCAAAAGAGATACAGTTTGAGATATGCAGATCTCTGCATATCATATGTAAAACTGTATCTGTTTCGAATTGTCCACGTTTATTGGACAGCCCGAGGATGCGACGATGTCGTTAGTTTCCATGTTCTACTTCTATCCGGGACAGAGTTTCGGCAGCATCTCCCTGTTGTTCTTCGCATGCACACTCTCCTTTCAAGGACGTGTATCTGGAGAACAGCGGGGAGATGTTGCCGAAATTCTATCTCGGATAGGAGTAGAGCATGGAAACTAACGTCATCGCCACATCCTCGGGTGGGATTAGGACCTATCTTTGCCTATTAGAAAGTATAAGGAGCCTATTAGAAAGTATAAGTGAGGAAGGTGTCGTCCGTGTACCAGAGGATGAGTGAGGAGGGGGAGGGGTCGGGTTCAGGGTCGGGGTCGGGCAGGAGGAGCTGGTGGAGTTTTAGGCGTCGAGAGCCGCGTCGAGAGCCTCCTCGAGAGTCGATGCCACAAATTCAGCTCTTCGACGAGGACGAGTATGTGGAGGAAAAAGACACGGACTTTCGGCCTTATAGGCAGCCGGACTCGGAGGACGAGTCGGTGGAGGCAGAGGAGGAGGAGGAGGAGGATGCTAGGGAGGTGGAGGGTGAGGAGGTGGAGGGGGAGTACGAGCCGGAGGAGGAGGAGGGCGAGGAGGACGACGAAGGTGCAGAGGACGTGCCGAAGGTTTGGTTGCGAGGCCCGTCGACCCTCCCTCCCCAGCCGCCTCCACACCTACGCCCAGTGATTAGACCCGCTGGACAAAGGTCAGTGCTTTTTACGTGACCCTTAATTTCCCTATGATTAGTTGCGATCTCAATAGAAACTAATATTGTATTGTAATTATTTTCAGGGGTTGGGACCTGGTGGGCGGTGGAAACCACTCACGCCTTGTCAATGGCATACTCGGCCTCTTGTGCAAGGAGCACTTCCCCGGCATGGTCCAGCATGCCGGAAAGTACGAGCCGGCTTTTCACTTTGAGCACTACTACTCCGCGCCGGACCAGCGGGACACCCTGGGCCGAGCGTACAACAACAAGGCAGAGCGGGTGAAGGCCGAGTTGTGGGTAAGTCTTTCTGGCACTACATTACTGAATTCATCGCACTTTAAATACTGACATAATAATTGATGTGTGTATATGCAGGATTTCTACAGGTGCGAGGAGGGAACTGAGGTGAGGGCGGAGCGTAACGCCCACCGAGCCTGCCAGAAGCTCCTGCACGACATTCACTACGAGGCGCGCCTCCAGGCTATCGTGCACTACCACGCCCACTACGAACATCGAAAGGTCACCAAGAGGCAAGCCGTAACAATGACGTTGGAGAGGGAGGATTTCCTCAAGGTAACTAACTAACATCAAAACTTTTATTTTCTAAGAATAAATATGCTTCATTGGATCTTCTACCTTAATTGCATTGAATTGCAGGTGCCTCCTAGTTGGTGTAATAATCACACAGAGGCCTGGGAGAAGATGGTGGACAAGTGGTGCTCTCCCGAGTGGCAGGAGAGGCACAATATTCACCGGGACAGGCGTTTGAAGATGGCAGGACCATCGCACCACCAGGGCAGCCGAGACCTCACGGGATACGCGAAGGCATGGGTAAGCGGCTTTAATTGTTTATTATGATGCAAGACATTATGAAAACATTCTAACCGCTTTGTTCTCTTTTCCTACAGTCGGCAGCACATGGCAACCGAGACTGCCCTCAGTTCAAGGCGTGGTGCTTAGCTCATATGGGCAAGGCAACGGACGACATCGACTACAGCGAGGACACTCCCGACTCGGCGTTAACCAACCCCACCATCCCTCCGAGGGTCAGTTCGTACACGTCTAGGTCAAGGGAGATCCATGGGCCAGACTACGCTCCAAGCACCCAGAACTTTGATGGGCGAGTCGTCATGGAGGTGGGCGGAGGGAAGAAGCATGGGCGGTACTGGATGGGTGACAGCGTCATGGACTCGACCACGACGCCAAGACTCCCCGAGATTCGGCAAAAGGCGCCGAGCGGAAGCGACACAATCCGCCCACGCATGACATAGGAGCAGCTGCAGATATCGTCTCTACAGGTTATTTCTTTTTTACTTTATTTTCCATTGTTTTTGATGTACGATTGCTTCGCGTTCTAACATATATATTTTGAATGTATTGCAGTCTCAGCTCGCCCAAGAGAGGACCGAACGAGAGAGCCTACAGGCCAACTTGACCCAGATGTACGCCTGGATGCAGAGCGTGGGCACTCAAGTGTCCGTCCCTCCCCCGCAGCTTCAGTTTCAGCCACCGCCTCGGCAACCGACCCCTGTGAGTATAAAAACTTTTGGTTTGTAAGTTCATTGGTTAAATCTTGTCTCACGTGAAAACATTTCTCCTTTCTGCAGGGTCTCTAGGCGGGATCAAATGATCCCGCTGGAATGGTCAACATGTCGCCTGATGTGTCGCCTGCGCCTCGTGTGTCGGACTGGTCGCCTTGGGGAACTCAGCAGGACGGACAAGGCTCACAGGATCGCGACCTCTCCAACCCCTCCCAAGCACACAACCCGTGGGAATGGCGGCACCACCATTAGGTAGTTGACGGACGTTGGAGTTTGAACTATCTGTGGTTAAACTTGTGGTCGAACTTGAATGTTATGTGCATGGACTTGTGGTATAACTTGTTGTTGAACTTCTGGTTAAAGTTGTGGTTGAAACAGTATGTTATGTGCATGAAGTGTTTGTGTATTGGTTATATTAATTGCCTGTGATATATTTGAGATGTATGTGTGATATATTTCAGTTGTTGGGCACCATATATGAGCAAATAAAAAATAAAAAAGGCCTCAGTCCAGGGGTTTGCCGAGAGCATGGGGCCAGGCTCTCGGCAAAGGTGCCATTTTTTGCCGTGAGCAAGGGGCCAGGCTCTCGGCAAAACTACCATTTTTTGCCGTGACCACGGGGCTAGGCTCTCGGCAAAGCCATGTGCAGAGGCCCCGCGCCTGCTTCTCCCGGTGTGGGCCCCATGGGCTCTTTGCCGAGAGCCTGGCACGTGACTCTCGGCAAACCTTGAGTTCTTTGCCGAGAGCCTGGCACGTGGCTCTCGGCAAACCCAGCTGCGGGCCCCACAGAGACAGCGCAACGCCGTCTCACCAGCGTTAGGGCCAGGTCTTTGCCGAGAGGCTACATGCTCTCGGCAAATACCTCCGGTGCACACGGCAAAGGCTTTGCCGTGATCCCGACAGAAAGCTCTTGGCAAAGGGAGCTTCGCCGAGAAAAACTTTGCCGAGTCAGCTTTGCCGAGAGCCGGCTCTCAGCAAAGCCTTTGCCGAGAGGATGAACCTCTTTGCCGAGAGTGCGGGGCTCACGGCAAAGAGCCTGGATCCGGTAGTGGATAGTGGTGACCAGTCTATACGTGAATTTTGGATTTTGCAGTTGGTTCAAACCCTCGGGCATTGTGTACTTGTTACCATATCATTGGATATTTGACTCGGTCCCCTCTCGGTTTGTTCATGTTCAGCAATAATGTCCTCGCGACCCATCAGACCATCGGTATCAGTGATGCTACATAAGAATATGCTACTTCAATTTTTTCTCTTCTCCTGATTCACTTAATGCTCATATATGATGACTTCATGCCGAATCATTTTCAGATACAAAATCATTTCTTTTTAGCGAATCACTTTCTCACAAGCAGTAGGGTATTATATCCGCAGAAAACATACTTAGTGGAAATGAGCGCATATGCTTTTGTCGAATATATGCAAGAAACTTTGCATGCATGTCGTCGTTCATGCTTCTACATGTCTCATGAATTCATGAATAAAGGAACGTTGCTTATTATTCTTGTTACAACAACAAATAAGCCGCTAGGATGACGAAAAAATCCAAAGAAAAAATTGAGTAGTGGAACATATGTTGTACACTTGTACGTACGTATGAATGGATTAGTAAGCTACAGAGATCTATAGTGGTGGAAGCCGAGCAAAGACTTACTTTTCCGAGCTAGTAAAACCCTGCAGAGTTCGTTCAGTCAGTGGTTTGTGATCTGTAGTGGGTGCTTTGTGTTTTATGATGGGAAGCTGAGTTGAGAGCTTGTGTATTTATAGAGCGGATCGGAGGAGAGTTGCCAAGACGACCTGGATAGCCTGCTCGAGGTATCATTAGATAGATATTTACATCTAGTTTTTTATAAAAAAAATATTTAGATATTTAAATGTTGCACGTATTTTCTACACATACAGTTAAACTCACGGTACGAACACCCAAAACGACACTTATTCAGAGACAAGGTGAGTATTTAAAATCAATTAACTAGTATTAATTTTCACCGTTCCAAAATACAAGACATTTCAGTTGATTCTAAATCAAAGTTATTTAATATTCACGATATTTAGAAAATGTATTAAGGTCTAAGGTACCAACTATCAAGACATATTGTATCATACTATAGTATTGGTGCGTGTGTGTTTTCTATAAACTTACTCAAAGTTAGAAGAGTTAGATTTAGGATTATATGAAATCGTCAATAAAGACGCAACATGCAAGAGGTAGCCCAGATAGACACTACTACTGCTAACGTACATGTACACATTGTGCTCACTTCAAAACTGAATTAATTGATGAATTTTCCTCGCATGAGAAATAAACAGAGGAAAATAAATAAATAAATAAATAAATAAATAAATAAATATTTTGGTGGTTCAAGCCTGCAAGGGACAATCAGGACAAAAGCTCGAGGCCGCTCTATCACTGAATATACACAAGACACACGAGGCACAACCGCACAACAACGTGGATTGATAACGATAGACCAACATTATATAACAGCAGGACATATACAATTTTGTTGTCTTGCTTCAAATGTAAAAATAAAAAAAAAACAAGAACTGTCATTCTTATCCACAAAAAGTTGGTACCTAAAGGAGTGGCATTGTGAAAGAGGCATGCCTGCCTATAAATCACCTTAAAAGTTATGTTTGTCGCAAGAAAAAACATTCTCGACATCTTAGACCTGGATTACATGTGACTCCATTAGCAGAAGAAAAGTCATAATACATACCAAACAGTCCAGGAAAGCTGATACTAATAACAACAGCTTAACTGTAAACGAAGGCTAGTGCGCCTCGGCTTATGTTACAACAAGGACAAACAAGAAGCCACTATATCAACAGATTAAAACAGGGGCCTAAAGGCTTCAGCTTTTCTTTTAGACAGCTAACAGCTTACTTCCTCACTCTAAGAGCTAAATTTAATTTGTACAGCAGCAGAGTAATTAGCATGCTTCTTACTCCATCTTCCTCTTTACAGCAGCTTGCAGATCAAACTTGCATGCATCACTCCTCCCTTGATTCTGCGTGGGGTCTTCAGCTACAGAATTAATGTACACTCTTCGGCGCAAACATACAGTATTTATTTCCGGCAAAGGCCAAAAGGGCCCTCATATAAGGTTTTTAGTAGAGAAAAAACGTGAGTGCAAACCTAGCAACTGTTAGCTGTACAACTAGATTGTTTGCCCTTCAGGCAGCAGTGCATGCTGGTTGAAGCCCAAGGCGCTTCTCTGCGAGTATTAAGAAAAATATACATATTAGCCCCAAAATATAGACACATAATGTGAAGCACTGGAGACATAAAGGTACGCCATATATACCTCCAGCAGCAACAAGTTTCTCTACACGTGCTACTATGTGCTTCCCATAGGTGTACTTCTTGAGGGTGTTCAGGTGTGTTTTTATCCTTGTAAGGATCATCTCTCTCTGCTGATCATCACAAGTTTCTAACACCTTCTGCACCACATAGTTAGCAAACTGGTCTTTCATCATCACCTAGCAATCACAACGCAAAAAATTTGAAGATCAGAAGATACTGCATACTCCCAACATATCCATTTGCCAGATAAGTGAAGAAAACATTTTGAACTGTTCATCTTAAAAATCTTTTACAAGAGCTAGTGTGTCCATACCTCAAGAGGTTCGCTTTCAGTAGTGGATCCAAGCATCTCACCAATCAGAACCTGGCGCTCTACGGGATTTCCAAAGGCTAAGCACTTCTCAATGACATTTGAAGCAAACTTTTGCTGGCTCATTTGCACAATTTGGCCAATTAACTTCTCAATAATAGCAGATCTCTCATGGGGCTTCCCATGTTCCAGAACATGCTGTAAAGTTCAGCGTGTTGTTTGTTAGATATAAAATATTGAGGAAAAAAAATAAAAACCTAACATAAATAAATCAGAAGAGGAAGTCCTGAAGAACTCGGAAGCATGACAAAGCATACATCAATAGCTATGCCATAAAACACGTCTACCGTGTAAGTTTTCCTAGAAGAATTTGTTCGCTGTTTCCAGCATGGGTAAAGTAGAACATTTGGATGTCTGCAGTCAAACAATTCAAATTTTGGGAACAAATTTATGTGTTAATTATTCAATTGTCTCTATAAAAACAATATGTAGAACTGTCACCAAGCATTTCAAAGGCTTACCTATCTCCATAATGCTATCTAGTTATAACTTATGGAGGGTAATATATACATACATGGTAGCAATACCACAATAATCTATGGAGTTTCCTACACATATTAACAGGAGAAAGCATAAAAAAGAACCACTTAAGGTATCAGAACCAGACTTCAGCGATGGTATGCCAATACTTAGTTGACAAAATTCAACTTGTGTCCAACGAGGCGTTCTAATGTTGTACATATGAATTGAATGGCGACTAAATTTTAAAATTACTATCAGTTTGACAATACCAAGACACTAGAATAAAGAATGCACCTCAAAAAGTACTCACAAGCATGCATATATATTTTTGTACTCATTTCAAGAAGATACTGCAAGGTCTAATATGAACCTAATTGCAATTCCTGAGCAGCAGGAGCAGCAGAGCTGAAACACAAGATGGTCTACATACATTTCATTGGGAGGGATCCATGATCTGCATTTCAGTATTGAACTATTCTAGCTATCAGGCAAGCAACATACTAAGAATCAACATAATATCCTTGAGATGCTACTGCATGACAGCCAACTGACACAAAAACAAGTACAACACGCATCCCTTTCAAAAAATGTACATGTCACTGACCTGAACAACGTAGTTGCCATACTGATCTTGAGCTAGCAAGCAAACAGACTGGAGGATCTCATCCATCATTATTTGCTGTGTTTTAGGATCATCACAGTGCTCCAGAACCCTCTGTAGTAATGCATGTGGTAAAACAATAAGAAATTGCATACTGCAACTGGAAAAGCTCCAAATGGATGAGAGAATGATGTATATAGTTAGCATACCTGAATAACTCGACAGCCATATGGATGAGTGGACAGCATTACAACTTGGCCATAGAATGTTGAGACAATAAACTCGATAGCATGCTGAGGAATACACTCTATGCATTTTTGTATTACATGGTTCCCATTTTGATCACGTACACAGCGCATGACATGTCCTTCCAGCTCTGCAACCATTTTAGTCTGAAAATCTAAATCAACGACCTCTATTGCCTGCATATATATCATCAATAGCATCAGAAAAACACGTTACTTCCTACAGTTTTTCAGACATGTAAAATACACAGCTGCAAAGGGTTACAGTTAATTTTGCCAGCAATCATCCAACATATGTCTCACATAACTGCTTCAGTGATTTGCTGAATGTGTTCCCATACTTGTTATCAGGAAGAGAAAACTATAGACCAGTAGAACTATACTAATCTGTAAACCAAATGACATTTTGATCACTCAAACAACAATATGACTTATTGTGCACGGTAAAATCCTTGGAGCCGTCAACAAGTTTACAAGGCAGAAAAAAGGTACAAATCTCTGAATATTGAATAAACACGAAAAGAATAAAAGCAAAACATATTTGTTAGGGGGGATATTTCAACTGACAAGCACCTTCTGAATAACCCGGCATCCATACATCTGAAGACTGAGAGCAAGCACACGTCCAATAAGCTGACCAGCCAATTCCTTTATCTGGGCAGTGCTTCCATGCTCAAAAAACTGAGGGAAAGAAACAATGAGTTAAGAGAAGATATAACACAGTTACAACCTCAAATGGATATCTGGGCAGCACTCCATGCTCCTACCTTTTGAACAACATAATTTCCAAATACATCAGTCATCAATGTGAGAGCTTGAGGCATGATTTCTGAAAACACCATGTCTTTTTCTTCAGTGCTGGCTGTTTCAAGCTTTTGCTGTATGAACCGGCTCCCATATTGATCCGCACTACAAAATATTTAAAAAATAGAAAGATAACAAAGTAAGATTTCAGAAAGTAGAATAGGGAGTAAGTCTTCTTGTGATTAAAAATATTAGCAGCATTTACATGACCAGTTCACTATATAGTTTGAAAATGTGCGCTTCATAAAGAAATCCTAAATTATGCTGTATCCTTTAACAATGCAAGTCACTGAGATCATTTAAATGTTAGTATCATATGACACTTTAGAAATAACAATGAGAAGGGCATGTACCTAAACTCAACAACATGGCCAGCAATTTCTGAGAGCTCATATGATTTACTTTTGTTGCTTTTGAATTCCTCCAGAAGCGAGGGCATCAAATTGGCATCCATCTTCCCACCCATGCCTGAATTCCATGGACCAAAGGAGCTACCAAAGTTTCTCATGCCTGATGGAAAGCGCATGCTGCGATCACCATGCCTAAGTGGACTGCCTGGTGCAATAGGTGAAGAGGGAAGAACAGGACTTGTCAATGGACTTCCACCATAGCCAAGATTAAATCCAAGATTGCCATAGTAGCCATATTGCTTTTGTGACTGAAGTAAAGGACCAAGGTTAGCTTTCTGAGGACCAAGTAAGTCCATGTAAGAATTTCCCAGATGGGCCCTGTCCATAAGAGGATCATCACAGGTAGCTGCAAGTTGAGCAAGGTACTGGATATATGCTGGATCAATAGGAGTCTGTAGAGAAGGCGACGCAGTTGGACTTCCAATTCCACTGTAGTTTAGCATGTTAGACATACCAGCTAAATTTTGTCGAGAAGATACAGTCCCTCCAGGGGATCTAGAACCAATCCTAGGGGAAGCAAAGCCAGATCCAAGTGACAAATTGTCAAATGATGTGAAACTGCCAGCATTAATCTGGTTTCTCACCGTAGATGAATTTGCCAAATTTGCAGAATAGCCATCAGGCCCTTTAGACTGTCCATGCTCAGGACGTCTCATGTAGGAGTGCTGCTGGTTGCCATTTGTTCGGTCAGCCTGACGATCAAACAGAAACTTCTGGACATTATCAACATCCTGATAGAGCTGAGACTGGTCCATAGTTTGCCCACTCATTGCCCTAGATGATAAGCTCATCCCAGATGAAGCTGCCACCAGATCATCAGATTCACCGATAGCAGATGAACTACGGCGGAAAGAAGATGAACCGCCATTGATCTTCTTGTCATTAGAACCAACTTTCACACCGATTGGAGGCAGAGATGGACTAGGGGCCCTCCTCACAAGCTCAGGATCTGGAGATGCACTTCGAGAAAGCGATGACCCTAAAATAGAAGCATATGTATTTGATGATAAATCATTGCTCTGAATTTCATCCAAGCCTCGTGAATTATTACTAGAGTGAAGGCCTCCCATGGCTCCAGGTCCCCGATGCAGCGCATACTGTATTCCAGAGGAACCTAACAAGTCATTACCATTGTGGTTGGCAGGCTGTCTATCCATATCCCGTTGATACGAATCGTCCTGCGCCATTTCCAAAACAGAAGTACAAATCTTATTTAGATTAAATCCAAGACAGAAGGGAAAAACCTCGTGCTCAAGGCAGGAATTCAAAAATTCTTTAGTGCACAGTCATCAATAAGAACAAGATTCACAAAGGGCATTCAGTTTGCCCTTTTTTTGCAAAAATTACAGGGAATTCAACTGAGCAAACCACAAAAATTAGAAGATTATAACCACGACGCGATGCAGACAATGGCTCTCCAATGCATCAATACATTGCAATTGATAAGGTACAACCAAAGGTTGCCAGCCATAGAGGGTGAATCCAAGTATTACACTAGTGAGGTATAAAACAGTGCTTCCCATGATCAGTTAAGACATTCTGAAAACTAGAAACTGTGAAGTCTTCAGGAACTAGATAGGTATATTCGCATCATGACATCTGCAACACCTTCATGTACAAAATCAGAAAAGCTTGTTGAAAATGTTACTTAGCTCTCTAGATAAGGGAAGTAGGAATTATTATTTTTGTGTATAAGCTCAAACCAATTTATCTTGCTTGTATGATCATACAAGAAACTAAGCCTTCAACAAATCAACAAATCACATATCAGCAAGACAAAGACATCACCTAAAAACACAGCCCCAAAGTGCAGTCACGCATTTACACGGCAGTGACTGCAAGACTTGAGGCCTAATAAATGCTAAAAATGGCAAATCTAAGAGATGGGAGCATCTGCGTTACCCAAAAAAAAATCGGTTGAATTAAAAACAGAGGAAGAAAAGTATTTCACCCCTAGATATACTCCGCTATAAGTGGGATGGACTCAGAGTCTCAGACAAGTCACTCAGCAGTCAAACATAGCAACATCTCACGCAACTAGCAGAAGGTCAAGGCTTTCTCACAAGACGTATACTAGCACAGAATGAAGATACATGTAGTACTTAATCAAAACCACAAAAAGAAATGAAGGGGGAGAAAAGATTCGATCTTCCCACCTGAAAGACGGTGGAGAAGCTCCTCTGGCGACCAAGATCGATCCCGGGCAGTCCGACCGTCCCTTCCGCAGCCGCAGCCGCCGGCTGCCTCCTGCCGTCCCCGATCCCGCCGAGGCCGGAGGAGCGGAGGCGGTGGTGCGAGGAGCGCCAGTCCTCCTTAGACAGCAGCGGCGGCGGGAGGCGCGGGTTGAGGTGCGCATTGGAGTAGTAGTAGCTTTGGTAGGCCGGGTCGGCGCGGAGGTCGTCGTCGAGGAAGAGGCTGCCGGCGGCGGCGGCGGCGCCCATGGCGCCCTCGACGGTGGGTGGCGCGGAGCCGCTGCGGAAGACCTCGAAGTCCCGTTCCGCCTCCGCTCCGAACGCCTCGCCGCCGCGCGCCGCCATCTCCGTCACCATCGCGGGGGGGCCGCAAGAAAAATAAAAGGCCAAGATCTTTAGGGTTTAGAGCGCTAGAATCCCGCCATTACCGTGCTCCCGCGAGGAAAACCGAGAAAGCTGCAGGTTTTAACAGAATTTATCCGCGGAATGAGCACTAGCTCAGATCGAGGAGCGGCAGGAAATGATTTTTGACTGCTCAGAATGGACGAATCAGGGTGAGGGCGTCCATCTGCGGGAGGATAGGCGTTCGAATTCAGCGAAAATGGAGCGGATTCGCGAGGGATTGAAGCTCCCCTTTCCCGCAGCTAGTGTGAGCAGTGGCGTGCTGGTAGTGGGGGACGAAGACTAGAAGAGTAGAGACTGGAGAAGAAAGGGAGCCTCATTGCGGCTCGATTAAGTACAACGGCCGGAGTGATTTGGGCCGTTGGATTTAGGATTGGACGGGCGAGATCTCCAAGAGGGCTTTGGGTCCTAGGGTTTTGTTGCTGGCCCTGCCCTGTGAGAGAGAGGTGGAGAGAGAGATGCGAAGCTTGACCTTCTCTCTATCGTTTTTTTTTTGAACAAACGCTCTCTTTTCTTAGAAATGGAAACTTTTGGTGCTAGACTAGTCCTACCTGCGGTGCTGCTCCCCATGGCGTGTGACTTGTTGTAGGGTAGATTATAGAAACAGAAATTATTTTTCTTCTTCCTCGTCCATATATATGCTATGTTGCTACTTTGGTGATTGAAAGAGATGTTTTCAGGTCAGTTTCTCCAAAAAAAAAGTTATCATTCTTCTCCAGGTAGATTCCATCCATCCCATGCACCCTTTTTCTCTTGCGCGGCCCTTCCATTTTTAGGCTAAATCTGGAGATGCCTTTTGTTTAGTTCAGCGAGATTACCAGCTTAAGCTCGTTAATAAAGATAACTGCATGCAGCAGGCAGCACCGTGTTTGTTCCTGGCATATGGTATGGTACGGTGAGGCCAGATTTTACAGCGAGCTCTGAGGGCCCCTTTGTGCCCTGGAGACTTAGCTGTGTTCAGATTCAGGAAAAAATACTTCTCCAATAAGTTTTTTCTATTCATCCCATTCACAAAACACGCTTTTCAGTGCACTGTTCATCTAAAATTACTTTTTACTTCTTTCAATCTAAACACAACAAAATTTGTGTGCAGCAGTGGTGCACAGAATCACAAAATCATAAGCCGTGCATTGGGAGTACTGACGCGGTCACGCTGCTTCGTCTTCACACGCAGTCTCTACTCTCTATAATCCCCAGGCCAGTATTGTTGGAAATAAAAACATGGCATTTTTTATGATGGGTCAGAGCGTGATACCGTGGTGAATCTGTAATTCGTTTACCATTAAGAAGTAACCGTAGGTGGGGTAAAGTGAAACTGTCAGTGGCTGGTGAGTACTAGAACAGTTGGGGAGGTAGTGATGAGTACGTGCACGGCGCTACTGGTGCGATGCAGGGCGAGGGGAGCGCGTGCGTGCTGTCGCGTGGGCAGTGGACCGAAGGAACGAGACGGGAAGATGGAGAGCACGTGCTCCGACACCAGATTAACTGACCCCAAATCAACCATTAGTAAGCGCTAAGCAAAGGTGAAGAGAGAGGTGGAAAAAGAAATGACGTGGGCAACACCGGCGAGCAGGCCACGCGTACTCGAGGCAGCTCAACAGAACCTCCCAAGCTCGCGTCCACTCGACTATTTAATTATTTTCCCAGTCCTTTTTCTTTAATTGATCCTTTACAACAGCAAACAAAATTATTCTTCTGTTTCTGTAAAAAAAATCTATTTTTAGTGGTTGTAATAGATATAGTTGTTTTGAATTGGTTGTAGTTAGCAATACAGAAAAGGCTAATGATGGGTATGGATACGCCTTAACCATGGACAAAGGCGATGGGCCGGCCAAAGGCGAAGGCAATAAAATAAGGAGTCAGGCCAAGGCAAGCTCCTTTCAAGGCAAAAATAAAATAAAATAAACAAAGATCCCTCCCACGGCCACACACACGCAGCGGACAAGTCTTCGCGTCATTCTTTTGTTAGTGGTGTGATAGTTTTTTTAGCGAGTAGTGGTGTGATTAGTGAGGGAATACAGGCGAAGATTTGGGAAGTGGGCCTGGAAGTATTTTCAATTGGCCCGCCGACAACGACGACGACCAACGAGCCCAGAATCTCGTAATGCGGCCCATCAGTCCTCCATTGTTCAGGATTCCGGCCCAATAAACCCGACGACGGCATACATCATCCTTGGTGGCCTTTTTTTCTCAAAAAAAACATCATCATTGATGGCCATTTCACCTTCACCCATCAAGCTCGTAGCCCAACAGTGTAGTTTCAGTTTTTGTGTCCGTGCCAAAACAACTTCTTTGTGTCTCAACTCTCAATCATGCCATGCGTCGTCTTCAAGTTGAAAAAAAAAACATGCGCCGTCTTCTCTCGTCTCTCATCCTGACGAATTCTAATCTGCAGCACAGGATCATCATAGTGCGCGTATCCACTATTGCATTGACTTCTTCATCTATGATTAGGTATTAGGTTTGGCGCGCGTGTGCAAATAGTCAAAGCAAAGTTAACGATGCTACTATACATCTTATATACCAGCTGGATTAAGCCTGCTAACAAACAAATTAGATACATAACCGATCCCTCTCTTTGTACAGAAAAAGAAAGTCGTTTTGTTTTTAAACTTTAACTGCAAATTCCTTTTACGTGTTAAGTTTAGAAATGCGAAAATAATATGAGTAGATTCGTATTGAAATGTAGTTTCATATATTTATTTTAAATATATTTATAACTATTTTAGAATAAAAAGTATTAGTCAAAATTATATTTTTGAGATCATGTCAATGTCTTAAAAGAAAGTTTTTTTCCTATACAGTGGGAAAGCACAGTACAGTAAGATCGAGGCCTGCATTTATACTATCATAAGTGTCAACGTGGATTGATGTATATCAGCATCGAGAGGCCAGTCAAGACGCTGTCAAGGGCACAGCAGGTTTTGGCCAAACCAAAACAACGACTTGCTTCCCCTTGCTTGTGTAGGTGGTGGTGCGAATGCTACCAAGCCAGCCAGCAGGCAGCATGGACCATGGAGTTTATCCTTTGCATGCACGGTTGGCAGCCACTGGGATATGTTTGACGGCGACCCTCCGATTGAGTTGGCACGTAACAAGCTTGCTTTGACTAAACCAACTTTCAGACCGGCCGCCAGGCCCCAATTTCATCGACTTATGCATACCTTACCAGTAAATAAAATAAATCATACATTATATATAGAAAAAAATATTGGCCTAGTAGTCTTTTTCTTTTTCGGGTCTGAGGTTACGCTGACAAGAAAAGCTATCAGCTCTGCGAAGTGCACCAACCGCAATAGAGAGCCATAAGAATTGGAGATGAGGCCCCTACTTACTTGGGGATTGCACGCCTAACCTGCTAAAATAAATGTGCACTCCGTCTCCCTTTTCCGAATTTATAAGATGCATGCACACGCGCGTTTCAAGCGCCCAAAGCAACTTTACATACAGGTTTGACGATAAAGAGAAGCATTCTTATAATTATAATGCATAAGTTTAGTTATAAGAGTGGTCCAAATGCAATTAGATTTTGCATAACTCTCTTTGCAGATGGTACGGTGTTTAAGATTTTGTATTTGTTGAAATGTATATGTAACAAATCAATATTGTAGGTGGTGAGCATTTTTTTTCCTTTTTTTGTTGTTGTTGGGGGGGGGGGGGGGTTCTACTTTGTCAAAGCTGAAGCAGTTTAGAGACAACGCATGCCATATAAAAATAAAATGGGTGTTTGGCACACATGGCAGATGCAGGGCAAGCATACATGCGGCAGGCTTAATTGGTGGTTAAGCACATGCTGCGTCTTCTCTGAGCATGAATCCAGACATCATGCGTGCAAGACTGCAAGACCAAATAACAAGAATACTCTAAAAAACGCTGCACCTCCAATCAAGGGACTGGCCGGTCATCCAGCACTCTCTTGACCTAGAGCTCCAAAACGCCCTTGTCTCTTGCAACACTGCCCTCAAAATCAAATTAGTAGTACAGTACAGTGACCTGGCTTAGCGACACCTCTTTGATCGATGATTTAACTAGTTTCAGCTACCGGGCGGCCTCGGATCCCAGATGTAACTTGTTTAAAGCGCGCCGACGCGGTGCACAAGGCAGGCACTTAACCATATAATTTAATCCCCTTGATAAGACCTGATAGTATTCCAGTGACACAAAAAATCATTTCATAACTTGGTGCGTCCTCAATGATCTGGCTAGCTAGAACATTGCGAAGTAGCTACTGGTACTTAAAATTTTGACGTGAACTAGTTTATTTTCTCTACAATCTGTAAACCGATTGGTCACTGTTAAAATGCCAAATCAGGTAAAGCCGAAGTTCGAAAAGGAAAAAAAAAACAAACTGTGCCGGATAGGGCTTAAAGACAGAGGTGGAGGTGGAGGTGGAGGAGGACCAAGCAAGCAAAGCCAAGTCCATGGCAAGCTGTGGTCGCGTTGGACTAGATTGGAACCAGTCGATACGGGTGAGAGAGCAACGAGAATCCAAGGCGGGCCAGGCGTGACGGAAATGCCCCTCACATGCTATAGTACTATACCTCCTTTAAAAATGTCAACTGCATGACAAGCGCGTCACGCACGAATGCACGATCAACGCTCGAATTGCCGAGTTAGGCAAGCAAGACACCCGGAGGAAATCTTCATTAACCAAACCCCTGGCATTTCGGTCAGATCGATTCCTGCGAGGGAGATGCCGACGGTTCAGGTGGCCAAGGAAGGAAACCAAACCAAACCAAACCAGCGGGCGCCGCCGCGACGTAGGACGGCGGCGGCGGCGATCCGGCCGTGTGCGTGTGGTGCCGAACCGGGTTGCTGATCTGCAGCTGACAGGTGGGCCATGGAATGAAACGGCAGGTGGTGGCCGGCATGCACACGCGATCACCCCTGCGGCTCGCACGTCGCCATCGCCGCCGTCGTCAAGGGGCAACTGGCCTTTGCCTGGGATACCATACATGGACGCGGCGGCGTTGACCGGCTTGACTCGACTCGGCCCGGCTCCGGCCGCCGCTGTCCCCTCCATGACCGGCCGGCCGGCGTGCTTAGCTCCTCCGTACGACGCGTCTTTATCTTCTCTTCTTCAATTCTCTCCGCTGGTCGTTACATACGCCTTTGTTTTTCCTTTTATTTTTCTCTGGCACCAGCAAGCAAGCAAGAAACCCTCTGTGCCCAGCTGTGCCTTTTGGTCAGTCGTGTTTGGGCTGGAAAACCCAATGAATCCGTGGAGCTCACAAGGATTTTTTGGTTTCGTCCCAAGAAAACACGCAGGAGAGGCCCCGTGACGACGCGGAGCAGAAGCCATCGACGGCAGATCAGCCGCGAGCCGACCGTGGACGCACCGATGAGTCGATGACACGCTGACGCCGTGGCAGCAGCTAGCCTAGCACTCGATCTCTGCTCCAATTGTGTATCCCACTATCGGCTACCGCACGTGTGGAATTGTAACCCGATCGAACAGGTGCCAATTGCCATCGATCGTCCGAACAGAAGCAAAGGGGCATACAAAAAAGGAGGGAACTTTTCAATCGCGTGTGCACCGAATCCGCCATGAAACTTCGTAACGCCGGGGGTGGCGTCGGCGAGCACGACCGGATGGGGTCAGTCAGTCACGGGGACGGACGACAGGGAAAATTCAGTGTTCGTTGCCGTTTCCTCTCGACGCGGCAGCTTCTGCTCTCTTCAAAGTCTGAACGCGTTTTCGTGCGCGTCGTCCCCTCCCCGGCCAGTTTGGTTGTTTTTTTTTTTTTTTGGCGGGGATCGCATCGGCCATCGCCTTCCAGCCTGGACCAATCAAGAGCGGAAGAGGAGTTCCGTCGCGGGGTGCAAGAGAGAGGAGGTGCATACGAGCATGGAGCGGGTAGTAGTACGAGGGGAGAGGGCCAGTTGCAGAGGATGCTTCGAAGGGCAACTTCAGCGAGGCAGACTCCTGGGGTGACGGACTACAACTTAGGTTCGTCGCGTGGATCCACGCAGCCAAGGATTGACACAGGCTCATGGACGCAGAAGGGCAAGAATGCAAAGGAAGCTATTGGGAGAGCTTGGTCAAAGTTTTTCCATACTGCGGGAGTTCCTGGAAGACAAGCTGACAGTCCATACTTTGTCAGTGCGGTCAGAGAGACACAGAAGTGGGGTATGTTTTCTTTGCAGCCAAAATAGTAGCCACGTAACTACATGTTTAGATCTAATCTCCTGACTGCCATATGTTTTGCAGGTGAAGGTATCGTGTCACCCACTGGACGGGATATTGATGGCAAGTACCTGGATCAAAACGAGCGAGACTTGCAGGTTCAATACGCCAAGTTTCAGGCAGAGTGGCCTATGTTCGGCGTCACGTTGATGTGTGATTCGTGGACTGGGCCGACAAAGATGAGTGTTATTAACTTTTTGATATATTGCAATGGGGTCATGTGGTTCCACAAGTCTGTTGATGCGACTGGAAGATCTCAAGATTCTGCGTATTTGCGGAAGGTAACCCCGTACCTAGTTCATTTCGATCCGAATATAATTTGGATGTTGCTAAACAATATGTGTATTTGCAGGAAATTATGAAGGTGGTGGACGAAATTGGACCAGAGCATGTCGTTCATGTGATCACGGACAACGGCTCCAACTACAAGAAAGCCTGCAAGGGGATTCGAGAAACATACGAACACATTAGTTGGACACCTTGTCTAGCACACACTGTCAACTTGATGTTAAAGGATATCGGTGAAAGGTACGAACATCAAGATTTGATTGATCAATGCAAGAAAATATCAACGTGGCTACACAATCATGGTCAGTTGAATGCAATGATGAGGCAGGCGATTGGTGGTGAGTTGGTGAAGTGGTGTGCAACTCGCTTTGGGACCAACTACATGTTCCTAGACAGCATTTATCGGAAACGTGAACGTTTCATGCAGTGGATGGCATCTCCTGAATTTTTGCAGAGCAAATGGGCCAATTCAAATATGGGTAGATTTACTCATACAAGATTTTCAAGTCTAGAGTGGTGGGAGGGAATGAAATTTATCATTGACTCAGTCCAACCAATATACAGCTTACTTCGCTTTGCTGATCAGGACAAGCGGCCGAACATGTGCGAGGTATGTCACAACGTACAGAGCGTGAGAAATGAAATGCAATCTTTCTTTGGCCGCAATGTTTCCATGTACGAAGAGTATATACGAATTTACAACGCAAGGTTGAAGGACATCTTCTATGACACCTATGTGGTTCCAGGTAAGACGGATTCTGCTGATTGTGAACAAAAGTTTATACTTTCACGTTCCATACACCTTATGCTCATTCGTTGTACTTTCTATTTTGCAGCTTCTGTCCTCAATCCGAGGTATGCCTATTCGTGGACACCAAGTACAGAAATGTGGAGCACACTGAAGGATGCTTTTCAGCGCATGACCGATATCTCGAGCGCCGTCCAGGCATTACAAGAGGCTGAGCTGTTTCGACAGAAACGTGGTGACTTTGACACACAGTTGGCACAACAAATGGCGCATGACCCAAAGACAACTGCAGCTTCATGGTGGATGATGAACGGGAACAAAACTCCCAGGCTGCAGGCCCTTGCTTTGCGGCTTGTTGGTCAATGTTGTTCGTCAAGTGGATGTGAGCGGAACTGGAGTACTTTTGCCTTGCTGCATACAAAGGTTCGCAATCGGTTGTCACACAAAAAATTGAACAAGCTTGTCTATGTGAACTACAACCTGCGCCTGCGACTTGCGGATGTTGCCGATCCTCCACGGGATCAAGAAGATTTCATTGACCAGCTAGCCCATCTTTCATTCTATGAGCCTAAAAGTGCAGTGCGGGATTGGATGGAATATGGAAGGTCAAACAAAGCTCCTGTTCTAGACGAGGACGACGATGAAGGTGACACGCCGCTTCCATCTAATATTGTCGCTGATAAAATAAATCCGGCGGACCTCCGTACTTCTACAGGGGAAGATTGCATTAGTGATTGGGCACGGCGACATGTGGGTGACACTCATGTAGGGAAGCGTAAGTACCACGTCGCGCCTAGCAAGGTTGTCCCGAAGCGCCAACGAGGCCAGGCAACGGGAAAAGGGAAACAGAAAGAAATAGAAGTCCTGAGCGGTGAAGACACTGATGATGGTGAGGGTGATAAAAGCCCAGAGTATCAGGAGTCTCAGGACAGCAGCTCTGGCGATGATGGTGATGATAGTGATGATGGCGATGACGGCGATGATGGTGATGATGGGGATGGTAGCAGTGATGGTGATGATGGAAATGGTGGTGGCGGCAGTGGCGGTGCTACTGGCGGTGGCGGGGGCCGAGGCGTGTCACCTTCAAACCCACCTGCTGGTCTCCATTTTACAGGTACCAAGTGTACGTATATATGAACATGTTTTTATTATTTTGACTTATGAGTATTAATTATACTATGTGGTTCATTGCAGGGGAGACTGAGTTCACACATGCAACCCAGGACATTGACCATGGAGCACCGATGTCGCAGAGGAGAACGGTTGGACCGACGGATTACGACTCTCCACAGTTCTCTTCTAGCTCCTCCTACAGGGATTCCTCACAGTCTAGTTACCACTATCCTATACCGGAGTTGAGCATGCAGCCACCGATGAGATGGGTGTACGAATGGCAAGATCCCCATTGGTACAATATGTTACTTCAGGAGTGGCAGACGACATCGGCCTGGACGGGCCAAACTTGGCAAGACTTCAAAGCTGAGTTGCTGGTAAGGCAGGGTTTGAATGTGATGTCCACCGCGGAGTATGAAATGGCCTCGCGATGCTACCGTTGAACAATTTTTTGTGCGAGACTATTCGTATTAACAATTATTTGTACCAGAGGACTACTGAACTATTTGCATGGACATTTGTACTATGTTTGTATGTACAATTATATGTATGGATGTTTGTCTATATTTTTAGTTATTTTTTTCCTTAATTTACGCATATTTCATGGCAATTTTTGGTTCTCCATCGAACCGTTCCAAACCGGCCGGTATACCGGTCAAACCGGGCGGTTACCGCCCCAAACCGACAGGTTTGGACTGCCGCCAAAACCGGATGAAACCGGTCGGTATACCGGTAAAACCGGTCGGATACCGGTCAATTCGATCGGTTTACCGAAAGAAACCGGTTGCACGGGGGATTTGAATTCAAAATTTGAATTCAACCGGTTTCTACCGGATCCCGGTCAAACCGGTCCGGTATACCGTTACCGCCGGCCGGCGGTACGAACTACCGGACCGGTTTTGTAAACCCTGCTTCCAGGCAGCGGAGAGCGGAGGCCACTTGCAAAGGCAGCTGCTTTTCTTTTCCATTTTTTCTTTTTCCATTTTTTCTTCCCGCACTCCACTCCACCTCCCCGCCGGCCGGTTAAAAACCTCCCCCAAATCGATGCAATCATCGAGCAAATAGAGAGAAGGGGAATCGGAATCGGTCGCCTCCCACCACCAACCCTTCTTCGACTTCCTCTTCCTTCCCCCTCTCCCACCTTTCCTCTCTCTACTCTTCGCCACCGCCGTCGAATCCGTCCTCTATCTCCCGGCTCCGGTAGCGACTTCCATCCAGCAAGAGCAAGCAGCTACCTTTCTCTCCCTCCTCGCTTCGCTTACCAGCGCGGCCTGCCGGATCGGCTGCCTACCGTCGGCGAAGAGTCTCTGCTTGCGTTCAGCAGTTTCCGCCCAGATCTGAGCTCCGAGCGCCGGCAGAGGACGGATTCGATGGCGTCCTCGCCCACGGCGGCTCCGGGGGCGTCCTACTGGTGCTACCAGTGCGACCGCTTCGTCCACGCCGCGGCGCAGCACGAGGAGGGCGGCGGCTCACCAACCGCCGCCGTAGCCTGCCCGTCCTGCGGCGGGGGATTCCTCGAGGAGATGGGCGCGCCGCCGCCGCGTGCCGCCTACCTCCGCCGCCCGCGCCCGCACCACCACCATCACCATCACCACGCCGCGGCCGCCGCCGACATGCGGCTCCGCCGCGCTCGTCGCGCCGGCGGCGCCGCGGGGGGAGCCGGGGGCGACACCCGGGCCTCGCCTTTCAACCCCGTCATCGTGCTCCGCCGCTCCCCCGCCGGCGGGGACGCCGCCGACGGCTCCCCCGACGCTGCTGCTGCCGCCGCCGCGGCAAGCAGCTTCGAGCTCTTCTACGATGACGGCGCGGGCTCGGGCCTCCGCCCGCTCCCCGAGAGCATGTCCGACTTCCTCATGGGCTCCGGCTTCGAGCGCCTCCTCGACCAGCTCGCGCAGATCGAGGCCGGCGGGCTCACCCGCGCCCGCGACAACCCGCCGGCGTCTAAGGCCGCCGTCGAGTCCATGCCCGTCGTGGCTGTCGACGCCGCCCACGTCGCCGCCGAGTCCCACTGCGCCGTCTGCAAGGAGCCCTTCGAGCTCGGCGCGGAGGCGCGGGAGATGCCGTGCAGCCACATCTACCACGGCGACTGCATCCTGCCATGGCTCGCGCTACGCAACTCCTGCCCGGTGTGCCGCCACGAGATGCCCACCGACGCGCCGCGCGCCGGGGCGGCGCGGGACGCCGCTGCCGAGGAGGAGGCCACCGTCGGCCTCACCATATGGAGGCTCCCCGGCGGAGGCTTCGCCGTGGGGAGGTTCGCCGGCGGGAGGAGGCCCGAGGAGAGGGAGCTCCCCGTCGTCTACACGGAGATGGACGGCGGATTCAACAGCGGCGGCGCTCCCAGGAGGATCTCCTGGGGGTCTAGGCAGAGCCCCTCCACGGAGAGGGGCGCCATCAGGCGCATCCTGCGCAGCGTATTCGCCTGCTTCGGCCGCGGCGGCCACTCTTCTTCGCGGGCATCGTCCTCGCAATCCCACACCATGCCGGAGCTCAACGACGCGGCGTCCGACCGGAGCGCCGCCTTCAGCCATGGGTCCAGGAGCCGGAGCACGAGCTGGCGGCTCGAGGACGGCCATGCCGACGCCATGGTTCAGAGATGAGAACTACGTACTGCGAAAAGCTTGTTCCTTATTGCTTGCTTGCTTGTTTCATTCATGTATTTACTTACTACTTAGTACTTAGAAGATGGAAGAAGAAACAAAAGGATTTGTAGAACAGAGACATATTGGTGTACATAGGAGGGCAGGGCAGCATCTCATCTTCTCTAGAGGCGATGGGTGGATTTGCTTGCATTGCGGGTGGGGAATGATTATTATTCACCGCGAATGGTGATTCCGAAATGAGCATTCGGTTGGTACATTAGGAGGTGATGGAATTGTTCTTTCATTATTGGTAGCAAATGGCTAGCAGCATGATTGATGCTTCATTCGATTCGATCCAATGTGGCACCATTCTTTGCGTTTGTAAGAACACAACGAATGATTGATTCATTTCATGTTCATCGCTGGCAACAAAAATCTTCCCCAAGATCGTTTTCTTGTCCGACTCCGACTCAGCCTTGCAGATGGATGCTCCTGATGACTTTGACATGCTACTGGATGGCTTGGCTTCTGTGTTGTTTATCGCTATGATTAGTGATCAATCAGGTTCTTGCAATGCACGTTATTTTTGTCACAAGTCAACACCTCTATTCAGTCCATGTGTCCAAAAAGAACAAGGTGTTGTGCTGTGAATAGACCGCCTGACGGAAATTTTGAGTTTCGGAGACATACAAGACGCGTCATATTAAGGATTCAGGATATTTTACCTCTTTTGTGTACTAGCTGAAATGTGTCTATCTGAAGCAATATTTCAACAAGCGTAGTACACCGATGATGCTGGAACACGCTCTAGGGAGGATCACTGTCCCAGTGTCCTGATGCAAGCACAGAAAGCGGCATCCCGATTAATGGAATTTACATTCTGACCTGGCTCTTTTTGTGCAGCTGAAAAGGACCTGCACTGAATTGCATATAGTGTTGTACGTGCCTACAGGTAAAAAGAGGACCTAGATGCTCTTCATGGTTGACTGATTGCCTTTTGCAGTAAGTTTTCCGTATGCTTCAGTAGTCCTTTTCTTGAAAGTGCTTCTCTGCAAGCTTTGCTGTTTGTTGTTAACATGCCGTGCTCTACCTCTGCTACTCTACTGCACTCCGATCAAGATTTGGCTCTCACTCCTCAGTCCTCATTTGGGTACCACCATGGCCTTCGCCATTCATGCATTCACCAACAACCAACCAAGGCATCTTCATGCTCGCTTCACTTCCCTTTGGGGTTGCAACGCCAACGCGTTGAATGGTCCATGCCAGGACAGTCCCATGAAGCATTCAACTGCTCAACTGAAGCCTGAAGAAGCTCTTGTGCTGTTTTTGGGTGCATAGAAAAGACAAGTAGGTCCAGCGATGATTAAGCCGTGTGCAGATGCTGCCACCGGTGTCTGTTTCGGTAGCTGAGCTGCAAGGCGTGTTTAGTTTGAGGGGGAGAAAGATATTTTCAACTTTTCTAATCATTCCTCTCACAAAACATGTTTTCTAGAAAAGTTCCACTTCAATTCCCTTTAACTTTCCTATTCATCCCTCTCACATAGCACGCTTCCCAGAAAAATTTCTTTTCCTCCACTCTCAACTAAACACAGCCTGAGAGGAGGGAGTCTTGGTGCGTGCAGTAGCGGTACGGCTGCCAATTTTTCTGTGCGGGGCTGTCTGCCGGGACGCGTCCACAGGTATTAGCACGAAATCGCCGATGCCATCATTGTGTTTATACTGCTAATTCGACAGTTTAACAGCCTCTGTCCTTGTTCAGTTGTTTGTCCAATCGTCCCACACTCTCCTCCCGGTTTTGGTCTGAAAGGAGATACAGTTGCAGATAGGTTTTCACTCCACTGGTAGTAGAGTTGGTAAACTTTCTTTTTGTTTTTTTTGGAAGCACCAGAGGCAGAGTGTAGATAAACTTGGCATGGGCATGATTAAATCTTCCAGTTTTTTTTTCTAAAAAAAAAAGAGAGACAGGGCTTGCTTGCACCAAACCGGCTCCCCTGCTGTTTCAGTTTGCGCACTATAGCTGATGGAGTTTGGGGCTCACACACTCGACTCGATCACGGGGCGAGTTGCTTGCTCGTCGATGTGTTGCAGAAGCAAAAGCACATGTGGTGTCCCGTTTCATTTCTTTCTTTCTTTCTTTCTTTCTTTCTTTCTTTCTTTCTTTCTTTCTTTCTTTCTTTCTTTCCCATTGCTTCAAGGAACTGTTCTTGGAGAAGGTTTTCCATGCTGATCTTAATGTCTGATGACTTTCTTCTTCATTCTGATCTTCAAACGTTGTCTTGGATACAGTTACGGTGGTGGTGGTGGTGGTGGAGGAGGAAAAATCCATTCAATTCGAAGTTAAATTGATTCTAGAAGATCGATGGTCCACCTCGGATCCTTCACGAGTGTCTCATGGTCCGTGCAGCCACCAATCAAGATAGAGATTCAGTTATTATCTCGGGACATACTAGTATATTTGCATTATTGGAGCGAGTCTACAGTTATCTATGACTATCAACCAGTATGTACTACATATACCAGTAGTATATGTGTTCATCCAACTGCTCATCAACAAAATTGACCTGCCAATACGAATACAATTCATTAGGCTTGAAAAGAAAATTGAATACAGGAGGAATATAAAGAAAGGAAATCTAGGGCATCAATCGATGGATAAAAATATTGATGCCTGTCCTGGTGGTTGGGCGGCATCCGCATATGCAGCCTGCAGAATATAAAGAGAGCATAGTAGAGCATGTTGATGCCTCCCATGTCTCGCTGCTGCCTGCTGGCTTTTATGCAGCTGCAATTTGCAAGCTAGCACGAATTGCTGGCGTACACGTATGTGCATTTCGTGTGCGCGCACTCATCATGGCTCCTGGCTGCCCTGAACTCAGGCAAGAACAGCTTCACGCGTGCCTGGTTGCGATTCTTGTTAACTCAGGCAGTTTGGGCTTGTTTGGAATGAGCCTGACAGGCAGCTCGCTGGCCAGGCAGCGATCTCAGCCCCAGGCGCTCGAAATCGAACGCCTGGGAGCGCTGCCTGGCCCAGGCAGCTTTGCCAGGTCTCAAACCAAATATGCCTACTATCCCTAGTGTGATTCTGGATTGCTGCGGTCGATGAATGCGGCGTGCCTTGCTCCAGGACACTACTTTTGGTTCATGGGCTCATGGCATGTGTGGCTAAATTGCACATTTTTTTCTTTTTTGAGTACAGGCTAAATTGCACATAAAACGATAAATATATACAAGTCGTCTTGGGCCGAAAGGTTGGTTACTGGGCTTTCTTCTTGTTTACCCCCACATAAGACCCATCAAGTTCACAACAATAAAGGAAGCGAGCACACATGCATCTGCAGTCCTCAAAAGAAAAACATGCATCTGCAGTGAGAAAAAAAAAAGGGTAGAAGGGCACAAGATGCATTTGGGTTAAGAATTGGTGCTATCCTGATCCTCCGTCTTGGGAAGCTTCAAGTTTTGTGCAAATCGGATGTTAGACGGAGAGCTCGAGCTGACGAGCAGTGGCTGACTCAGAGGCTTGACCCACGTTATCCACTACGACGTGGGTCGGAGGTTGTTCTCGCTCGTCACGCTCTCAGACTCTCTCACAGCATGGGACCTGGCAGCGACGTACTATACGTCGTGTCTACGTGGCATGTTCCCCTGCCCGCCGCGCGCTTATCCGCGATCCGGTTTGTGTGGTCGCACGTGATTCCCCCTCGCCACCACCTCCAGCCTTTAACCCCTCCCTCAATCGTCGTCAAGACTCGAGCAATAGCCAACTTCTTCGATCCGAGCCAGCATCTCGCTTCTCCACCTCCACCCCCTTTGCTCCATTCCATCTGAAGGAGTAGTAGCTAGTCCATCAGAAGGCAGGCGCTTGATCCTCCACCAATATAATGGCTGCCGTCGTGAATGCGCCGCCATCTGGCTGTTGCACGGTGGCGTCGGCTCGCTCGGCGGCGCGGCCGCCGTCGATGATGAGGGCGAGGCGGCCAGCAAGGCTGGTGGCGGTGGCGGCGGTGGGCGACGTGGCGGCGGAGGGCAACACGTACCTCATCGCCGGCGCGGTGGCCGTCGCGCTCGTCGGCACCGCCTTCCCCATACTCTTCTCGCGCAAGGACACGTGAGTCCTCCTCGTCGTCGTCGTGTTCTATCCTCCATGGACTTCAATTTGCGATGCATCTACCACTACCAGTGTGCTTACGACCATGTCCAATAATAATCCTTTCATCTCTCAGGTGCCCGGAGTGCGACGGCGCCGGGTTCATCCGCAAGGCGGGGAAGACGCTGCGGGCGAACGCGGCCAGGAAGGACGAGGCCCAGATCGTCTGCCCCAACTGCAACGGCCTTGGCAAGCTCGGCCAGATCGACAAGTAGTACTTGCTTGTTACCTACTCCACCATGACCACCACAACGCCCATCATGCTCGCTATCAAATCCCTACTTCGAATTCGCATGAACAAAATGTATACGTACGTGCTCGTTGGATCAAAGTACTATGTGAGAATGGAATTGAATGGTGTATTGGTGTGCACTCTATCTATATCATCTTTCTCACAGGTTCTGAATATGTAAGTTGGTTCTTGATACTTGATAAGTGCCACTTTGGTCTGTAAGACGAACATTCTTGTCAGAAAACGTTGGTGTGTTACCATTGAATCCTAGTGTGATGGTATCATTATTTGCATCGATCAATCTTACCATTAGTAATGGCCGGACTAGTAGTTGCCATTTACGAATAGCGTTGGTTCTGTATCCTTTTGTCATGTTTCTAATGTAGGTCATTTAGTGCTGTACCAAGTTAGAATTTCTTAAGTTTTATCAAGTTTATAGAAAAGGGAAAAGTCTAGATTTCACCCTCCTACTATAATAAAAGTTCGATTTCCAACCGCGACTGCAAAACCGGACACAAATGACCATCCAACTATCAAAACCACACAAAATTGACCATTTGAGTGGTTTCAACGGTGGTTTTTTTATTTTTTTCAAAAATTATGAAAAATAATTTAATCTAAAAATTCACAATTAATTCATTTTAAATCAAAACGATATGAAACTTGCGCCAATTATTTTGTAAAAAATATTCTAGACGTTGGAGGGCCAATTACACCTTCGAAACCACTCGAAAGGCCAAATTTGCATGGTTTTGATAGTTGGATTGTCATTTGTATCCAGTTTTGTAGTAGTGGGTAGATCATTGAACTTTTGTTATAGTTGGAGGGTGTAAATTAGACCTTTCCCTATAGAAAAACGTCTTAATATATTATATTTTTTTATGAATTTGCTCAAAGTTTTAAAAAAAAATACCAATTTATGACCAAAACTAAAATGAACTATGTTTTGAAATGGTGGGAGTAAGTTCTATTGAATCAATGATTTAAATTGTGTTGTTTCAATGGTCACTCTAGCTGCAAGTGTGCTAGGTTTTTTTTTTTTTTTTGCATGCGGTGGTCAGTTTGTACACTGGTTCCTATGAATGTGTCCATGGAAACGGCTACACAGCTTGCTGGTATTTTGGGTGCCCAGTTGCTTCTTTCCCGCAGACTTATCTTCGTCTCTCCCTCTCTCCATACAAGATCAGAGCTATTGATTTGGAGCCAGTCATTACAAAGTTTGATAGGTACATTGCAGGATGGCGAGGCAAACTTCTGAAAACACGTGGTAGAAGTAGAACCATTCTGGTCAACTCTGTACTCACCTCATTACCAATCTATGCTATGTGTTCTATTGATCTCCCAGATGGCTCGATGGAGCATGTGGCCGTCGTGCCTTCCTCTGGACTGGAAATGATAAGTCACCAAACTCCTCCTGGCAGCGTTGGTTTCTCTCCACCTATGGTCCAGAACTCCAGACGCCGGACGTGACCTGGGCGATGCACACTACCTGGACACCCCAACTTGGCGTTCGCTCCTAGTCCTAGCCCTTCTTCCAAGTTTTCGGTCAGACACACGTGTACATTGGCCTCTTTCTGGCATGACCATTGGCTTGGACCAGCGCCTCTCTCACAACTCATGCAGGCACTTTTCACACACACGACTAGGCCTATCATCACGGTGGCGGCCGCCCGGAGGGATGGTGTTTGGGACCTTCACTTAACTTGCAGAACCGTCTCTCCAATGCAGCACTGTCAGAACTTCAAGCGCTGGCTGATGCTCTCCTACAATGCGAACTGCCTTTACAACAGCAAGATCATCGTCTTCTTCGATCTTGCAACACCCCATACACTGCTGCTGCTGCATATCAACTGACTACGGATCACCAACCTTTATTTGGACTCCCAAGTCTCCTTGATCTGGCACTCTTGGGCAACGCCGAAATGCCTCTGGCTCCTACACCGTCGCCGTCTCCCCGTCAGGGTCCTCCTCCACCGCCGACACATTACCTCGACGTCAACATGCCCCTCCTTCCCCTTGCCGGAGACCCAGGAACATCTCCTTCTCCACTGCCATCGAGCACTGACTTTGGGGGGCTGCGGCTGATGCGAGTCGCCATGCGATTGTTATTGCTCTCCTATGGAACATCTGGAAGAACCAGAATGCTCGTGTCTTCCGGGATGTGATCAAGCTGCCCATGATGGTAACTCGGGATGCAATGCAGGACCTGGACCTTTGGTGCTACTGGTTACATAATCCTAAACATAAAGCACAGCTGCGTGCTTGGTGCGAGTGTTTAAACAATGTAATTATGTAGTATCTCTTTGTAACTTCAATCTCCTCCCACCCCACCTTCCCAAAAAACTGTGGATGTAAACCTTATCCGATTAATATAATGTTCAGGTCGGCGTAAGCCTACCATAGAGTTCCTCGAAAAAAAACTTTGTACCCAAATAACAACTCTTCATAGTTCATGCACACCTTGAAAATCCAGCACCCAGGAGATGGTTACAGTGACACTATCCAATTGACCACTAACACATATAAGGTTTTAAGGTGTTCCAAATTGCAATCTTAACTTGTGTATACCGTATACATTCTCATTTCGATCAGTGTATGGGATAAAAATTAAAGGTTATGTATATGTATATATGTTGGATGAGAGTGCCATAGTGGTCTGCATAAAATTTTCTCAGTAAACGTTAGTGTGTATACCACTGCATTGCTTCCAGTGTTGTACGTACGTGCTCGTAGTGTTTCTCAAATGTCTCGATCAAATTAATAAACAATCAGTGATACTGTCCAGTCGATCACTAACTAAAATGGGGTGTTCGGTTTTGGCCTGGAAACTTATTAGGTTAATCCATCGCCGCCACATCCCTCAAAAGTATATATGATAACTTTATAAATATATTTGAATAAGAAACAATGGACAAACCAGCACACTGTAAATGGATTGGATTATTGTTCAATCGCTGTAAATGTACAATTCCAAGTTGCTAAAGTAGAATAAGCTACTTCTCTAATTCATAAAAATTCTCAAAGTAGAATAACCTGGTTCAAAGCAAGCAGTGAATACTGTGCTGTTATCCAAAATGTCTGGTATTTATGACCCCATGATGCAAGTACTCTGATGGCACAAAACGTGGAGGAAAATCATAGTGACCCGTACCCCATAGGTTGTTGAATTATCAGGTGTCCTCTCATTATTTTGAGTTGGAGTCATCATCCGTGCCATCGATCCTCTCCTCCCATGGTGTGAATGACCAGTGATGGTAGAAGCAGTAGAAACAACTTGGTGATGATAGCAATAAATGTGATAATGGTAGCTACTATGAGCTCGAGTGTCGATCTCATGACCTAATGTCGTTTAGTGCTAACCTAGACCATGGTCGCCACAAATCACATGGGATATCCAGCCAATGAAGTCACCGATGATGCGCAAACAAGTAGGAGCCAGCTCCTCCCCCCCCCCCCCTTTAGCTGTGTCGATCATTTCACCTTTTGGTCAAGCAAGATCATATCAATGATAGATACGAGACAAAATCAGTAGTAGGTAGCTAGTATGAGCTTGAGTCTTTCTTCTGGTGACATAGTGTTGTCTACTGCTAACCCAGACCAAGGTCTCTCACGCCACGCGCGCGGGATCTCCAACCCCATGAAGCCACCAACGATGCGGACAGGTAGGGGCCAGCTCCTCCCCTTTTTAGCCGCATTGAGCCATGCATTTTACTCTTTTGGTCACGCCGGATCAATGATGGATATGAGATTAAAAAAACCATTTTGTGCATCTTGTTAAAATGTAATTGAAACTCTATGTCTTGCAAAGTATATCTTTTTCATTCCCCTTTTAGTCAAAAAGGTCTCCAACCCAATGTCATACAAATATCGTTGTAGTCGTAGTAGTAGCAATAGCTCGATGGCAACGAGAATAAATGTGAAGATGGTAGCTACTATGAGTTGAGTCTTTCTGGTGGTGATCTAGTGTCGTCTACTGCTAACCCAGACCAAGGTCGCTCACACAGGATCTCCAACCCAATGAAGCCACCAACAACGCGGACAAACAGGGGGCCAGCTCCTCCCCATTTTTAGCTGCATTGAGCCCTTGTATTTCACTCTTTTGGTCACGCCGGTGGATCAATGATGGATATGAGACAAAAGCCATTTTTTCGCATCTTGTTAAAATTGAACTTAAACTCTATGTGCCACAAAAGTGTATCTTTTCCCATTCCCCTTTTTAGTAAAAAATGGGGTATCTCCAACCCAAACCCATACCAGTATCGTCGTAGTAGTAGTACCAACAACTCAATGACGACAAGAATAAATGTGACGATGGTAGCTACTATGAGCTAGCTTGAGTCTTCTTGTGGTAATATAGTGTCGTATAGTGCTCACCCAGACCAAGGTCGCTCAGCGATGACGCGGACAAGCAGGGGCCAGCTCCTCCCTTTTTAGCCGCATTGAGCCCATGCATTTCACTCTTTTGGTCACGCAGGATCAATGATGGATATGAGACCAAAAAAAACATTTTTTGCATCTTGTAAAAATTGAGTTTAAATTCTATGCGCCGCAAAAGTGTATCTTTTTCCATTCCCCTTTTAGTCAAAAGGGGGTATCTCCAACCCAAACCCATACCAGTATCGTAGTAGAAGTAGCAACAGCTCGATGGCGACAAGAACAAATGCGACGATGGTAGCTACTATGAGCTTGAGTCTTTCTTGTGGTGATATAGTGTCGTCTAGTGGTAACACAGACCAAGATCGCTCATGCAGGATCTCCAACCCAATGAAGCCAGCGACGATGCGGACAACAACCAGGGGCCAGCTCCTCCCCTTTTTGGCCGCATTGAGCCCATGCATTTCACTCTTTTGGTCACGCGGTATCAATGATGGATATGAGACAAAACCATTTTTTGTGCATCTTGTTAAAATTGAATTTAAGCTCTATGTGCCACAAAAGTTTTTATTTTTACATTTCTCTTTTAGTCGGTATATGTATGCAAGTTAACTACATATGCTATGTGTTTGCAAAATTGTATCTTTTTTTTTTGCATTCCCCTTTAGTCGAGTTATGCATTTCGAAGTTAACAAGCCCACTTAAAATTTGGTTAAATCTAGAAAAAATTGGCTAAGTAAAAACGGAAACGTCTTAAAGTTTGGATTGGAGAGTACTAAATTTGAAGAGCTGGAGTTGATCATGAATGGACCAACGTATAAATAAGCTGGCATTTTTATAAAAAAAGAACATGAGTTGTGTTGTGTCGTCCTAGTAGTGAAAAATTAAGGAAAAGCTAAACATCACTTGAGTGATTTGGAGGCCTTCCTCACTCAGATTTTGTAACCACTAGATTAAAAGAGTGGATGGCTCAGATTTGCTCCTCTTCTCTCCACCTTATCATCTACCTTCCTCATCTTCTCCAACTCCAGCGAGACTCCGGCGAGGTTAGGGTTCCGGGGTTGCTAGGGGCCATCCTCATCCCCGGGCTTAGAGGAGGGTTCGGGGGCGGCCGGCCGGCCCGGCGGTGGCCGGCGGGCGAGACGGCGGCGGTGGGCGGGCAGGGTCGTGCGGCGGGGGTTCGGGATGGTGCGGCGGCCGGCACCGACGGGCTAGGGCCTCACCGGAGCTCCGTGCCGGAGGGGAGGCGGCGGCAGGTGGGGAGGAAGAGAGGAGAGAGAGAAAGAGGGGAGGTGGGATTAGGGTTGGAGGATGGAATAGATCTGAGCCATAGGATTTTAGATCCAATGGTCAAAAAATTTGAGTGAGGAAGGGACACATTTCAATCAGGTGGGAGGTAGACACTCCTAAAAACAAAAATTAAGTGCACTTTTTTTCCTGCCCGTCTCACATAAAGATCGGATGATCTGACCGGTGTCATATAGAATTATTTTCCGATCTCCCCCCAACCCTAACCGATCCTCGTCTCATCTTCTCGTTGTGCCCATGTCGCCCCTCTCCGTGATACAAGTATACCTAGCCTGCATTCTTCACATTGTAGTTGTACGACATTGTGAGAGTGCCACACTGCCACCAGCTGATGATGATCTATTCATCACCCGGCCAGCTGCAGTGCACACTGGCACAGGCGCACAGCTAGCTAGCTGCTCATGCGGTTACTTTCTTGTGCTTGTGCATGCCTATATATATCGCCATGCAAGCCAGTAACACTGCCGATCGATCAGCTGTATGGTATCCTGCTGCCCGGCCGTTGGAGATGGACGTACGCTAGCCAAAGCCAGCTGCTTTCCATTCATCCACAGTTCAATGCATATGCATATGCATGCATCCAAAAATTTCCAAATAAAAGCATGAAACCGAGGAGAAAGCAGCGCGCTGCCGTTTCCATATTTCTTTCGAGAGGATCCGAGGCCAGGCAGTTCGTTTAATTTCTGACTGTAAATTCTGGAGAGTGACCAATCATAACTTTGTTGTTGCATACATCAACACCGCATCCTTTATGGAGAAAATTAAACACGAAAAACAACTAACTCGGACGTTGGATCGATCGAAGACGAACGATCCAATCTCACCGCAAACTTATTGATAAAAACGAACTAGAGAAGAAGGGAGATGTATCTATCAGAATGAAGCTGCGGACAGAGATGCCATGGACGCCCCGGCGGCCGGAGCATACAACGATGGCGTTTTATTCGACGGCTGGTGCATGAAGAACGACGGCTAGCTGTAACTGGTGGTGGGTAGCTAGCTGTATCTGATGATGGTGCTACTCGTCGGCGTCCTCGTGCCAGCAGATGAGCATGGAGACGCAGCGGCGGAAGATGTAGAAGCGAGCACGCTGCTCCTTGATCTTCCTCGACAGACGCGCGCCGGCGCCGAGCCTCTTATGCTCCCGGCCGCCGCCGTCGACCTCACCGACGACGACCCGCGCTGCTTGGTGCCCCCCGCCTCCGCCGCCGTGGACGGCGGCGGCGCTCACGGCGGCGGTGGTGGAGTAGCTCCTGCTGAACATGGCGGCGGTGGTGGAGTAGCTCCTGCTGAACATGGCGGCGGTGGGTATCGCGGCGGGCGTCTTGACGTCCATGTCCACCGACGAGGACCTCCACCTCCTCCGGCCACCGCTGCCGGGCGTCCGGCTCTTGCCGCTCCTCGCCACCAACACCTGCTGCTTCGCCGCCGCCGCCGCCGCCTTTTCCTCAACTGCTGCCTCCATCCTGGCTTCTTCCACCTTTGTTCCTTGCATCAGCAAGCAGGTTACCTGTACTGTCAATGGAAGATCGAATTCAGTGTGAGGAGAGAGTGACGAAACGAGACCATCGACTGACTGACGACGGACGAAGGAAGAGACGGAACGGGGGAGACGGGCCGGGAGGACCCACCTGGCAGTGGCACAGGGATAGATGCACTCGTCACTATTAGATAGTGGCTGGAACCTGGTCTGGTCGGCGAGGGGGTGCGAGGTTTTATACAGAGAGTGAGTGAAAAAGCTCAGCGTGACAGGTGATGGTGTGAGGGCATGGCTCGGCAGTATCTGTAGGCCTCGACTGGTAACTGAACTCAACAGCCAGAGCCTAGACAAAATGATCTGGTCACAAGGCAACAATGCCGACGCCCTTTCTGTTCCGGAACGAGCGGGCTTCGTGTGCCTACTTTAGATTCGAAAACAAATTTGAATCGTCGATCGATCGCGAGTTCACACATTGTCTATGGAAAAAAAAATAGTGTCCCTCCAACCAAACACGAGAAATGATGTGATACATGTGTGTCTACATCTGTATCATTTTTTTTGTCTTAATGTTGTGTCATCGCCGCCAATGCCGCCGCCACTTGATCAACTTTAGCGGTGATAGGACCAAAGGCCTGTGATGAGGGGCTAGGTTGTCTGGGCGTGACTCGCCATCGAGGGACACGTGCTAGAGCAAACATAGATCACCCCGAAAAGGATGTAATGCTTGGAGCTAGATCGTCTAAGCGGGACTTGCCCTCGTGGGGCACGTGCTAGAGTTCACCAAATAAAACCACAATGAATAGGTGGAGCATAGAGAGTCGAATGGTGGAATTAGCCCTTGAGAGGTCCCAGACTAGCTCTAACATTGATTCCTCTGTAGAATATAAATAATCATTATTGTAATACTACCGTTACCAACTTTCAGCGCAAAACTAAAAATGGCAACCTTGGCAAACGCTAAAACACCATGTGCAACCAGTTTGCTGATGATGATTACCTACCACTTCCTTAACGTTGAATGACATAAGGATTCCACGAACAATGGCATATAAGGAGAAGCAACCTTTGGTTTGAAAAAAGAAAACCAACTTTTTTTTAACGGAAAAAAACCCAACCCATTCATCTCTACTCCAACAAGGACCATATTATACATTCCAAAAAACAAGAATCACCACTTAGATCTAGTTCTTCCTCATAGTTTAACATACAGCTTGAAAAGGTTGGAGATTTATGAGAGGACATGCCAATATAAAAGCCTCTCTTACAATATACCATGTAAAGAGGGCAATAGGGGGCAGGGGACAGGGGCTACCGAACATAATTGTCGTATCAATTGTTTCAACTGTTCATATACACCATTTATGCCCTTTAAATTATTTTCAAGAAGGGTAAGATCAAATTTCCCATGTTTATCTACTATACCATTCCAGATTATCAATTTATCATCCTCACCAAATAGTAATTAACTTCACCAAAACAAAGATTAAGTGCATTCAAAAGTTTAATAACTCTTGACAATGCCTCCACCTCTAGATTCCAAAAAGGACCCCAATTTATCTCTATTTAGAATTAGGATGAAATAAATTAGGATTTTTTCATTGATTTTTTTAGCGTGGATTTTTTTATTGATGACAGACCTTAGTAATCCTTAAGACACTCCTCTTGATCCTGTCGAAGCCGGCCCAATTTCAGAACGGTCCAAAGCTATCTCCTCGACTCACACGCGGGGCCCACTAATACATGCGGCCCAAGAAGCCTTCACGGCCATCATCGTCACGAGCGGGACGACAAAGTCACGAAAGCGATAAGGAGACACGCACACAGTGAACTAGCGGACTGCCTGCCGCCCACCTCGCCGGAGAATCATGGCCACGGCGGCGACGGCGTGTGTGCGGGTGGTACCACTGTTGATGGGCGCACCTCTCCGACCTCCTTGCCACGTCATTTCTGCGAGGCAGGGGCCCAGGAGGGCCGGATTGGCGGTCTCGGCGGCGGCCGCGGCCGGCGGAGCATCGCCGCCCACCGTGCTCGTCACCGGCGCAGGCGGACGAACAGGTAAGGCGTTCCTTCAACTCCCCGCTCGTCTGGATTTCCTATCCCCTACGCAAAGCCCTCGTGTATTGTGATGCGAATAGAATGGGACACTGTACATTGCTTGTTCGTTCTGTAATGTGGGCGCGCCTTCCATTGCGGTTTCTTGAAATAAAATCCACTCTTGTGTTTATGTGCTCGTACTCTTATTCATCTTCCCGATTTCATCGGCACAAATTGGCCTCTTTGATTATTCAGGCCAAATTGTGTACAAGAAGTTGAAGGAGAGGGCAGGACAGTTTGTGGGACGAGGGCTAGTCAGGACTGAAGAGAGCAAAGGTAAAATCGGAGGCGGTGACGACGTGTTCGTCGGTGACATAAGAGACCCTGAGAGCATTGCTTCTGCGATTGAGGGCATCGACGCGCTCATCATCCTCACAAGCGCGGTGCCACAGATGAAACCGGGGTTTGATCCTAGCAAAGGAGGGCGCCCAGAGTTTTACTTCGAAGAAGGGAGTTATCCTGAGCAGGTGTCTGAAGTTAAATATATCTTGCTCACATTAGCCTTGTGAACTTGTGAATTTATTTGAATTAACGTCCTGTGTTGTTTGTCATTATTTCAAGGTGGATTGGATTGGCCAAAAGAACCAAATAGATGCTGGTAAGTGTTCCCCTCTTATTGCATATATGTTCTTTAAAGGCTCAGTTAGTATGCATCCTTCCTTTTTATGCTAATCCGTTTAGCAACTGATTTCAAAATGATTGTTCAGTAAAGCTGGGACTTTGTGTGTGTTTTGTGTCTCTCAGTTTTTTTTTCATCTTTGTGCAGCCAAGAGCATTGGTGTAAAGCACATAGTTTTGGTGGGATCAATGGGTGGAACAGACATCAACCACCCATTAAACAAAATAGGAAATGGGAATATACTGGTACATAGCATATTCAAAAGCTTTCTTTTCCTTCTGTCTGCTCTACGTTTGTGTCCTATGAACAAGAATATCATGCATTGTCTGGAAACTCCCAATTAATTTTCATCTAAAATCGCAGGTATGGAAGCGTAAGGCAGAACAGTACCTAGCAGACTCTGGTCTGCCTTATACAATCATAAGGTTGTAACACACAGAGAGATGTTAAAGCCGAAACTGTGAATGTTTGTGATGATTATATACTCTTCTCCTTTTCCTTGCATTGCAGAGCTGGAGGTTTACAAGATAAAGATGGTGGCTTGAGAGAGTTGATCGTTGGGAAGGATGACGAGATCCTGAAAACAGAAACTAGAACTATTGCCAGGGCAGATGTTGCAGAAGTTTGCATACAGGTAGATAAACCGTTTCTGAGTGTGATCTTGCTGACGTTTGACCTGTATAATGCACTGCATGTATTTGCATGCTTGTTACTATCTGTAGAGAAGCTGTTGTGGTAAGTGCTAATTCTATTGGCTGATTAGCATGTGACTCTCTAATGCAGGCCTTGCTATTTGATGAGGCAAAGTTCAAGGCATTTGATCTGGCATCAAAACCTGAAGGTGAAGGGACGCCAACAACGGACTTTAGGGCACTTTTTGCACAAGTCAATAGTCGTTTCTGAGATGATAAGATTGTTGTGGCCAAGAAACGAGGGCATTTTTTTAATGAAGCTATATGAAATGTGTATTGGGTAAGTTTAGTTTTCCTGTTTACTATGTCCCTAAATAATTTCCTTTGTTCCATGTAGTGTCCTTTTTTTTCTCTTTTCTTTAGCTATTTTTTGCTTCACTTCCTGTTAGATTGTGGAGTGTGGATTCTGCAAATAGTTTTTTTTCCTCAAATACTTAGGAGAGCTGTGTGTCATTGTATTATAGAACATAGAAGAGTCATACAGAGACCCAAACACACCCACACGGCCACACACCACCCCTTACACCCTGAAACTAATCACCTGATCACCTGGTACTAAGAAACAGGACCAGACCGAACAACATGGTGCCCAGTTTTTCAAGATTATGAATGGCCAAGCCTCCGAGCCCTTGTGGCCTATAAATCTTTCCCCCAAATTCCCAGACAAAAAGACAATTACCTTTTGGATCCACTTCCTTTCTTTCCAATCAAAAGCTTGACAAATCTTGTCAACAGCACTGACTGCCCATGTAGGGATATCCGTTGGCCTTTGCAGTCAGAGGGTAGATAGGGATGGTGGTGGGGATAATCAGACCGAGGGTAGAAGTTCACTGGATATACAGACGATCTCCTTCCTAAATCTCATTTACACCTTGCATAGTGTGGCAATTACAGTTGTTCAAATGAGAGCCTAGAGGATGAGCAAAAGACAACTTACCGTCTGGTACCTTCCATGGTTCATATGGCGGTGAGGCATCCTGTGGCGTTCTGCCAACGCCTTGTCGCCTAGGCGGGCGCCTAGGCGACAAATCCTGTGGCGTTCTACCAACGCCTTGTCGCCTAGGCGACAAATCCTGTGGCGTTCTACCAACGCCTTGTCGCCTAGGCGACGCCTTACGAACGATGGTACCTTCCAACCATTGTGCAAAATTATCAGGTGATCAGGTGATTAGTCTATAATAATATCCACCAGCATAAGAAGTAATCTGAGGTACTTTCTGCTGAAGGTTGTCTAAAGTTTCTCACAATGCAACACTGTTACAAATGTAACTGACTTGTACATGAAGATTAATTTTGATCTTTCTGATTAGTATATGAGTCTTTTGGTTTCCATAAGGACACTGCATGCATTATCCTTCCTTTCCACCCCTGTACAAGCCAGCCACTATCTTCATTGATGACAAAGTCGTTGTGATACCACTTGTTTTTTTCAGTTGTTGATCTCTTCAGGATTGCTTGATTGACAGGAAGTTGCTTGAACCCAGCCTTTAGAGTTCTCACTTGCCACTGTTTGTAAGTCTCTGGTCTCTCAATCCTTTCTGCACCCTCACATGCTACAACATTACGTGCACCTGCCCCAAGAATATCCCTCTCGATCTGTATCCTTTCTTCATGGCTCTGGAGAACAGTAGTATTGAGCATGTCAAACAGCGAAGAGTAGTGGAACAAAACCTCTCTGAATCGTGGCAGGAAGAAGGGGGAGCTGTAAAACCCATTCACAATGCCAAGAATGAGAACCTCTGGGTTGATCTTCTTCATGATACGCAGTACCCTATCTCTTGGACAATCTATGTTTTCTGTCTCATCACCAAGATATTTCGCTTGGTACATGCAGTTGATTATAAGCACCTCATCATTGTCAATGTTGAGATCGTCGATGCAGGTATTTTCCCATTTTGAGGTGATGCCTTGATACTGAAAAGGTACATTAAACATATCTGCATACTCAGCCAACCGTTTTCCTGTCGACTCAATTGTTGTATAGGGGCGAAAACCTGATTGGGGTACATCTATGCCTGTGATACGAAGCTTAGGGGGACCACCTTCTCGCTTTGCCAAGCGCTGGATTAGTGATGGCCACTGAAAGCCAAGCATGATGCCAAAATCAATAATATGCACCTTTTGGCGTCCGTTCAATACATCAGCAATTGTTTGGTTCGAGAAGTAGTGTGCTACCCTGGCAAATGGGCACACTGCAATGAAAAGGCGGTAGGCCTTTAACATGTCTGTGGCCCTTGTTCGTTTCTCCATCAATTTCTGATATATTTTTCTCCCTGTCCCGGCCAAGCGTGCCTCAAGACCATTTGCAAAGTAAAGTGCTAGCCTTTGAGAACTATCTCCATATGGTGAAGCATGATGCCGTATCGTCTTCAGTAGCTCACCAGCAAATGAAAGGTTGTTAACTGCTATTGCTTGTGCACACTGGATGAGAAGGGTCCTGAGGTCAATCCCCTCCTCTTTCTTCTTACCTTGTGGCTTCACTTGCCCTTGGCCATTTCCTTTGGTCTGAACATTCTGTTGACTGTTACTTGTTTCTTTTGCTTTCATTTCTCTAAGGTAGGCAGCATCACAATGAAACTGCCAATCGCAGAGCAGAACACTGTCAAACATTTCATCCCGAATTGTTTCACTAGGTGAGATGGCCAAATGCTTACTACTCCTTGCTCCCAGTAACTCCAAGTCCACATGAGGATGACTTCGTATTTTGCTTGCGTGCCTGCCCTTTTGTCCAATTGTTGCCCCCATCATTTGATTGGAATCAGAAAAGTCATTACTAAGATCAACAACTAACGTCCCAATAATGGGAACAAGCTTGTTTGCTTCCTCAGCACCTCTCTGAAATTGTGAAGCCAAGTGATCATGTCCTGTCCAATCATTGGCCACCAGGTGCATACCCTGCGTTCCAATAATTTCACTGAAAAAACTACCATTGCACGCCCGTTCGGTATTGCTGGTCTCTTGAGGACAATCTATTTGAGTAGCTGTACTGATCTTTGTCTCCTTAGGTGAAGATGGATATGCCTGTCCGAGAATCTCATAAAAGGGCTTCTCAGTGGCCTGAAGTGCATCATGTTGTTGAGATATGCTAGCCTTCTCATCAGTGTCGTCCATTAATAGCCGATTTATGTAGTCGAGAGTCATATTTGAGTTTATCTCACAGTACTCATGACTTTCCATTGCACTAGAACTCCACTGGATCTAGTTTTTCTTCAAGTTATGAACTACAAAAGACAGACTCTGCCTTTAACAAGTGTTTCTTGGCCACACGAATAGGGATTTGCCTTTCAAAACCTAATCGCCAAACATGCACCTTCTGAAGTTCACAACAAAGGTGTCCTGTGTAGTGGCTGCCGTGGAAAAAAGATACAAAGTCGTCAGCATGCTTCTAGTTCTTCTGTTAACAGAACAGGGAAAATCCTGCTCACTCAGTATCTAGCTTGAAACTTTATGCTCCTCATTGATTCAAATTTGGTTCCCTATTTCTTTTTATTTACAATGCCACCTAATCGTCCTAAGTTGATCAAGTTTTTTCTGTGACCCATGGAAATTTGATTAAAAAAATTGTTGACCATGAAATTCCTCTTTAACACCAATCCCAGAAGTCATCCAAAAGTTCACAAGTAGGCCAATTAGCCAGAAAAAAAAATAACTTTCAAATGTAGAATGATTTTACGTTGTAGCAATCTGGACTGATATAATGTTAAGGATAATATTTACTGCTTACTCGATTTATAATTTGCGAAGTCATAACGTTGGCAAAGATAAGCTGAGATTTCTGTTGAGAAAATGTCGATGTAGCTATAATTAGGGTGCCTGAAAAAGATGCAATTAAAGAACACTTCTGCCTAGTTGATTGCTGTGAATAGCTCAAAATTACCTGAGGAAGCATCTGATTAGCTTTCTTCAATGTCTCTTAGCCCTAGGAGATGGTGGAGGAAGGTCAAAACCCATGAGTGATTTATAGTCAGAGAGTATTGGTTGTTGTCTGGTCCTTGTGAAAGGGGTTGTGGTTTCTTCTTGTTCTGGAGATGAGCTTTTCTTGTTGGTGCAATTGAGATCTTTTACTGGTGCTCTTGGACTTTGCTTTTTGTCATCTTCTTCCTCTCAACATGTTCCGGTCATGAATGGTTTTATTTCTTGTAAGCATCTTCTTGGTTTAGTGATTGATTAAGAATATGATGGTGATATGAAGCTAGCAGACAGTTTTCCAAATGTCTTCTGGGTACATGATTTCTGTCAGGAACTAGGCAACATTGTTATTGAGCCAGACTGGGCTGTTTATCTTTTTTTTTTTCAACTTTTGCCAAGATACATCAGGATGCGACAATATAGAAATACGTCATAGAAAGATTATCTCTATAGCTTTGGGAAATGGTAACTCTAAATTAAATCAAGATAAACATCGAATAGGTGTGTTTGTATCAGATTTGTGTGATCAAATTGAACTATACGATCCAAGCTATTATTGTTTATCTCTATTTAAACCAATCAAAGATGGATGATCACATTGGTACATGAACTTGACCATATGTCAGCAGCAGCATGGGCACATAATTTGCATGGATGAGGAATTCAGTAGTAGAAGAATCCAGAATGTGGTTGGAAAATACTGATTCAAGTGGCATAGGTCGTAAACTTGATACCGTGCGCCAGCCTGTGTGATTTGAGGGCGAAACCATGGATGATTCTGCTCCATGGAATCGTGGAGAAGAAATGCTCCGTTTCTTGCGTTCTGAAACAGCCAGGGGGTCCTGCAGCTTTGGCTCTGCTCCGCACCAAGGACGAGAACGGCGAGGCGGCGGCGAGCGGCGCGTACTTGACGGGGGCACTGTAGTGCGACTGTGCGAGGCAGCAGCGGCAGACGGAGGCGTTCTCCCGCCCCAGATGTTTGTCAGGGGTGCACTCGAAGCAGCGGCGGCCGGCGGCGACACCTCCACGGCCGGCCGGCCAGTCGCCGCGCGGGTTCACCTCGCCACTGACCGGCCTCATCGATGGAGGGTCGTTTTTGTCAAATTCCACGCTGCCGTTTCGGCTCTCCTCGATCTGCGCCGCAGAGTAACGATCCAACGGTTCAAACCCAAACCGAAATCGGATCGCGACTATTAATCGCGATCCAATTTTTGGGGGTGTTTGAAGGGACAGAGGAATACTAGGGTCTATTCTGAAAAACAGCCGGTAACCCTTTAGCCCGCGCCGTTCTAGACCGCACGTGATCGATCCGACGGTTCAGAGCCCTCCAAGATTGGATCGCGATCCGATTCGGGGGTGAGTTTGAACGACTCTTCAAATACTAGGGATCTTTTTAAAAAATAGCCGCCGACAGTCTGGCCCGGCCCAGCCGCCGCCGCCGCTGTTAATACTCGTCGGCTGCAATGACAGCCCGCCGGCGGCGACATCCGTTCCGCAGGCGCTGCGACGCCTCCCCCTCGCGGCAGCGCGCCGGCGCTGGACCGGTGTTGGACGTCACGCCGCGCCCGGGATGCTCATCCTCTGGCTCTGCCTCCGGACGTACTCCGTGCTCGACGGTGAGGACCACGTTTGCATTCGTACCTAACTAGGTTCAGAGTAGGGTATTGCTTTTGCTTGAATGGTGACTGACGAGATGTGGTCTGAAGCAGAGTTTGCATTCTAATCAGACTAGTTCACCTCTGACAGATTGACACGGCTCCAAGTGTTGGACGCTTCTTCTGCTGTGGGCAGGATCAGAAGCTACATGTGGGCCTTCTGTTTCCAGCACCAAAATACAGCAAGCAAGCTGCTGCTAGTAAGCAATTGTTACAATGCTAGATTTATGTTTCTTTCACTATTGGGGAGGAGGATACCTGTTTCAATATACAACAAAACTGTGCACATATTACATACTAACAGGAACCTGCTGAAAGCCTTGATGCATTTTACTTGCCACTACTTAAGAAAAAGTCGGTGTCCTATGCAGCCTTTCTATAAATATATGGCGTTTAGGACAAGCAATTTAGTTCAGAAATGAACTAATTTGCTTGTCCTAAATGTCATCTATTTGAGAGTGGAGGGGTATCATCGTTTTAATATCAATTCAGCCAAAAGAAGAAGCAATTTGAGCTAGCTTAAACCTTTCTGCTGAAGATTGCATGACTAGCTTGGAGCTTTGAAATTATTTAAGTTTCCTCACAGAATTATTACAGGTGCAATTGACTTCAAAACAAAGATCCACTTTGATCCTACCGGTTAAGATATGATTCTTTAGGTTTCCATGAAGACAGTGCATGAATTACCCTTCCTTTCCACCCCTGCAGCAACCAGCCATTATCTTCGTCGATGACAAAGTCTTCATGATAAAGCTCCTTCCTCTCTATTGAACTCTTCAGAATGGTTTGGTTAACAGGAAGTTGCCTGAACCCAGCATTGAAGATTCTCACTTGCCACTTTTTGTAACTCTCTGGTTTCTCAATCCGCTCTGCACCTTCACATGCAACAACATTGAACACATTTGCTCCAATGATATCCTTCTTTATCAGTATTCTTGCCTCATGACTCCGTGGAACTGTTGAATTTAGCATGTCAAACAGTGAAGAGTAATAAAACAGAACCTCTCTGAAACGTGGTAGGAAGAATGGGGAGTTGTATGACCCATTCGTAACACCAATTATGAGAACATCTGGGTTCATCATCTTTATGATACGCAGTACCCTATCCCTTGCGCTATCTATGTCTTCTGTCTCGTCACCGAGATTTTTCATCTGGTGCAAGCAGTTGATTATGAGCACCTCATCCTTGTCAATGTTGAGATCCTCGATGCATATGTTTTCCCATCGTGAGACAACAACTTGATACTGAAAAGGTATGTTGAACATTTCTGCATACTCAGCCAACCGCTTTCCTGTCTCCTCAATCTTTTTACTCGGATGAAAACCTGGCTCGGGTACGTCGATACCTGTGATACGGAGGTTTGGGGGGCTGCCTTCTCGATTTGCAAAGCGCTGCATTAGTGATGGCCATTGAAAGCCGAACATAATACATTAACTATGGTTTGATTGGAGTAGTAGTATGCTACCTTAGTGAAAGGGCATGCCGCACTACAGAGGCGGTAGGCCTTGAGCATATCTGTGGCGCTTCTTCGTTTTGCTATCAGCTTGTGATACATTTGACTCCCAGTCCCAGCTAGGCGTGCCTCAAGAGCATCTACAAAATAAATTGCCAGCCTCTGAGAACTGTCTCCATTTGGTGAAGAGTGATTCCTTATCTTCGTTAGTAACTCTCTATCAAATGGTTGGTTAGTAGATGCTATCGCTTCTGCACACTGGATGAGAAGAGATCTGAAATCAATTGCCTCCTCTTGTTGCTTCTTAGCTCGTTTCTTCACTTGTCCTTGACCGTATCCTTTGCTTTGATTATTCTGTGAACTGTCACATCTTTCTTTTGCCTTCATTTCTCTAAGGTGGGCAGCATCACGATAGAGTTGCCCAGTGCAGAGCAGAACATTATCAAAACTTCCATTCCGGGTTATTTCACAGCCTGCAATTGCTAAATCATTACTGTTCCTCGCGTCCAACAACTCATGATGACTCATCATTTGTGTTACATGCTTGCCCTTTCTTCCAACTGTTGACTGTGTCATTTGTTTGGAGTCAGCGACCTCGCTGCTATCCAGATCAACCACCAACTTCTCAATGATGGGGACAGATCTATTTGCTTCCTCAGCACGTTTTGTAAATTGCGAAGACAAATGGCAAGTTTCAGAAGATCTATTTGCTTCCTCAGCACGTTTTGTAAATTGCGAAGACAAATGGCAAGTTTCAGAAGCACAATGATTGGCTGTCAGGTGCATAACCTGTGGCCCTAGAAAACCATTGACAAAGCTACCACGGCATGCTCCTTCAAGGTTATTGTTGCTACTACCATAAGGACAATCTACTGTACTATCATTGTTCAGCACCATCTCCTTTGCTGAAGATGGATATGCCTGTCCAAGAATGCCGTAGAAGGGCTTCTCAGTTGCCTGAAGCGCATCATGCTCTTGGTATATGATGTCCTTCTCATCAATATCCTCCTCCATCAATACTCGGTTTATATATTTGAGAGTAATATTTGAGTTGATGTCGCAATATTCACGGCTGTCCATTGGGCTTGGAGCTTTACTGAATCTAACTTTGAACAGTTTATTATTTATAAAGATTGCCATTTTTACTAAGTTTTCTTGACCAAGCAAAGGAAAATTTTCCTTCCAAAACTTAATTGCCGAAAATTGTACCTTCTGAAGTTCGCAACCAACATGTCCTGATGGAGAATTGATAATGTGTAACCATGATGTTAGTTCTTTCAACAGAATAGAACTGAAAGCCCTGCTCGGACCCTTACCCTAGGTGGTGCCATAATATGTTCACTCATTAGCTAATTCCAAAATAATTCATGTTCCTTGTGAAATGCTTAAAAGGGTAAATATGTTTAACATGAAATCCCTCTTGAGCAAAAATTGCAAAACTAATCCAAAAGTTTGAAACAGTTGGGTGGTATAAATATTTTTGCAGTCAACTGACTAGCAAAAGTAAGGCTATCTTTTGCATAAAATGTGAATTAATATTTTTAATTTGTAGTATAATAGTATATTACTCGTCATAGTATATAAGATATTTTATACTACTTCTGTGGCATGTAAATTTGCAAGCATACTTGAAACTCTAGAAGGGCACCTTAGTTAGCGAAAATGTAGATGTACCAACAGTTTAGGGGCTGAAATGCTGCATAGAAGCATAAAGTCCAAACGAACTACAACAGGAAAGAAGTGCATTTATGCTTAATTAGTCGGTTGCTGTGAACTACAAACAAAATTACACAAGTAAGCACCTGATTGTAGTTTTCTTCAATGTCCCCCACGAGATAGTGGACACAGGCCAAAAACCACAAACATGTTTTGCAGGCGTGTAGAGTATTGGCTATCTTCTGGTCCTTAAGAAAGGGGCTTGGTATTCTCATTATGCATGGGGTGAACTTTTCTTGTCGATGAATTTGAGAAGCTGTGTGGTGTTGCTCTTGGACTTTGCTTCTTGTTGCCCTTTTCTCAACATCTTTCTGTTTTATGGAAGGATTTATTTCTTGTTTACCTTCTTCGTGGCTTGTTTCTGATTTATGGAAGGCATGAATGTGACATGAAGGTAACGAGAGTTGTCTCCTGTTCGAGGAAAAAATGGTTTTCTAGTAGTTCTTTGTCACAACCTAGGCAGCATTTATTATTAGGCCAGACTGGAGGCCAGGAATTTTGCAAGATGGCTCTCAATGTGACCATAGAGAAAGCTGTTACAGAAAGATATTCCTTATAGATTGAAGGCCACGTTTGTGTGATTAACTTCTCAAGTGGGAGTCCATATTTTATACATCGTGGGTCTAGTTTTATAGATTTTATTATACAGAATACAATGGTTATGACGGAATTGAAAATTGACACTTCAGTGGAAAGTCCATATTTTGAAGAGTTAAACCAGATAAAAATATGTTTAAGCCATGGTAGCCCAGTTACCCGCAGGACATGCGGTATCGCGCCATTTGCACAAGCGTGACCTTTCGTCAGGTAGCTTCTTCCATTAATTTTGTATCAATTGATGGTTCTTTGTGTGGCTTCTGAATTTATTTATCTTCGGAGCTGAAGTATGTATTCAAACAAAAGGAAAATAGGCACATTGAACTTATAAAGAACAATCAGTTTAGAGTTTCAAAAAAAAAAACAATCAGTTTAGAACATTTAAAGAATGACAGCATCAAAACATCACAGAGACCTTTTGTTTATTTTCCAGGATTTCTTTCGTTATAAAACATGCAGAGTATCTAAAACAGAATTGCATCTCTGGACACATTGTGTTCAGTATTGGGCAAGAAGTTACAGTTGGTGCATACGATTGAGGAACTGTTTGAATCTCTTACTGTTCAGCACATGATTCATTAGGCTTCCATTTAGATATTGCATGCATCACTCTCCCCTTCCATCCTTGTAGCAGCCAGCCACTATCTTCGTCAGCAACAAAGTCCTCATGATAAATCCCTTTCTTCATGTCTAGTATTGAATTCAATACATCTGGATCAACAGGAAGCTGCTCGAACCCGGCCTTGAGGCACCTAGCTTGCCATTGTTTGTAAGTCTCTGGCCTCTCAATCCTTTCTGCGCCCTCACATGCTATGATGTTCATGGCCTCCCGCCCTAACAATTTCCCCTCAATCAACTTTCTTGTTTCATTATCCCGTGGAACATTTGCATCAAACATGTCAAACAATGAGGAGTAATGGAACAGAAGCTCTTTGAAACGTGTTATGAAGAAGGGAGAACTGTATGATCCATTCACAATGCCGAGAATGAAGACCTTCGGATTCATCCCTCTCATGATTTTTAGAACCCTATCCCTTGCACTATTCATGGCTACTGTCTCATCACCAAGAGTTTTCATCCGGTACAAACTGTTGACTATGAGCACTTCATCCTCCTCGATGCCGATATCTTCAATCTGGATGTTTTCATATCGTGAGGTAATGCCTTGATATTGAAAAGGCACCTTAAACATGTTTGCATAATCAGCCAACCGCTTCCCTGCCTGCTCAGTGATCTCTAAGTTACTGAAACCTGGTCTAGCCACATCTATACCTGTAATCCGAAGTTTTGGAGGCACACCTTGCTCAGCAAACTGCTGGATCAGTGACGGCCATTGAAAGCCAAAGCATATGCCAAAATCGACGATGTGCACCTTCGATTGCCCCCTGGAGGCTTCAATGATAGTTCTGTTGGCGAAGCAGTATGATGCCCTGAGCAAAGGGGAGGCCGCAAGACAAAGGCTGTAAATCTTAAACACCTCTTCATCACTTACTCGCTTGGCGAGGAGCTTGTGGTGCATTTGAATCCCCATCCCAGAGAGGCGTGCCTCAAGACCATCCACTAAGTAAAAGGCCAGCCTCTGAGTACAATCTCCATCTGCCGAGGAGTGTTGCCTTATCTTCTTGATGAGATCAGTGGCCAACAGACGGTCATCAGCTGCTACAGCTTGTGCACAGTGGATGAGGAGAGACCTGAGATCGACCACTTCTTTGCTGTTCTGCCTCTTACCCCGCAACTTCTGTTGAGAAGATCCTTTGATTTGACCTTTCGGGGAATCCGTACTTGCTTGCTTTGCCATCAATTCTCGCAGGCTTATTGTTTCGTTAAAACAATCAAAACGATAGCAAAGCAGAATTCTGTCAAACTTTCTGTTTTGGATTATTTCGCATGTAATCGTATTCGTATGCTGTTTACTGCTTCTCCCTTCCCTGGAATCCAAGTCTTGAAAACATGGTCTGTTCCTTTGGTCTGTGATCCGAAAGTAATTGTTCTTCTCAACTATTTTTGCCTTTGTAGTCAGTCTGCAGATCGAAAGCTTGTCGCTGTCCAAATGGATGACTAATTTATCAAACCCCTTTGTATCCTCGGCACTTCTTATGATTTGCAAGGCAGGGAAACCAAATCTAGCGGCCCTCCCAGTGCTTGGCGGAGGCTGATATGGCAGAAAAAGACTCCTGCCATAGTTATATGGGCTCAAAGGTGCTGGTAAGCGATGTAGCATGCTGTGATTGGAAATGTCACCAGTGAAATTAGTTCTGCGAGGCCGTTTTTGATAATTGTTCCTACTCTGATCTAGGCCATCTGCTTCATTGTTGCTATAGAGTGGCGGCCATGAAGGAGGGTATACCTGCTCTAGAATATCATAGAAGGCCTTCTCAGCAGCATGAAGGGCAGCCTCCCCTTCATGCAAGCCAACCCTCTCATCAATATCCTCCATCAGCATCTGGCTTATGTGATGAAGAGCATTGTTTGATCTGATCCTTTGGTAGTCTGGGCTAACCCCTACAGAAATCTGAAACTGGTTCTGTCCGAGGTCACTACTGACATTAAATATTCCAGGGATGGTGACCAGGTCGGAGAGTTGTGCATTTGATTCATTATTGGTTGGTTGGGGAAACAATTGTGGATCAGGCAGTGTATTGTTATACGTTGTAAGTTGCTGCTCTGCAGAAGAGGAAGCGCCATCATATGGTTGTCTGGTTAGGTCATCAAACAGAGGTCCAATCACCATAGAGTTTATTCACCACACAGGGAGGATTTTCCCTTCAAACCTTTATAGAGCCAATGTTCAGCTCTTTTCTGCAATAGCGAAGAGAAGAAAAAAAACTAGTTTGTATGAGACTTGAATTTTTTGCAATGACAATCAGATTCAAATTGAGAATTTCTGGAACTCAATAGTTCATGCACCTACCACTAGTTAAATGGTTTGGTGGAACAATTGGCCAGGGATGTTTATGTGATAGTGCTTAGGGGTTGCTTAGCGGTACTGATGTTATTTGTTAACTGAAGTGTTGGTAATGGTGTGCCAAATTAGTAGGCAGGATATTCTTATATGTTGGAGGAAAAGATTTACGCAAAATGAATAGTTACTATTAGATGCAGTTGATCGAATGGATATAATCGACCCTTGTACACTGATTGGTTATTATGGAAAGGAAATCACCTGGTGTTTTTTTATATTAATATAGTAATTGTTTTAGTATGCCATGGTCAACATGTGTAACTTTACCTGTTAAAGATTTTGTGGTTAGCATAAGTTACTGAACGGAAAATGTAAAAAAGACTCCCAACTTATAGCACTTTTTGCAGAAAAAGGATCATGCTGATTTGTTCTAATTTTATTTGAACTGCAGAATGCTATTAATGCCAACTTTTGGACATGAACAAGCATTGAAAGTACGCTTCAGTCAAGCACATACCTTTACAAATCAGCAACAGCACCGATGTCTAGGTCCTTCTGTAGAAGGTGGCAGAGGGAGAGAAGAGGGCATACGAATTCTATTTAGGCAATCGGGCTTATAAAGAGATCATGAACGTTGAGACTTGAGATGTCCAAACCCTAGAGCATGGAGTCTGTGCTGTCGATGTAAACTAACAAAATTGTGTACTCTCCACTCTGATGTTTCCTTGTAGCTTTAATTTCTTCTCAACCAAATTCGTTTTGTGATGGCGACATTCAGGATGGAGACAGAGAATGCTCCAAATTGTTGTCACCCTTTGTGTAAAAAAATAGGCAGAAATTGTCTTCTCATCTTCTTTATAATTAGGCTCTTAATTTTGGATGATCGATAAGGGGTGAAGATTGGGAGGAAAGAGCGAGAGCGATTGACCAGCTGGTTAGGATCCAGTGCTTTCGCAGGAATTTGACAAGAGCATCCTCCCAAGCCAGCTAGACTAGCGTGAAGGTCAGTGTGAATAGTATGATGAATTTAGATCCTAACAATTGTCATACTAATTCTTATAAGTTTTTTAGTCCTATAGGTGAAGTCATGCATCAAGATTAAGTCACGACTTGTTAGTGGAGATATAAGGAATATCAGATGATGCCCCAGGATTTCATAACAATGTCATACTTTCCCGTGTGCAGTAGATAGTTTCATGCAGTGATTGCATACAGTTTTTTATGCGGTCTTCCAGGGTTTATCATTTTGCCCAAAAGTGTCCCATCTGTAGCAAACTACGAGGCACTCAACATCAAATATATATTTGATAAAGTAGATGAAGTCGCAACAGAGTACGTAACAGCGTCCAAGAAATGAACTTTTGTTTCTGACAATGATAAAAACTAGAGTAATGGATTGGCATCGACTGTAGGCTACAATAAGTAAATATGCAAGAACAGCTATTGGTTTCAAAAGGTGAGTAAAAACAAAGGAATCCAGGTTGGAACGGCTGAACCAATCAATCATTATCTCATCCTTTTCTTCCAAAGCAAGAAGAATCAGTCGACCTTACTAAAACTAAAGAGTAAAGAAAATATCTGGAAATGGCATTGGCGGGAAAAAAAAACGCAGATGTTTATGGCATTGACATAATTATCTAAGCAAATTTATTTCTCAGTAATTCTTCATGTTGCAAGGATGTTCAAACCTGAAACCTGATGCTCTATTCTGGGAGGGCCTTTGTAAAAGCATATTCATTTGATGCTGGCGGCTCTGATAGCCAGGCATACCTCCATAATCTGGTGCAAATCTTTTCCACGGAAGAATTTTTTTCCTTTAACAGTTAGTACCGTATTAGTGACATCAGTTAGCAGCAGTTTTTAGCATCGTTTTGGTAAAGAATCCCAGGATGTAGTGATGTACTAGAACAGAGCTCTTGGATTGGATCTAAGGAATGATGCTTCTGACCAAACAGATTCATGATAAAGTCGTCATATCATCACTTCAGCAGCTCCGATGGAAAAAGCATTTGATACAGTCAGAAACATGCAGTTGATGATTTCAGGCTTCGTCCAAGTTGGTTCAAACATAATTCAGGCATAGATTCTGCTTGTCACCAATAGGTAGTGTATTTTGATTGCTAGGAATAGTAGGTTCATCTGGCTGCCTGACAATCCACTCAACATCACATATAACCAAATTCAAAACAATTAGTGTGGTAAAAGTTGTAATTCACATTCATGAATTGAGCAATTAATTTTGTTTGACTGCAAACTCGGTGATCAATATTTTCTGATAAAAAACTTCCCATAGGCAAGTGTTCTACCTCACACTGAGCTAAACCCATTAGTACCAAAATTACATTGGGTTTGGGAAATAACATTACAACTCTGAACCGTTTTGATACAATGCTTGTTCTAAAATGCTCCTTAATCTACACTGTTCTGGTGAGTCTCTTCTGGCTGAGATGGTGAGCAAAGGTCGCATGGTATGTGCAGCCAAGGAGCTTCTCAAAAGTGAGCCAAACTGTATACAAGAGTCCACGAAAGCTGCGAATAACAAAAAGGAAAATGAGATGGCAATGACTAGTTTGAGATTAGTTCTTTTCTTTTGGGGAAGTAGAATATTTACCAGGAAAAGGGTGAAAGAAGCGAAAAGTCCCTCCTGAAGTAGTGCCCCATGGCCTCCATATTCCTCCTCATCAACCTTCAACACATACGTGTAGTACCAATAAATAATGCCCGTAGAAATAGCCATAAATCTGTAAAAAGGCCACATAATTAGTTATAATAGAACTGTAGCAAAAACTCACGCTGATGTTGAATAAACAGCAGACCTAAAGTCATGGTACTTTTACAGAAGTGTGAAGCAGTAGCAACGGATAACTGCAGTTAGGTCATGGCAACTAAGTCGGTTTCAATGGCAATCATTAGTCGATTTCTTAGCACACATCTGACCTAAAAGCCACCTAAAACTATTGCGCTGTTCTGCATGTCTTTTCATTGCTAAAGCCACTTAAAAGTATTGTACAGCCACTCTTGACCAAGACTCTTGGAAACCCATGTATTTATACAGCCAAAACTAGTCAGGGGCAGAGGAATATGTATCCAAGTATAACAAGGTCCATCTGAAATGTCCGTGCACATCTACTATACTAAGGCAATTGATTAGTAGTACCATTTATTAGGAATTAGAAAGCACAAAGTAGCAAAACATCCAGCATTTTACAGATGCAACTGGCAAATTCTGCTAGTGTCAGTCCAGTTAATCAGATCCTAACCGGCAAGTAAACTCAAATTGTAACAGCAGATGTGACTACTAACTGTGGCGAAACCATCCCTCCCTGAAATAATAATTAAACTTCAATGCCCTTAAGCCTGCCAATTTAACATTGACTGTGCTGGGTCGCAATGTCTTTGGCATATAAAATCGATCTGGTTCTCAATCCCCGGCAAGGGAAGTCATGCCCTGATATCCAATTCTACAGTGCAAAGAGCTTAGTTTCGCTTATCGACGCGTTTTCGCTCCATTGTATATGAATTGCGTCTAAGATTACCGAAGGAAAGCCAAGAGATCTACAGGGAAAGACCGGAGCATGATAAGACGAGAGAGGTTGGGCGACTCACAGTGCGATCCAGACGGCGCCGACGAGGGGGACGGCTCCCCAGAGCAGGCCGCAGATGAGACCCACCACCTGACGGATCCAGTGCACCGCGTCCAGCAGCTGGTGCTGGCAGAGCCGAACAGAGAGCATCAGCGGCAGCCATACGCAGGAGCCAAGATCAGGGAGGGGGACAGGGCGGCGGGCGTACCTTGTCCCAGGAGGCCTCCGGGTCGAGGTACCTGGCGAGCTTGGAGGAGAGCGCGTGGGCGCCGACGCCGCCGTTCTGCTGCTGCGTCTGCGCGCGCGACTGCTTCGCCGACGACCTGGCCTTGGCCATCTCCCTCTCGCTGTGGAAGGCGGCGGCGGGATCCCCGAGGCGAGGCGGGAGGATGGATGGGATCGCGGCGGCGCACGTGCACGGAGGGAGTTCCAAATCGAGGCTGGGCAGTTAGCTCGAGGTGGGCGGCGGCGGCTCCCTTCCTTTCCCTGGCCTCTTTTCTCTACGCCCGCGGCGCCCCATAACTTTTGGTATTTGCGTTTATACCCCTGTGAGGAAGCGAAAAGGAACGAAACTGTAATTAGGACGTCATCAACTCATCTAGTTTGCTACGAGTGGGTTTACTTTTCACTGGGTGTTGGGTGATACTGACAACACCATCGAAATCAAAACATAAAAAAGTGCATGTACCATCCTTTTACATAAGAATAGTAGAGATCAACTCATTTACACTTACGTCCCCCCTTTGCACTGGAGGAGAGTCACAATCACCAAACAATCACATTCTACGCATGGTTGCGAAAATCAAAAGGACACTAGCCGCATGAGCACACTGCACACACAACATTAGCCATAATAACATGGCTCATGAACCCATCCACTATATCTACAGGCCAAGTTAGCCAATCCAACTTTGCCGAGCCAACAAAGACACCATCATAAGGTTTCAGTTAGGAGGCAGAAATCACCACACTACCCAGCTAATCACTTGGTCCCTTGGGTTTTTTACCCAATCACGTGGAGATGATGAGGATTCATCAGCTTGTACAGCTCAGAACTCAGTATCTCCATCGTTTGGCAGCGCTCCCCTCTCCCTGCACGAACAATGCAAAAACTATGACATGGTCATAAAGCAGTAATTTCCTTTCCACTTTAGTATCAATGATCAAGAACAGAAAGCCAAAAATGCTTTTTCTTTTTCGGGAAAGAATGTCACAAACACTAGGCATAAGCCTCAATAATGCTTTGGCTTCTCTCTAGATAATCGCTAGCCGATCTAGTGATAGATAGTCAACTTGCCTTGGCACGCGGGGTGCGACGCAAATCCCCAGGAGATGCTGTTGATAGGGCTGTGGCTCCTCTCTTGGCAGGAAGAGACCGTTTCTTGTTCTTGCTTCTGGAATGGCTCAGATTGGTAACATCCTCACTTCTGTTGCCAACTGAAGTCACCATGGGATTGGGAGACGGAGATGCAAATGGTGCAGCAGATACATCTGGACCAGCAACTGGGCTTACAGGAAGAGTCCCTGAGGAATGCAGTGGCAAGAATTAACAGATAGCTTCTAAAAATTACAGAACCATGCACTTTAATATGAGGAAGTACAAAGGTTTCGTTTTATTTTATATTACAAACAATGCACTGTATTATCGTAATATAATTTGGAGATTCCACCATAACCAAAACTACATAAGAACCAACCCACATAACAGCTGCAATCGATAATTTATACTGTTTATTGAATTTCCAGCATGTACGTATAAAGGATGTATCTGAGGTAATTCACGTGTTTGCTTGGGAAGAAGACAGGCCTGCTTAACCCCCATTACCCCCTTCATAACATTTGGTAAAAGAAACAAGCGTTCATGCTAATTATTATACTTGTAGACAATGTTTATGAATCTGATGCTTGTTCACATCATAGAACCAAGGATATAAATTATTGGTTACCATTCATGGCAGAAGACTGGAATTTCTCTCTGACAATTCTTAGAAACTTGAAAAGATGATCACTCGAATTCAAATCCTTCACCAATTGATCAACATCTTTGATGTGCACATCACATTCAAGCACTGCGGTGACAGCAAAAAAAACTTTAATAAAAATATACATATGAAAAATGAAGAATGGGCTATTAACAAAGGCACTTGACCAAAAATATAGTAAGTAGCTTCAACTCACAGTTATATCTATCTTTGTCAAAATTTATGCAAAATGAGTATTCCTTCTCTGGATTTTGTAAGTCTATCTTGTTGAAAACAAACTTCACGCCTTAAGGAGGAAAACAGGATGCTTGTCAGGGATATGGAATCAGCAATCATGCGGTTAAGCACAGAATGAAATTTGTCCATTGCTTACCATCTTCTCGTCCAATAATCTTGAGGCCAAGAAACTTCTCATATCAGGAAACCGCTTCTTCTATCTTTTCCTGCCGTGCTGCATCTTCCCTGCACTTTGCTTCAAGTGGTTCAAGAGCTGTGATAGGCAAAAAATAAAGTATATCACTGGGCTGGCATATCACTTGATGTATTTGTGAGTTGTGAATACTTATGTGGAAATGGGCTAAGGGGATGGTTGGCAATAACAAGGTGATTCTGTGTGCAGTCAGCAAGTTTGCCATTCTGGATGTTGTACAGGACTATCGGCAGCTCAGTGATCAGGAAATTAGATTAAAGAGGGACTTATAGGCAAGATTCTTGGGGCTAACTCAAGTGGAAAAGATGAGAGCCCGGCAATTTTCAAGGCTCACTGCAATAAGGGCAGCAAAAGCAAACACTAAGTTGTTTTATTTGCAAGCAAATGGAAGAAGGAAAAATCTAGTTCGCTCTATTGAAAAAGAAGATGAGGTCTGCTACTCGCAAGAAGAGAAAGCTGCAAGGTTGTTCCACCACTATAGCACACACTTTGGACGGCCAAGCAGTAGAGACTCAACACTGAATTGGGAGGAATTAAGGATTCAGAGTAGAGACTTGAGGCATTTGGAGGAACCATTTTCGGAGGAAGAGGTTTTTGCTGTAATTCAGGACATTGAGGGGGAGAAGGCGCCGGGTCCCGATGGCTTCATTGGTATTTTCTTGAAGAAAAGCTGGTCCATTGTTAAGGAGGACATTATGAGAGCTTTCACCTATTTTTTTCAGTAACATGAGCAGTACTTATCGCAACTAAATACAGCCCATGTCATCCTCATCCCAAAGAAGCCTGATGCGAGATCTAGATCTACAGGCCAATCAGCCTGACCCACTCCATTGCAAAGCTTGTGTCCAAGTTGCTGGCTTCTATACTTGCGGCGGAGCTGAATAACCTAGTATCAAGAGCCCAGAGTGCTTTGATCAAGAGACATAGTATACAGGACAACTTCCTATACATGCAAAACTTGGTTCGATCCTTGCACAGGAGTCACACAGCCGGACTGTTCTTGAAACTGGATATAGCAAAGGCTTTCGACAGTGTCCGATGGGATTACTTGATGGAAATGCTCCAACAATTTGGTTTTGGAGATAAATGGAGAAGCTGGGTGTCTATCCTGTTATCGACTAGTTCATCGTCTATCCTTCTCAATGGAGCACGAGGCAAATGGTATAAGCATTACATGGGGCTACATCAGGGGGGTCCACTCTCCCCAATGTTGTTCATATTGGCAATGGAACCGCTGCAGAGATTATTCGAGCTTTCCACATAACAAGGGCACCTTTCTATGATTAATTCAAGGAATCAAGGGTAGCGACACTTCGGGTCAGTCTGTTTGCAGATGCTGCTGCTATATTCCTAAATCCAATCAAGGAAGAGGTGATAGTTGCAGCAGAAATACTAGAGATTTTCGGTCAGGTCTCAGGTCTGGTAACAAACCAAAACAAAGGTGATATCTACCCAATTAGATGTGATCAGATAGATATGGGAGGGGTTATGGAAGGTTTTCCGTGCCAAATTCAGAGCTTCCCGTGCCAATACCTGGGACTGCCGCTGCATGTTAGGCGATTGAGAAGAGTAGATTTCCAGCCTATCATTGACAAAATGGCCAAAAGAAAACCATCTTGGAAGGGAAGGTTTCTCGATAAGGCAGGAAGGTTAAAGCTGCTGAATTCGTTGCTTTCGGCAATGCCTGTATACTTCTTAACAGTCTTTGCTCTGTAGAAATGGGCCATCAAAAAATTGGACAAGATCAGAAGGAGCTTTCTTTGGAAGGGCACTGTGCTGCCTTGTGCAGTGGGAGAAGGTGAAAAGGCCAAAAAAGATCGTAGGGAAGGAAGGGGGCTGCTGCTAGGGTTTGAGGGAGATTGGGCGTTGGGAAGAGAGGGGGATGGCGGCTGCTACAGTACCGCGGGTACTGTTCACGAGTTGGGAAAGGCCGACCACGGGGCTCTGCCCACGGCCGGCAAGAGGGAAGGGTTTTTCTTCTATTCTCTTGCTTGATTAGATTGATACATCTCCTCTCCTTATATAGAGAGGTTTATTTAGCCCCTAAGAAAGACCCTTGACGCTAACCCTAATGGGCCTCGCCGTCTGGCCCAATAGACCCAATCGGATGCCCCTAACAGTAATGGACCTGGAACTTTTCAGCCATGCACTACGTTTGAGATGGTTATGGTACCAGTGGGCTGATCCTGATCGACCCTGGGTAGGAACAGAAGTACCTCGCAACGATACCGATAAGCAGCTCTTTCGGACAAGTACCATAGTGACAGTAGGAAATGGTGAACGGGCGAGTTTTTGGAAGTCGGCTTGGTTGGATGGCCAGGCACCAAGGGATTTAGCACCAAATCTCTATAAGCTGGCCTGGCGAAAAAACCTCAAGGTAAAGGATGAGCTGCAAAACCTGAATTGGACTAGGGGTCTGTGGAGAATGTCGGAGGAAATGGCAGAGCTGATCTTGCTGTGGGGCCTCATTCAGGACGTGCAACTAACTGATGCCCAGGACATGATAACTTGGCGCTGGACCCAGCATGGATGTTACACTGCAAAGTCTGCCTACAGAATTCAGTTCACTTGCTCTTTCTGTACCTTCAATTGCAAATCTATATGGGAAGCAAGAGTGCAGGGGAAGCATCGACATCGTTTCTTCGCGTAGCTACTAGTGCAGCAAAAGATCTTAACAGCTGATTGCCTCATATCAAGAAATTGGCCTTGCAATCCAGTCTGTCCTCTATGTGATCAACATCTTCAAACTACTGAACATCTGTCTTCATTGTGTCTTCTCCCAGGAAGTGTGGTTCCTGGTGGAGACGTGGTCTCAAGGGTTGGTCAGGGTGCCTGTTCATGGGGCGTCTCTTCAAGAATGGTGGAATTCTTCCTTGCAGGGGCTACAAAAAGAGCAGAGAAGACAGGGGGCGTTGCTGATGATTTTTACAGTCTGGAACATCTGGAACGAAAGGAATCGACGTATTTTCCAGCATGCAGCGTCACTGCCCATGAGGGTTTTGGCTTTGATCAAGGAGAATGTGAGGCTCCGAGAGGCTGCCTGTGGAGGATCGCTTGTGTATCAATGATAGGACAGCTTATTTCATTGCCGTGTTTGCGATTTTTTTTTGTTATTTAGGTAATATCAACTATTGCAATTTTTCGCACGCTTCCCCTCCTTATATGATACTGTATGGCAGAGCTCCTTCCTTTTGTTAAAAAAAAATGACTTATGTGAAGGATCAGACAAAAAAAACCACCCAGAAGACGAAATTGGCATAAGAACACTAGAGAAGGAGTACCTTGAAGTTGCTCGGTTAAGACCGTGGTGCGTTTGGCCCTCTTGTCCCTCAGATCTGTAACCGAGTTACTCAGCCGCTCAATCATAGTAGTGGTGTCTGAAATCGACTCTGTGGTAAGTTTGACCTTTGATTCCCTGCGCGATTGAACTGCAAAGTTTACACAAACCAGATTTCAGTCTTCATAACAGGACCTCATGAACCAACCAATTGCTCAATCATCTAGCGAGAGTAATGATGCAATGAGCGCCGTTTTGGGGTCAACACAAGACATTAAAAAACAAAAGCACGCGCCATCAGAATAAAAGAGGGTGTTGTGTGGTATGCTATGTCAAGCCCCAAGCCATGCATGGTAAATTAAGTATTAAATCTGAAAAGGGGATGATGAAATTAATTGCAGAGTCCTGAAAAAGGGCACCAAAATGGGAATCAAGAGAAAGCTTAAAGAGGCCCTTGACATACTGGAGAGAGTTTCGGTGAGTTGAGACTGGAGTTCGCGCAGCTGATCCTTGAGTGCTTTAAGTTGCTCTGCACCATCGAAACCAAACGAATCACTCACTGGAAATGGGATTCCCGCGGGCCTGAGCTGAGACGAAGGGAGGGGACGATGTGGGCAGCAGTTACCTCGTGTGCCTTGGCGCGAGAAGGCCTGTTCGGCGAGCGAGCGAGCGGACGCAACCGCGGCGGAGCGCTCCCCCCACTCACGGTGCGCGGCCGCCCGCCGCAGCAGCGCCGCCGCCGCCGCCTGCCTCCACTGCGGATCCAGCGCTCCTGCCCCGCCCACGCCGGGCGCGGTGGCGATGGGGAGCCCCAGCTCGCGGGCGGCCGCCATCTTCTGCTCGACCGGCGCCGCCATCCGCTGCTCGACTCAAGCGGGGGCCGGCTCTACTCCGACGACAACGGCCGGTGGTCGGAGGTCGGTGGTGCCTCCGGCTCCGGGCTTGAGGCGGACAGCGAGGATTGGTTTTGGAATTGAGATTTTTGGGCGTTTTGGTTTTGCGAGGCGGGTCAGGAAGGAGATGAGACAGTTGGGCCGGGCTGGATGGTTGGCCTATTCTTATGTTTGCTGCTCGGCCTTTATGCTCTCTATTACCAAAACCTTTTTTTTCAAGGAAAAAGTGTATTTTCCATCCTTCAAGTATTGTGAGAGTGTGGTTTTCATCCTTAATGTTTTAATTGGTGCAGATCAGCCCCTGAACTAACTAAACCGGTGCACTAATCACCAAAACGCGCATCCGTAGATGATTCATTTCTATCCCCTGAATGGTTTTTTTTCTGCTGCTGCAGTGATTACTGTAGACAAAAATAAGTAGTTATATTGGTCAGAGTATAAATATTTTTAGCAATGCAATGTGAGTAATTTAGATACTCAAAGAACGTAAAATGAGCTAAACTCTTTAGTCATTAGCAATACCATTGCCGCCATTGCTTTTTATATGGTAACATAACTATGGTAAGGCATATAAAATACCAACACAGTATATATTTACAGTAAGGCCAACATTAGTCGCTTTGCATTTTCATTCACGCGGCCACTAATCTATTTTTTTAGAAAAAAAAACTGAATTACTCTATTTATGAGATGGAGAATATTTGCATGTGCATTATATGTTCATGCACACGAGAGAGTTTCTTCCGTAGTGGAAAACGCAACAGTTAACAGGCCAAACAGAACAACTGTTTACAATGGGCAGCGTAGAAACAACCAGATCCAGTGACGGCCACCGGCGTACTGCATCATCATCAACATCACGCAGAACACGAAAGAAACTCTACCCCAGGCTCCGGCTCTCTATCCGCCGGTAGGCGATAGCCCGCTGCGCCTGCCACTCTCCTAGCGCCATCCATCCATCCCCTGATCCCCCACAGGCCCAAACCTCCTGCTCCTGCTCCGCAAAAGATCTGGCTAGCCTGTGTGATGCCGTCGCCCCGCCAAGCGGAGCCACACATTGTAGCCGTCTTCGCCGTCGCCGCGCGCGGCCGGTATGTGTCCTCCACGCAACCGCCACTCAATCCATTTCTTGCTCTTCTATAAGGAAAAAAGAATTCTTGCTCTTCTATAAAAAAAAATCCATTTCTTGCTCGGAACACGACGGCCAGTTGATGCCTGATTTGGTTGCCTTGCTGATCCCTTCGCGCCGCGCTTCGTTCCAACGCATTCCCCCCGTCCGGCCACCGTAGTGAGATCCGCGACGATCGCGAGCGCTGCGGTTAAGCTTCAATCTATGCCGGCCGCCGCCCCGGTGGTTCCCGGGAGCGGCCGCCTCAGCCGCCCGCGCCCACCCCGGGTGGGGCTGCGCGGCGCGGGGGCTGTGGCAGCCGCCGCGGAGGGGCCGTCCTGCCTCTTCGTGGGGCCAATCGAGACCGCAAGCCAGGAGAAGCTCGAGGCGCTCTACCATCAGGTGCTACTACTTGGTTTGATTATTCGCTTAATTCAAGGGGGAAAAGGATTCCTTTTCATTTTTTAATGAGTCCCGTCCACAACATTCAGCCCAACTTGTGAATTGTTCTTGCCTAGTTGGATTAGCAGTCTCCATTAACACGCTGAGTCGCTGAGATCGTCAACCATGTGCAGGCCAGGGATTCCTACTACAGCGGTCAGCCACTGATTGTTGATGACATGTTTGACAAAGTCGAGGTAAATTCTGCCTGCATCTCACTAAATCAATTTAGCTGTCCGAATCAGCCTTTAGCTTATGCTCTGACAAATCATTGAACCCTTGACAGCTGAAGCTCCGGCTTTATGGCTCCAAATCTGTTGTAAAATACCCCCGTTGTAGCCTCATAAGGCAATCAACATATGCCGATGCTGAGGTAAACTTTCACATTTTTTTCGCTTTGAACTTGATCGCGTTTCCTCAGCTGCAAAGCATAGACTTACACTTTAATGTTTCGATCGGCCTTTGGGTATAGGGCAGGAGGACCAATCAATGTTTATGGCATTATCAAGTATCTGGATGTTGTTGCTCCTGTTTGGCACCTCAGCCTTTCTGGTTCCCAGTCTCTACACCCTGAGCCTTGCATTTGGAGATGCATTCGGAGCAAGGTACCTCTTGTACGGTAAAGAGTCCCTTGACGCGATAACAAGAGTTAATGACCTGGCTTTAGTTGGACTGGGTTACCTGGTTGGCTATCCCATTGCATCTGCGTCTGGTAAGAATCAATCTGAAGTGCTGTTATTTGTAGACCTTGACCAACCATGTGATACATATCTCATGTCTTAATTTCCACACATGGCCAACCATATGATTGATTTCTTTTCCTCGATAGTTGGTGCGCTGCGGGGCTTATTGTCAAACAATTTGGTTGCACTGAAAGGCTCCTGCCCAAATTGTGGTGAGCAGGTCAGCTTTAGCTCTAGTAACGATAACGGTCAATTATTATTCTGCTTATCGTTAATCTATAATCATCTGGCAATCTGAGAAACTTGAACATGTTGCGGCCAGGTATTTGCATTTGTTAAGACAGATAAATCCATTCGAGCACCTCATAGAGCCGAATGTCATGTCTGTGAATGCCCATTGGAGTATCGCACCAAAATTGAGGTATGTGAAAGACCTGCCATTTTCAGACCACTTTGCAGTGTCGAAATGTATAGTTGTGTACATTTGAAATTTTGGACTTGGACTTGTGTTATTTGGGTGGAGATGCATGCACATACAATTTTCTTTGCCAGTGTACAATACTTTTGAATCTGCACCAAGTTCTTGCCGTATCACAAATCTGTTATCCATTTCTCTACTTCATTGTACAGAGGTTTCGGCCGCTTAATTCTCTGGCACAATTGACATGCAGATATGGGGACAGTAATGAATATTTGAAGATACAATATAAACTTTAACTTAGTTTAGGAGCCTTGATTGCAGATCTTCATATATAGGGTTTGGGAGTGGAACTATTTTTTGGCATCACAGAACAAAATAAAGATATTTTCTCCTTGCGGTGTTGCTATGCAGAAATCGTTGTCAGGGCCTAGAAGAAGCTGGGTCTACGGCCGAGTTTATCTAGTGAAGCAGGGGCATCCTAGGAAACGGAAATGGATAAAAGATTAAAGTTCCAGTGGCAGCTCCTGAAAAAGTCAAGATCATCTTGTGAGTGGGCTTATTGTGTTCGAATCCATTGAAAGATGCCACTCTTATTGATCGGGAGTGGGCTTATTGTGTATGAATCCATTGAAAGATTGATCAGGACAAGTATTTTGTAAAACTATACGTTCGTCTCTGACATTTCCAAACACTGGAGATGAACCCATGTTGCATTGCATTCTATCTTTTCTTCTTCTTCTTCTGTTTTAGATAAACCCATTTCACAATGGTAAAGCGCCACTCAGGAGGCCAAGAAGTTGTCCCTGTTATCAGGAGGGAGGATCGCTGAAAGGCTGAAACTCTGCAGTCTGCACCAAACATGTTTAGTCATTTGATCAAAGATGTGGGTGAACCAATTTATTCTGGATAACTCAACATGTATACAAACTTGCTCAGATGCAATCAGCGTTATACGAGTACATATATGAAATTTTCTGGGTTAATCAGTATGCTCTTAGCTTAAATTGTATAAATCTGGAATCTTTGTTGATACCTGATTGCACTTCACCGGATCAATAGCATCCGTTCTACACTCAGATTTGGCGTTTATAATATTAACGAAAGCAGCTCGCAGTTAACAGTTGTTGAGCTGTTGGCTTGAACAAAATTTCATAACACTCCGAACTGGATGTATTTATATATTTACATACCGTACTTTACAGAGACTTGAAGATGTAGAAACTACAGGATAAACACAAAACATCCAGAACTCTGCCTCTTTACAAATCCCTCTATCAACCTATCATATTACCTACACCTGCAAAAGAAAAGGAAAATACTATAGCCACTCAAATTAGTTTTGGGGAAGGGGCGGGTTTCCCTCTCGTGGCAACTTTCACGCCATTGTTATCCTCCGACCGCTCGGTCTCTTCTGTAGGTGATTGTTCCCTCCCTCCTTGGCGTCCTGAAGCTGTTCCAAAGCTGTTACCACCTCGTCCATGCTGGGCCTGTGCCTGGACTCCACTGAGAGGCATTGCAGTGCCAGCGCCGCAGCCTTCTGAGCCCTAGCGAGGGAGTACTGGCCGCCCAGCCGGGGATCCAGGATGCGGAATATGCGCCGCTTGCTTCTCAAGTATGGTCTAGCCCACTCCACCAGGTTATGCTCCCCGTTTGGGCGGTTCTTGTCCAGTGCGCGGCGTCCTGACAGCATTTCTAGGAGTACTACTCCAAAGCTGTAGACGTCGCTCTTAGCCGTCAGATGACCTTGACAAGGTAAAATTAAATTGGTTAGTAGGTTCAGTAATTAGATTTCAAATGGCTCTTACGATTGGCACTAGGATTCCATAGGGAGTGGCAGCAGTATGACAGTGAACAGAGTGTGACATGGGACTGCAAAATTATTTCTACAATCCTCACAAGTCACAATGCAATTACGTTTCGGATATATTTGCTTAAATTTTAGCAATACAATTTCAACCATTTGAGTGTGATCATGGCTCCTGATACTAGTTCTATGTGTTGATCTGGGATCTGGAACAACGGCAGTACCTGTCGCAAGGTATTCTGGAGCTGCATAGCCATGAGTCCCCATCACTCTGGTGGAGACATGGCTCTTGTCACCAGTTGGACCATCCTTGGCCAGCCCAAAATCAGAGAGCTTTGCATTGTAGTTCTGCAGAAAATTTATTGCTGTGAGCTCAACCAACTAAGCTATTCTGTTGGTCCAAAATGATAAGACTTGAATATTGCATACCGCATCTAGAAGAACATTAGAGGTCTTGAAATCACGGTAGATGACTTTAGCCTTATCGCTGTGGAGAAAGGCAAGACCTTTAGCTGCTCCAAGGGCAATTTTCATTCGTAGGTTCCAGGACAGCGGCTGGAAACGGGAGCTCCCTGCATATTCAGATATTAGCATCATTCCCTCAGGATTTGGAAAATAGTAGTTAGAAGCTAGGAGAATGCCTGGTGCTTACTTCTGAACAGGTGATTCTCCAAACTCCCGCGCGGCATGAACTCATAGACAAGGAGCCGCTGCTCATCTTCAAGACAGTAGCCAACGAGCTTGACAAGATATTGGTTCGATAGTGTTCCAAGGTAATTCACTTCAGCCTACAAATCAAGGAACAACATGTTAGAGAGGATGTGGAGATGACAAGGACAACAAGAGGCTTTAGCCCAAACAGTAATTCAACGTAGATACTAACCAGCCATTCCTTGTGACCCTGGTAACCTTCCTGGTTCAGCTTCTTGACAGCAATGACCATCCCCGTGCCTGGTCTGGTTGGGGCCAGTGTCTTCTCATCAATCCATCCCTTGAATACCGACCCAAACCCACCCTCGCCGAGGACACTGTCCGGCCTGAAGTTTCTGGTGGCAGTCTTGAGCTCATTGAAGCTGAAGGCCTTTACATTTGCTGACTCCAGAATCTCATCTTCGCTACGTGGGGTTGGCAGCATTGATGCTGACGAGGCATGGCTGCTGGGGCTGCTCAGGGCTACCCCGTTCCTACTAGCGAACTTGGAAGTTCCTGATCATCATCAAGAGAGCATAGAGACTTTCAGACTAGTGCCCAATGTAATTAAGCGGCTAGCATCTTATTGTAGTAGTTAGGAATATTTGATTTTCTTTCAGAATTTTATGGGGAAAAGAAAACTTCATGGGCGAAATTATAGTTAAAAAGGTCGCACCAAAAAAGGAACTTTTCTCTTTGCTTCCCTAGCTTGGCGTTGGCGTAGGAACAACTCAACTTTCAGCGCGGCAGTCAAGAACATTGAAAAAAGGCGCCGAGATTTATCTAAAAAGTTGCATCCAAATCCAAGTTTGCGCTCACGATTTGACAAATCATATAAAGTTGATTGTCCTAGAACTAGCATCTACACTGAGGAACTCGTCTCCTAAAATGGAAAACGAAAGGTTTGGCCTTTGTACACGGAAGGATCCAGGCGGAAGAATCCAAGCTAGTAAAAAAAGGGTTGATGGTTTTCTTTTGAGCACGCGCTAGCAGTGCTAGTAGCCAAACTACGCGATCGCGACTCGCGAGTGATTGATCGATCGATGGATCATACACGACTATGTAGCCTGCCTTAAGACAGTAAAAAAAGATTTAGTGGAAGGGGATTGGCAGAAACAGTAGCTAAGGTAGTTTCCAGTTGAACAGAACAGTGGAGGAGGACAAAATTAACACGAAGCCATGACTGATTGAAGAAATAAAATGAGTGATCCGAAGAAGATGAAGTAGAGGATCAGAGAAGGAAACCGAGAGGAACTACTGACCTGACGGGGAGAAGGCGATGCGAGAAGGGCTGTCGGAGCTGATCTTGGCGCCCCAGCAGTTCCCCATGGCGACACGGAACGCCTCGGCCTCGGTGAAGAAGGCCGGGATCAGATAGATCCCGAGAGCTCAGAAATGGAAGCGCAGCTCCGAGTAAGAGGAAACCGCAGGCGGGTTCCAAGAATCGGCGAGTCGTCGAGCCAAATCAGAGGTCGCACGCAGCCCCCTCTCTTTCACTGAGCCCGCACGCAGGAGAGGGACTGAGGGAGGAAGAGAGGAGAAGAGAAGAGGAGGGAGGTTTAGAAGAAAGAAGGAAGGGGTCCGGCAGAAAAGGCGCGGGCGGATGATGAAGAAGCAGGAGGCAGAGGAGCAAGGGGATGGATATCCCTTTCCGGCTCACGCCCCTCGCGTTGGCCTGGAACCAAGGGGGGCTCAACTTTCCGCGCTCTGCCGCCAGAGAGAGACAGATGGGCGGCGAGAAAGGTTGGAGCTGGAGTGGGGGTGGCCGGGTGGTGGGGGGGGATCAGATACTGCCTGCCGCTGCCGCTGCCGCCGCCGCAGCGCTCCTCCGCTTCTAGAAGGAGGGGGATGCCACCATTAATGGCGGGGCGGGGAAAGGCGAGGGGTGGTGGTTGGCTCGCTCGGGGCCCGTTGCCGGTTTGGCTGGCTGGACTTGTTGCGGCCCAGCCAACCTGACCACACGCGGCTTTTTATTCGCGCCAAACCCTCCCTCCACGTGCGCTCTAACTGACCGGTGGGCTCGGGGCTCAGGGCGCCCGCGGTGCCGTCCGATGCGGATCGGACGGACATGACAAGTCGCAGAATGGGTGGGCTATCTCTTTGTTCAATTCCCTTTTTTTTTAAAAAAAAAAAACAAATCCCCGCACGGCTCTCTGGAGTCCAAAGGGGCGCAACTTGCTGGTTTCTTGCAGACCTTTTTTTTTTCACTGAAGGAAAGCATTTGTTTATATTATTTTCGAGAGAGTGAGAGAAAAGAGTTGAATTCAAATTTGTTTCGGTCATGGGGTCAGACATCTTTGCGCCATGGAGAGCCAAGAGACGCCCGTCCCGTCCGTACGCCGTGTGAATCCGGCTCCCCTGGCCTTCATCCCCTCGCTTTTTGAATAATCGGTTCGGATGGCGCCGCCGCCGTCATGTATATTTTTTATATATCTTTTTTTTGTTTTGCTTTGTTTTCTCTCAACTGCGAGCAGGGACAAGGTCTCTCAAATCTCAACGGGCACGCACATGCATGTTCACACGCGGTGACTGTTTGGGCAAGCAAGCTAGCTAGCTACTACAAATCAAACCTGGTAGAATTGTTATTATATACTATATCATATATTTTTTCATTAGTACTTTATATATACATATAAAAATTAATTGTCAGGCAATCCTTGATGATAAGCTCATCACCGAGCCATTACATTGTCCACTGGAGTTACTAGGTGGCTCATTGCCGTCCATAAAACGGGCGTACGAGTACCGTGTATGGACAAAACATAACTTTTTGATAGCCGCAGATTATTGCCCCATCACTCCCTGTGACGATGCCCAATTGCATGCTATCGATAACGACGAGGCAACCACTCTCAGACAGCGATGTGGTAGTGGAGTACACATACAGAGATTATCATCTTAATTGCATTATTCTTGGATCCAATTATCCATCGATCGCGCCAATTAATGATCAACTGCTTCCTCCGGTCAACATGCCCATGACGAGACACAAAAAAAAACTGCTACGGGAAATTGATCGATCACAAGTCCTTCATAAATGTCGCACAACACCTATATACATTCATATATAATTTTCCGTCAGCTGAACAAGACGCGGCAGGCTGTGTCTCTGTATCTGTTCGGCGTTGCTTCCTGTCCTTGATCATCGTCTACACGTATGCATGGAATTTTTATACTTCCAATGGGTAGGTCGTCCATGTAGGTTTGGCGCATCTCCATGGAACGGTATGCATATGCATGATGCGGCGGTCAGACCTGCCTGCCTGTGCAGCAGCCTGCCAGTATGCTCAAGCTCAACAACTGCTGCTGAAGTTCAGAGCTCAGGTTCAGACCCGGAGTCGTCGGACTCTTGTGGTTGATTCGCGGGGCATTTGTCTGGGCTCCAGGGGACACGTAGTACGTGATGCGCCTCTAGGGTCGTATACCATTTGCAATTTTGTTTGTGCAAAACCCAAAAGGCTACTACCTAGCTCAACGTGCGCGTGTGCAAGTTGAAAACGTGACCGTATATTGTCCGTCCCTACGATAGAAGTGTCGTGGATGTTGGTTAATCCACGCGCCTTTTCCGGGAGCCTCGTGCTCACTCACCTACTTGATCGCCACCGGTTTTCCATTTATCATGCCAATACCACTCCGTACCAACTATTTTAAGTGCACCTTCAATTTTAAGCGTATTGTATGCCTTTTTTATCTTCTTTTTCTCTCTCCCTCTCTTTTCTCCAAATGGTAGTGCTGTTGCCTGTTGGTATCCTTATGCAAGCGTTTTTTTTTTGTAAATGGCATAAATCTCTATGTTGAAATACTTGACAACTTTGATTTATGAGTTAAATCTCTTGTGGTACTAAGAGCTACTTTTCATGTCAAAATCTTTTAGACCGTTGAAATGAAAATCATAATTAAGAAAATAAATTAAAAGCGTTTTCTCTATTAGAAAAAATAAATTAGATATTGGACGCCGTGCAATTCTGTAGATGGACGGTTCTCATTATATCCAATCGTTATAAAAAAAATCTCTATATTTTTATCATTTGTACTCTGACTAACAATATATCTCTAAGTAGAAAATTATATAAAGAGTGGGGCGAAGGTAACTGAAAGTATATATACATACACATACCATGTCATATACTTCTATCTTGTAATACTTGTACACAAAAGAACATAATACTATCTTCAGGACAATAGGATCTGTTCGATTTAAGGGTAATTTTATCGTCCTGAACGAACGGAAACAGCAATAAACAATGGCATCTTTCACTCTAACGCACGCCACCCTGCACGCACCATGTTGTGCTGCAATGCAAGCGGGCCTTTTAGAAACTCTTGACACGGTCAAGCTAGCCGTCTGGACCGAACAAACTCTTTCTGAATGCTGCCGCTCTCTTCAGTAAAAGCATTGTTGTTTTCTTTACTGTTAGTGGGCAGAGTACTAGATTGTTGGGCAAAAAGCGACGACGCACGCATTTTCTTACTGGCTGTAGCATCCTGTTCGCGTATACATGGCCATGCAGCCCGAGGCCCGTCGGCCCGGCCCACGGCACGGGGTTTCAGCCCGGCCCATGGCACGGCACGGCACGACGGCAGCGGGCCCGTGCCGGCCCGGCCCGAGCCATCGTGCGGGCCATGGGCCGCCACCTCGGCCCATGGCACGGCACGGGCACGGCCCGGTAAAATGGCCGGCCCGGTGCCGGCCCGAGGCCTGCCAACGGCCCATGCCGGCCGCGCCGTCCTGGCATATATAGCCAGCGGCCCAGCGGCGAGCCGGCGCTGCCTCCCCGGCTCCTAACCCTAATCCCCATTCGCCTCGACTCCTTACTCCTCGTCTTCTCCTCCTGCCGCCGCCGCTGCCGCGACGCTCTCCACGGCTAGATCTGTGCCGCCACCGTGCTCTCCTCCTCGATCCGCGCCGCGAAAGCTCGGTCTCATCGCCGGCGACCCCTGCGGCCCTCCATCCTTTGTCCTTTCGACCTTTCCCTCTCGGCTCTCTCACAGTGCAGTAGTGCACCAACATGTGAGCTCGTGTTCATTTCATCTTTCGTCCCCCCCTCTCGCCTTTGATTTCTGATCATTTTCCATCTCGTCGTCGTCGATCTGGCGGCACCGGGCTCCGGAGCGCAGGTTCGTCATTTGCTTTCAGATCTGTGTGCGTTTCGTGTAAATCTGTTACTCACCCTATGTCCCTATGCAGGTTGGTGCCTGACGCCGCGTCTTCCTCTTCTGGGGTAGACATGGCCAGGCCGCCGAAGCGCCCGTCGAGGGGCGGTGCTGGAGGTCGCGGTGGCGGTCGGTCTTCCCCGTCCGGTGCTGGTGCAAGGCTCGCAACGCGAGGGGAGAATCTCTCCCTCGGCGACGGCGATGACCTCGCGCCGCACTCGGATGACGAGCTGGAAATCGAGGACGATGACGACTTGCGGGATGATGCAGCCGCCTTGTTCGGCATCGATCTCGGTGACGGCAGGGTCGGCAGCCAGCCCGAGCCCATCGAGATCGATGGCGATGACGACGGTGGAGAGGATGTTTCCGCTGACACTCAAGGTACTTCATCATGCTCTGGTAGGAGGAAGTCTAAAGTTTGGGATTATTTCCTTGAGGTAAAGGAGAATAATACTCGTGTTGCTGCTATCTGTAATCATTGTTCTGCGAAGTTCACTGCACCATCTGCTTATGGCACTGGCCATTTGTTGCGGCACATGAAAACTTGTATGAAAAAACGTAATGCTGATAGTTTAGTCCAGTCTAAGATTGCATTGAATCCTGATGGTTTGAAAAATTGGAGGTATGATCCATTGATTGCTCGCTCTGAGTTGTGTCTTTTGATTGCTAGGCTGGACCTTCCATTAGGGATAGGTGAGACTGATGCTTTTCAAGATTACATTAAGCGTGCTCACAACCCTCTATTTGAAAAGGTTTCTAGGCAGACCACAACTAGAGATATGTCTAAATTGTTTGATGAACAACGTGATATGCTTATGAAATCTTTGTTGCCTGCTGCATCTTCTATTTCCTTGACATCTGATATCTGGTCTGGTAATGCTAAGGAAGACTATATTTCTGTTGTTGCTCATTATGTTGGATCAGATTGGGAAATACAGAAAAAGGTTATTGGTTTCAGGTTGATTGAGGTTAAACATAGTGGTGAAAATATTGCTGATAGGATAGCAAGTGTGGTTGAGGAGTTTGGTTTGATTGATAAAGTTTTTGCTGTGAGTCTAGACAATGCTTCTGCTAATGTTAAGGCTTATGATATGTTGGCCCCTATGTTCTCTGGTTACTTGGGTTCTTATCCTTCACCTACCCGTGATGATCCTAACAAGGTTCAATACTTGTTTGTGCATCAGCGTTGTGCTTGCCATATCATTAATCTGATTGTTAAATCTGGCTTGAAAGTTATGAAACCTTATACTGAAGATTTCAGAACTGCAATTAACTTTTTAAATTCCTCCAACCAAAGAATTGCATTGTTCAAGAATTGGTGTACTGCTAGAGGTATGAGACCTAGAAAATTTGGCCTGGACATGGATGTTAGATGGAATTCTACTTATTTGATGCTTAAACACTTGGTGCCATACAAGGATGTGTTTATGGTGTTCATTAACTCTAATTATGGGTCACAGTTGTTGACTTCACAACATTGGTATGTTGCTGAACAGATATTGGAGTTCCTTGAATTGTTTTATGATTGTACTGTTGTTCTGTCTGGTGTGTACTATCCCACTTCTCCAATTATTTTGCACCATATTCTTGATATTGCTGAACATTTGCAAAAAGCTGAAACTGATCAGAATTTTAGAACAATTGCTTATCCTATGAAACTTAAAATGCTTAAATACTGGGAGAATATTCCGCTGCTTTATTCATATGCTTTCATTCTTGATCCTAGAGCTAAGATGAAAGGATTCTATAATATTCTTGAATTACTTAGCAAGGCAAATGGATGCAATTATAGTGTATACTATGGTGATGTGAAAGACAAAATGACCAAATTATTTAACAAGTATGAGCAGAAATTTGGTGCAGCAAGGTCTCAAAGGCATGTGCAGCCTTCATCTTATAATGGTAAGAGAAAGCAGCATTGGGGAAAAATCTTTGGAGGTCCTGGTGCATCCCCAGACCCAGGTTGTTCCCCCTCAACCTCTTCTACTCCTTCTGCTGTTAGTGAGCTTACAGCTTACTTGGACAGTGACCCTGTGACATGCTTTGCTGAAAACTTTGATATATTGCTCTGGTGGCGTGACCACAAGCTAACCTATCCAATCTTATCTATTATGGCTCGAGATATCATGTCTGTTCCTGTGTCCACTGTCTCTTCCGAGTCTTGTTTCAGCTTATCAGGTAGAATACTCGAAGAACGGCGGCGGCGCTTGTTGCCTGAGCATGTGGAGATGCTCACCTGCATCAAGGACTGGGAACTAGGAGCAAGAAAAGAACAACACACAGTTGAGGACAAGGCCCTGGAAGATGCCTTCGAGAACCGCTTTTTGGATGAAGTAGGTGAAGGCAGCGGCAGCGGCAGCGGTACCGGCTCTGCCTCCGGCGGTACTGGTGCCGGATAGAAGACAGGACAACTAGGAAGGTAATAAAATTCATATGGGTCTTTTGCTGCACTGCTGCTTCATGTAATCATGTTCATCGACTAGACTATGCTTCCCATTGTGTGTTTACTTGTGCAGGCACTCACTTTTGGTCTTTTGGAGCACTGCAAGTCTTGTGAGAGTTAGACATAGACTGTTAGTCAGTGAGTCTGTGAGAGTGATATTGAGAGAGTGTGATCACAATTCACAAACACTTAGTCACTAAAATTGCCACTGAGTTTGGCTATTGTAATAAGACTAGTACATTGACTGATTGATATTGATATTTTGGAGCTGGCTGTACTCTTTTTTCCTTTCTAGGGTTTCTCACAAGGGTGAGTTTTACCTAGAAAGGTTTTTAATGAGGCAGCATTGCACAAAACAGCTCACTTCTGAATTGATTTTTGAGTCCATTTCTGAATTCTGAGTTTCTGACTAGTGAGTAGTGACTTGAGTTCTGAGATGTTTTTTGAAGCATGTACTGATAACTGATGTACTATGATTGTTTGAATGAATGTTGATTCTGGGATTCTGTGAAGTATTGGATGTTTGATAATTGATACTTTGATTGTTTGAATCATTGAATTCTAAGACCATTTAACATTTATGTGATTTTGTGATTTTTTGAAGTAAATATATGTTTGAACGTTGATGGGCCATGGGCCGGCACGACACGAGAAAAGCCCGCCGTGCCAACGGGCGGCCCGGCACGGTAAATCGGCCCATGGGCCGGGCCGTGGGCCGAGGGCGCGGCACGAGGCACGGTGGTGGCACGGCACGGCCGGCACGACGGCACGGTCAGGCACGGCGGGCTGCGGCACGGCACGGCACGGCGGGCCGCCGGGCCGGGCCGGCACGGCCCGTTGGACATGTATATGTTCGCGTACGGTCCAACCAACTTAGACCGGCAATCTGATATAGTACCTCCTTCACGTTATTAGTATTTTTATCTAAGGCTTCTTTGCACTATTATTGGAGTTAAAATAAAAGCATGTAGAAGGTTAATAGTCCAACAAAGGTCGTTAACTAGCTAGGTAACTGATTAACCACGCCCCTGGAGATCCCTGCACCTAGAATTAAATGAAGGCCCCGTTTAGATCATGTGAGACCCTTTATTTTGATGGACTAATTTCAAAAACAATAATGGATAATTTGCGAGTATAGCAAAACATGAGCTAAATGGGATCAGTAGATTCTACTCGCAAATTAGTTTTAAAATTAACCCGTGCATGTTTAGTCTTTCTAATTAATTAACAATAAAACAGGCCGTAGATCAGCATATATATAGCTGCGCCTTTTTGGGGTTAGGCTAGCTAGGTGGTGTGGATCACAAACACAACGGTACGGTGTTCGTATTCAATTCCATAGCGTGGCATGGTGTGGCGTGTGTGAAGACTATAAACTTTGGCCTGCCGGAATACCGAATACCGCATGCGGTAGGCATGAAATCAAATACTGACGGAATTAGAGCATGAATTAATTCATAAGATACTTATATATGTATATATCTTTTCGATCGGCCTCGCCGAACGAAGGTGGCACACGTAGGCATTCTTTATATATATGATGGCATTATCTAGTTTTATTTTTTCCTAGCTATAATATTTCTGCTTTGAATAAACATTGCTGTCAGCGCCCGAACGTTAGCGCTATGTCGGCACGGCAGCTGAATATGATTATACGTATACATAGTATATGATTATGATATCTCCGTTAAATTAAATATGAAGCCGTGCGTTCTGCTTGTAATAGCTTCCCACACACACTGGCTAGCTAGCTAGTTGCTTGACGTACGGTTTGTGCCTAATAACAACCGCATCAGTGGGATGAATCACGCGCGCACCCTTGTCAAAATAAAATCACGCGATAATAAATTAATTAAAGATGGAAAAGATTAGGTTTCTGTCATTGTGGCAACTGCGCTTTTGATATATTTTAAAATATTTAGACTATGCCTGCTAGTATATGATGTGTCATGGTGTCGTCTAACTTGTTTCATTGATGCCACTGCCGTGCAAATTTTATTATCTAAAGTCGTCTGATGATTCATGCATGCCGCTAGAAAATGGGAAATGGTAGTACGGTGGTGGTACACATCCGTGGCCTATATAAATGCATCATATTTTGTAAAGTCAAATTGTTACAAAAGCAATAATGATTGGCACAGGGTTATTAATTAATTAAACTAGTTTTCTTACCTAGGAAATATGTCTTATTTGGTGCTGCAAGAGATTATATTACGAGGGGGAGGCACAGCTTCGCTTAGTAGCGTTTGAACTGACCTCATACGGAAAACTTGGCGAAAGATAAACAAAATAAAACACTTCGTTTCAGACCTCGAATTGAAGATGAAATAAGGTAAAAAAAACATGAGGAACAATATTATTCCCGTGACCGGTTTGAAAAGCCCACGTCATCCTCAGACGTTGTAGTGGATGAAGCTCTCAGATGTGTGTAATTGACTTATTGACACATGCATGCACCAGCAGCACGGGAAACATCGTCCGTGCACGTGAACAAACGGAGGCTGCCAGAGTCAACGCTAACGCTGCTGCCAGTGGCAGGGCACTTTGAGCAGGTCCAGGTCTATCGCTACGGCGGCCTGTTTGTCCTCCTGCAACCAACTGCAAGAGTTGGCGAGCCTTATTTTCTTGGTTTCCCATTTCTTTCCCAAACTCTACTCTACTGCACGTGATTGCTGCTAAGGAGTAGTATTATCGGAGCATTTGACAATTTCCGTGATACTAATACAAACGATCACAATCTGTGGCGCTCATTCGTTCCAAAAAAAAAAAGAGATTATATGATGCTATCTTTTGCTTGGCATTTGGTCCAAATTATCTCATTGGCCGGCCCGTCCATTTGTTGTCTGTCGGCTGGCCCACCCAGAAGCTTGGTTTCGCGCTTCGGCCCGGTTCGGTCGGCTTTTGCCAGCCCATTAGCGTTGCCCCTCTCCTAATTATTTCTTCCTGTTTCTCAAAAAAAATTATTTCTTACTTTCGTCGTAAAAAAAAAGAAGTATACTGAGACAAACTGGCAATTTAACGTGTGTTTGTTTGACTGACACATGGCAAATATTAATGATGAAATCTAGCAGTAGAACAATTGAACTAAACATGGTTGGTGGGCCGGATGATGGTTACACTTACACAGCCCAAATAATACTTTTTTTTTACATCATCGTCATCCCCCCAATCTCGTTTCTTTTAGCCCAGCTGGTTGCCTAGCCCAGAAATGCGTTCGCTCTCTCGATTTCGAGCAATGTCCAACCTTATCCCCCCATACATGGACGATGGATGGATACGAGGAACAGAAGAGGCACCACATTTCCTATACATTGAAGTCTATTTGTCTGGGCTGAATCTTGTGTCAAAATAGGTCTAGCATTTTGTTACCGCAGACCACATTTCCTATACATTGAAGTCTATTTGTCTGGGCTGAATCTTGTGTCAAAATAGGTCTAGCATTTTGTTTACTACTTATTCCTTCGACGGTTGCGAACGTCTGCTTGTTTTTCTTTTTTCAAGTTGTTTAGTTCCGAGATATTTACTATTTCTATAGTCTTTTCGTTCCATTGAAAACCATGATTTCCCTCACAAGCTTTTGCTACAGTAAAAATCTGTTACATAAAATTTTTCATTAATCTCCAACAACTAAACTACAACTAAAGGTAACTACGGCGGACAAGATGTTAGTTCATTAAATTTAAAAAGTGTGACAAACCACAAGTTACAAAAACAACTACAAACACGGCTCAACACAACATCACTATTAGAATAAGCCATGGCTAGACCACCACAATATATAGTAATGTTTATTTTAGGGCGATAAGCATATAACGTTTGGCAGCCACTCGAAGCTTTTCACAGGTACAGCGTGTACATGTGCATCCGTGTACCAGCGAGGTTTTCTTTTCCGCTCTAGCGTCTGACCTCGCCAGCCAGCAAGGCATAGCGTAGCATATAGTACTATGCAACAAGGTCGTCCTAGCTCACTGGAGGGCTGCTGATGTTGCCGTGGCCGAAGCGACGTTGGTACGTGTCGGCGTGCATGCCCGCGCGTGCTACCTGCCTACCTATAGCCAGGGGACTACCCCACCGGCCGGTATGCACTGAATCGGGTCGGACCTAGAGGCGGATCGAGCGAGCACATTGGGGGTGTTCGCTGCACTGGCTGCACCTAGCCCGCTGCTGCAGCAGCAATAGTTGCCGTAGAGACAACGCCTAGCCCGCTGCTGCAGCAGCAACAGTTGTTGCCGTAGAGGCAACGGCTAGCAGCAGCAGCCGCTGGGCCGCGCAGCAACAGCACAGCGAACACGCCCACTTGTTTTTCTTTCTTTTTCTGTTCTTTCTTTTTTCAAAAAAGACACGTGGGTGCATGTATGGATATGGTCATACATGTAGCGGTCGTCATGACTCAACTGGTGGGATGATGGATCATCGGATGACCAGACCACGCGTGTAGTCTAGTCTATCGGCCCACCCATGGTGTCCGACTCCAAACTGGCAATGGCATGGCATGACCCCCAAGAACGACCCACAGCTGGAAGCAGGGAGCCAAGTGTAAGCTCCATGCGATGACGCGACCCGGCCGTCAACTCCAGTGGACGATACCCCCGATGCAAGGCCCAGCTAGCAGCGCGCGTACATATACCAATGTACGTACACGCAGTATATACGCACCACATATATGTACAATACATCAGTATAAATACACTATTGGTACACTGTACACCATGCATATACCTATCTGGCTATACAATACAATACTATAGTATAGGATATATATTCTACATACAGACCTTGAACAAATCGAAATTGACCCCCGGCCCCACCCCGAGAAGAGCGAGTCAAGAGTGAATGAAAAAAAAGCAAAAGGAAAACATATACTGGCTATAGCTAGCAAGCTGGCCTTAACTGTAGAAGCGACGCATGATCTATCCTCTCTCTCCATCGATCCACTTCAATTCGCCACGTACGCCAGCTCGATCCATCCGCGGGCTAGCTAGGTTGTCCATCGCCGCCGATGGAGGCGACCGGCGATCGAACGACGGAGCTGAGCTAGCTAACTGTGGCGAGCTGGTGTAGGGCGGACGAGTCGTCGTCGGAGTCCGCGCTGCTTCAGAGCGGGACGACGACCTGCGAAAGTGCGGAATCGGAGGAGGAGTCCACCATCATGGCCGTCGTCGTCGTCGCCGGCCATCCGGCGGCGGCGTGGTCGTCGTCGTCCCAGATGGCGCCGCCGGCTGCCTCGTCGAACACCTCGGGTGGGACCTGCTGGAACCCCCCGAGCCCAAAGTCCTCTGCCTTGGGCAGCCGCGTCACGTAGTCCTCGAAATCCTCCGCCGCCAGCTCGTCCACCATCATCATCTGCTCAATCGCCGCCGAGCTCGAGCTCGAGTAGTTGGAGCCGCAGTTTGTGGAGTTGGACGACGCGTCGGCGGCGGAGCAGCACGGCGCCGCCGCCATCATCATCATCGCCATCGGCGGCGGCGCCATGGCCTCCTGCTTGTAATTGTACTGCTGCTGCTGCTGGTGGTGCGACGGGTGGTGTCCGGCGGCCACCGCGTCTGGGGAAGACGACGGAGACGCCTTGTTGACGACCATCATGCCGCTGCTTGTCGGCGGCGGCGCCGATGAGTGTGGGACGACGGCAGCAGCAGCAGGAGGAGGAGGGAGGAGGTTGAGCCTGGCGCAGTCGCCGTAGAGCGCCCTGGCGGCGGCGTCGTAGGCGCGAGCGGCGTCGAGGGCGGTGGCGAAGGTGCCGAGCCAGAGCCTGGCCCCACGGTTGGGCTCGCGGATCTCGGCCACCCATTTGCCCCACGTCCGCTGCCGCACGCCGCGGAACGGGCACCGCTGGTTCTCCGGCCCGCCCTTCCCCTTCATGCAACCCTTCCTCGACCTCCGCAACGGGCAGCACTTGCGCCCCCCGCCGCCTCCGCCGCCGCCGGTGACCTTGTTGCTGCTGCTCCTCTGCTGTTGTTGCTGCTGCGTCGGCGGCGAAGGCAGCTGGCACCCATCACCCGCCGCCGCGGCGTCGACCATGCCCTGCTGCGACTGGTGGTGGTGCATGCTCTGGTGGTGAAACCGCGGCAGTGGTAGCCGCTGTTGTTGGTGCTGCGTCGCCATTACATCCATGACCGCCGCCACCACCAAGCTAGCAAATCAATTCGGACGGCTACCAAGCTACTACCTAGAATCCTGGCCGGCTGGTTATCTAGATTGCTGATGCAAACTCTGGTGCTGGGTCTGGACGTGACGATGGCTTCGCTGGTGGTGGCGGCTTTGCTGTGCCCGGGAGCTGGTATTTATAGGCGCGGCGACGGAGGAGGGGAGATGGGGTGAAGCAGTTGGCATGCATGCCGATGCAATGAAGGCGAGGAGGGGAGGGATAGAGACAAGGGGGAGACGGCGGGTGGCGAGGTGGCCGGGCGGCGCCTGGCAACTGCATGGCGCCTCCGTGTGCGTGTAGGGTGGGGGCGCCACCGTGGTCGCAGCCGCGACGGCCATGTGGCGCCGGCAAGGGGTGAGGTCAGCCTGACGCGAGACACGCCGGCCCTCGATCCACTCGGCACGACGGCACGGCCCTCCACCGGGCGCACGTGTGGTCTCGTCGCCTCGACACCTCTGCTCCCTCCCCAAACTGCTGGAAGTTCCGGTCCTGTAGTACTCCTGCGAGCCCTGTCCCCGCCCCCGGGCTTGACAGCCGTGTGGGCCCGGCCCTGCGGCGGCGGCGACGTACGGCACGGATGACGGACTGATGGATGGAACATGTGTTGCGCTCTTGTGTGCCTGCGTCCATGCGGAGGTTGGTGCCTGCCACGGCATAACGCCTCAAGATATGATTATTGGCACGTGTATCTAGTAGAGTATTTCTTTTTTCTTTTTTTTAAAAAAAAGCGATCAGTCAACGGAACAAAGACATTGCATGGGAAACAAGTTCATTTTTTACCATACAACTATCGACTGAGTTTGATTTTAGCCATACAACTCTAAAACCGGATATTATTAACCGTCGAACTATAAAAATCGTTCATATTTGGTCATTCAATGGTTTTGGATAGTGGTTTCGCTTGATGACACGTGGCAGTGGGACCCACATGGGACGACATACTAGAAGACAACCTGGGTTCTAATTCGGGAAAGAAACTTCAACTCCGACCCTTGTAATTCATACTCAGAAATTCGCTCTCCCATAAGATTCGAATCTGGACGGTTGAGGCATAAATCCATGTTCTTGCAATAACTTGTTAACTTTACTAATATTTGCTCCAAGGTGGATATGGGAACCTACTTTGGATCATTTGAAGGTTTTGTTCACCAGTTTCCGCACTATCTACATGTACACGCTACACTATCTACACGTGTCGATTTAGGCGGCTGGATCCGGGCAACTGTATTAAACACATGTGAGTTCAAGGTCATGGCACGTTTTATGTGTGCTTCTGTAACACCCCTGGTGTTAATTAACAATAAAATGGGGATTAAGTTAAGCTAAGCACATTTCAAAAGTGGAATTAAGGAAAATGAGGAAAAATTCCCAAATTGAGTCAAAAACCATTCAAATGAAGCAATAAAGAAAACTTTGAAAACTTCCTAAGAATTTGAAAAAGTGCAAATGGGAAAGTTGGAGTATAAGTCAAACCAAGAAACTTCCCTTTTCAACCCATAGCCTAAAAATGCTTGGAAGCATCTCAAAAATTAAACCCTAACCTTGGAATTTGAACTTTTTAAATTCAAATTCAAGGCTGAAATGGAATCTTAGCCAAAAGTCAAAATTTTACCATTGAACATCAAAATATCCAAAAAGCAAAGTTGTATATCTTCACATTTCTGAATTTTTCCTCCATTGGCACTTTGGCCAATTTTGCCATCTAGCCCCTCGAAATTCTAAAATTCAGTTCAAAAAACAGGGTTTTCTCCCCTTTTGAATCACTACCAAATTTTCATCTATTTCTCATCATCCCCAGTGCAGGGACGTGTCCCATGAAATTCTAAACAACTTTCATGTTGGAAGATTTCCGAGCCATGTTCAAATTTTTGGAGTTTGAGCCATGCCAACCAAGTTGACTTTGCACCGGCACAGGCGTGCTCACGGAGTGCCCACGCCGTGCTCGCGCGTGCCCGCGCTCGCCGCCGGCAGCGCCCTGCCGTCTGCCGTCCTCGCCTGAGCCGACCAATGGCACGGCTGCGTGTCCCCGCTCATGGAGCACGCGTCTGGCCAGATCGCGTGGCAAATGGCGCACTGTAGAGCTGACCCGAGCCGCGCTCCCGAGCTGTCGCCGCGTCGCCGCCGTGAGCCGCCGGACAAAGCCGCCGCCGTCGTTGCCCACCAGTCCGTCGCGCGACTTTCGCCACCCCGCGCGTCTCTTTTTCCTCCCGCCCTTCCTTTTCTCCTCGCCCACGCGCGCCTGCCGCTCTGCCGCTCGCCTGCGCGCGTTGACGCCGGCAAAAGGCGCCAACGGCCGCGACAGAGCCGCTGCCGCCGTGACACCGTGCCGCGCTGCCCCAGCCCCCATCCAGTGCTGCTCGAGCACCGTCTCCTTCCCCTCTTCCTCCTACTTAAAGCCCCAGATAGTTCCCCCTCTCTTCCGCGCCGAAATCGCTCGCCGGAGTTCGCAGAGCCGCCGTCGAACTCGCTCTCGTGGCTAGCCTTCTCCGCTGCTCCTCCGGCCAAACCAAGGCGCGCACTAGCTTCCCCATCACCCACCGCCACTCCCCGACCAAGTCCCGACCCTCTTCCGCCACCGCAGCCGCCGGCGTAGCTCGCCGGAGAAGCTCGAGCTTCCGCCGTCGGTCGCGCACGTGGTCAGCACGCTCCGCTCCTCCTCCGGCTGAACCGAGGGCACCTATAGCTTCGCCGTGACGCGCTGGTGCTCATCGACCCCTTCCCCAACCCTCTCCGACACCGACGTCGCCGGTCGCCGCTCGCCGGAGTTGCCGAGCCGCCACCGCCGTCGCCGACCACTTTTCCGGCCGTCCCCGTCGTCGCCTTCTAGCTCCAAGGAACCGCGGTGAGCTCCTCTGTGCGTTGCGCCACTCACCGAGGCCGGAGACCCCGTCTAGCCGCCGGCGTACGAACGCCGACGAGCTCGGGGACTCACTTGTGTCTTCTTACTTTTTCTAGGGGGGCGACTGTAAGATTCCAGGGACCCTTTTGTAAGGATTCAAATCTTCTAGGGTTCACGGCGTAAATAGATTCTATCTTTTGAACACTATTCACTGCAAATTTCAAAAATTCGTAGAAAATCGTAGAAAAACCGTAAAAATGCCAAACAAATTTTTAGTGACCAGTGAATCTAGAAGTCAAACTTCTTCCATTGCAACTCACTCCGTTGAGGCTTAGTTTACAGTTTAAAAATTTACAAAGTTTGAGCACCTTTCTTCATAACTGGAATTCTACTCATGCACTGGGGCTGAACTTTGGATATGTTAGACCCATGGTTGACATAGGATCTCTGACCAAGTGGTGCACAAAAATTCTCAGTGGATTTAGAGTTATGAATTTCCAAACTTATACCTCACTGTTTTAGCAAACAAATCATAGAAAATAATTCACTCAGTGAAAAATCACCTCCTTCACATAGAAACTTAATCAAGACATTAGAAATCTTAGAAAAATGGAAATGGTAATTTTTGGACAATGGAAAATGGCTAAATGATTTTTGGTATTTTAAACATGGTGAAATTCCACAAAAATAACCATAAATCAATACCACATGTAAACTTGCAGAGAGGTCACTCTTGGTGACCTAAGTCACTGTGCCAAGTGGTGTGGACAGAACCCTTACAGTTATTTTTGTAGGAATTTAGTTTGTTTTTAGGCAAAAAGATAAGAACATTTTTAATAATTATAGAAAAATCCCCTTGAGTCAAGTTTTGGGGTAGGCTCCTGCCTTGGCATGAGAAAGCCTCTGGCCAAATGGCACCTGAAAATAATATTCCTATGTTCACCTTTTGAATAATAGAAAAAGGACTTAAATGGTGGAAAAGAGAAGAAAAAGAAAAAGAAAAAGAATCGAGAAAAACCTAAATCTCATAAATCAAATCCAAGTTTTCAAATGAAAAGGGTATATTCACTTATAATTAATGTTTATCCTTTCCAATTCATTAACCAAGGTTTAATCAAACCCTAACTATAGTAAAACATTTCATGCATCTCGTGTAGATTCGGGTCTCGCCGACGGAGTCTACGAGCTAGTCCCCACTGCCGAGGAGATTGCCCAGGAGTCCGAGGTGAACGTGGTGTACGTGGATCCAAGCCCCGAGCAGGAGTACCGCTTCGAGCCGGAAGGCAAACCCCGGAGCATAACCTAACTTTACTTTACGCATGTTACATTGAGTATATGTATGTGTGTGCATTTAAGTTTCAAGGAGTTGAATGAAACCCTAGATTGCATGATCATAGGTTCCCTTGATTGAACACTAGTATGTTAGGTTCGATAGTTGCTATGCTTAAGACCGTTAGAAGCCGAGTGTTTCCGACACTCGCGAGATATAGGAGTTGTATGCCTTCTCATATCAGAAACACTAGAGATGATGGGCGTATGATTGTAGATACTCGCCTATCGATGGCTTTAATTGGAAACATGTGGTACTTTTGTGTCAAGCTTTTGAACATACCACACATATGTACGGACCATGGGACCGGTAAGTCCCGGTACCCGATTGATGCGAGCAGGTCCGACGGCCCTCTGTCTTGGAAACGTTATCCCATGGGCACATGGGGTAGTTGCGTGAGTCCCAGTAGTGGTGAACCTCTACCCCGAGGCTTTGGGACTCGAGAGCCACTCGCAGAGAGAGGAGAAAGGATTGGGGTGTGTTGACATTTCCAACCATTCCGTGTGTGTGGGTTTTCCCTGGCCAGGTAGTAAATTCGGTTCGAACTGTCCGCTTCTCGCGGCTAATGAGACTGCTTGACCGATGTATGACATATTATGAAGCAAACCCGGAAGGATGAAATCTTTGTATGAAATAATTGTATTGCAAAACTTGGTTGTCTAACTAGGCTCACCTAGAATGAATAGGCTAAAAGGAATTAAAATCAAGATTGATAAACTAGAGATCAGCTTAGTCGCTTTTGGCAAAAGAACCCCACTAGCCAAACAGCCTCTCATTTTAGGAGTCAGTGATGTAGTGATCACCAGTCGGGTAAGTCTTGTTGAGTATAACTAGTATACTCAGCCTTGCTTGTGGCTAAATTTTCAGGACCGTCCCCTCAGGAGGTAGCTGCCCTATGGCTTGGGCCACCCAGCTTCCTCTTGGTTACAACATCGAGTGGGAGCCGACCTCTTCCGAGGATCGTGAGGAGTAGCGTCACGGCTGACTTCATCGTGACGATACTATGGATCGTCGCTAGTATTTCGTTTACTTTCCGCTGCATGAACTCGAATTTCTTTATTATCATTTCAATTTGGTTTGTAATAACTCTGAGACTTGTTGTACTTTGAATTGTGGAATGATATGATCTTTGGAACTCACCTTCGAGTGAGCGTATGAACGGACGATCTTCAGTTGCAGTTAGTCGAGCTCGACTCGACGGTCGTATCCGCACTTGGGAACGTTTTCGTGTATTAGCACCAACGGAAGGTGAAATATACTTAAGTGGGCCCATTTCTCGGGTAAGATCGCTACAGCTTCTACGATATCCATTTTGTTATCCTTGCATGAACCAACAAGTGTAGGTTTGAGGACGTTGAGTCATTGACAGTTGGGTGCAGATAGATAGATAGTAGATAGATATAGATACTAAATGCGGGCGATGCAAATACACGAACAAGGCAACACCGGACGTGGCACTTTTTGATACATGCGGGCGCATACATTATATTTTAGTCATTCTTAGCATTAAAGGTCGGTATCGTTGTTGCTGATTATTTACCTCATCCGACTCCAAAAGTAGGTCATTTCAGGGCCCATTTGGTACAGCTCAAAGATTCTGCTTTATGGCACCGTTTGACACTGTAGGAATAATTTAGTTTTTGGCACTGTAGGAATAATTTAGTTTTCGGCAGAATCCATAAGCAATAAAAACATAGCTTTTCTTAGATTATGCTACTGTAGCTATGCCATAAGCAGAAGTGGAAGTTGTGCCAAATAGGGACTTAGAATTCCAATCAAACAACTTCACTAAGTTGATGTAAAAAAAACATATGAAAATTTATGTAAATTGGTAACATAATTAAATGTATCATGAAACAACTTTCAAGATGTATGACTTCTTATGCTAAAAAAAAAGATGTATGACTTCTCTATTTAAAATAACATAACATAAAAATGAAGTCAATCATATGTATATCTCTTCCAAGGACCAGGAAGCAGTTCCATATACATCGGGAACAAGCTTAGCCTGACAAGAAACTCACCATCCTCTCAAGTTATTTTGCTAGACTTATGGATGTCCAGTTCCTAAACTTCTAAGACCAATTCAGAATTATGGATACCTGATACCCTTATTAACAAGCTTGTCCATAATTTCATGATTTCATCAATTATAATACCAAAATGACGGTCCAATGTGTCAATTTAGACGTCCAAGAAAGGTACCAAACACTTGTGACTTGAAACTCATGGCACACATTGTGGTCACTGGTCCTTCGACAGTCGGATACATATAGATTCATAGCACGCAAACATAGCTACATAGTACGTGGCATTTTTTATGCATGCGCGTATCCCCAGCCGGTGTATCGATGGCAACCAATGTTACACTCTCCTTTGATATTGGAGTTGTTTTTAGAGAAAAATCCTTATTTGACACTGGTAAAGTTACTAATTTGTTTCTTGGCCCTCTAAAGTTGAAAAATTCTTATTTTACACCTACTCCAAATTTTTGTTCCCAAAATGACACTTTGTGGATCTGTAAGTTTTATTCCATCAAATTTGCATCCCCCTTTTCAGCTTTAATGCATGTGGACCAAAATTCCCCTTCACTCATCCCTTCACGACAGTCTGTTGTGCATCTTCTGAATTCATGAAGAATAGGAAGGGATTTTGGAAATCAATTGGGGGTTTTGGAAATCAAATAAGGTGAATCGTTGGGCTTTCCTTGGATTTCTTATGGATCTGGAAGTTAAAGTATTGAATGGATTGGTGGTGGATGGATCTATGACTATGAGGATGAACTGGGGAAGGATGAAGGGAACCATCATTTCGCCTAACTCTACAGTGCTTGTTCAAACTTATTTCCGCCTGATGCAATGTTGAGATGGCAAAATTGTGATAAAAAAATTAATTGCGGACACTCTTCGAAAATAATATTATATTATTATATTATCGCAAATATGAAACATTATTCAAATACAAAAATTTAATTTCTTCTAATTTGCTGCCAACAATTTGTGGGCAACAAATCTGCAGAGTTCGGATTCAAGGGCAAAACAATCATTTTACTAGCCAGTTAACACCGTCAATGCTTGGAATGGACGGCAGTGTCAATGCTTGGAATGGACGGCATCACAGGCGTGTGAGGAGATGCTACATTTCACGCATGCAACATATAGCTTTTCGCAAATTTGAAGTAGCATCTTTAGGGAATTTTCAACTTCACATGGCTAAGAAGGGAACTAGTAGTTTTGCCTCTAAAACTCGTTCTTACAAGAAGGGGGCATAGACTTGCTAGCTGTTTTTCTATTTGTATGGTAATAAACTATCGTTTGCATTTGGAGCAAGCTGTTTTACAATAAAAATGAATGCAGAGACAAAGAACATAACCAACGAAAGATATTGTTTGGTTCGATACGTGATCGAGAGGGATTGTCGAATGGAATTTAACTACATTTGTTGAATTTCTTCTAAACCTCTCACAACACAAAAATACCTTGTTAATATCATGTAAACCTTAGAATAAAGTTTGCATCTATAATGATGATACAATTTTTTTGTTGGAGCTTCCATTAGGTATCAAGCATATGAAATTGTAAATTCCTCACTTTTGGCAATTCATGTCTTTCGGGAAACACTTTCCTATGTTGCTCTTATAAGAATACTATAGGAATATTCTACACCTAAAGATAATTTTACTAAGGGCATTTTAGTCATTTCATCCATTAGATGTGAATTTACTTAGTAAGCATGTTTGGCAAAAGTTGTCAAATATATAGAAACAGAGGTTAATATTATATATGTTTCTAGAAGGACAAACCTTACCCTTTACTTTGTCGACCCTAGAAGGTTCTAGAAGGACCAAGCTAAGATTCCCACGGTATGAAGAGATGTCTGTTATTTCGCTTTGTTGCTTGCGGCCATAGGGTTATTCAACATGATCCCCGTCCTGGAATGAGTTATAATGTCCAAAAATAAGCATACCTTACTTTCGTGACTCAGTATGAAGTCAACTTGTTTTGTTTTCATTTCTTTTTCTTTAACAAAAAATATAAGGAGGATTTTTTTTAAACACAGTACACAAGCGCTAAAATTAGTGTTTAGGCTTCCTTTGCTACGTAGGAACTTACTGTATTTCATATATGAATTTAGAATTTCACGTTTTGATGATCCATCGATGTTTGTTCAGCCTTTGTAGTTGTGACAAGGATATCTTCTTGTTCATGGGCCTCCAAAAATTCGAGTGTGAGGACTGGAGAGGCCTTCCAACACTTGAGTATGATTTAACTTTTTTTTTTCTCATGAGAAAGAAGAATAGAAGATGATGATTTCCGTAGTTTCGTCGCTGCTCCTTTTGTTTTAGAAAAAAAAAATGAATATAGGAACATAAACACCCCATGAACTGCAGGCAGGCCAGCAAAGCAGAGTAGGCATCATGTCAGCGGCCATCATCATATCCGGTTCCTGCGGGATTTCAGCCGCAATACGTGCTAGTTCAAGCAGGATCGGAAGTATCGTTCGTTATGAAACCCACCCGGCCCGGCGTAGGATAGAAATGTTTTCTTTGCAAGAAAGAAGTACTTGTACCAAAAAGAACCTACATATAATAACTTTGATCCAAGCAAGTAGTAATGTAATCTACGCGGGCCAGCACTGGGTGCCGGCGTCGAAGATCGCCGGCGCGTCGTCGGCCGGGGGCGGGAACCAGAGCCAGCAGTCGTACTTGTAGAAGAAGACCTGGTCGACGAGCCACACCTTGTACATGAGCGTGAGCGCGACGGTGACCCTGACGTGCACCGTCCCCGCCGCCAGCTCCCTCTCCAGCTCCGCCGCCACGCCGGCGTCCACGGGCACCACACCACGGAACGCCGGGCGCAGGACCGTCGTGTCCTTGCTCTTGGGGCCCTGCTGGAACGGCGCCGCCGGCATCGCCTCGTCGTCGCCGAGCTTTGTGCCGTTGTAGAACGCGGCGGCGCCGACGTCGAGGTACTCGATGGCGAGCCGGCCGTGGGAGTTGCGGAAGCTGAGGTCGACGGCGAGGTCGTACCGTAGCAGCAGATGCGTCCCGGTGGAGGGCGGCGCGTCGAGGGCGAAGGCGGCGAGCACGGCGGAGTCGACGCGGGGACGGAAGAGGTCGGGGCGGTAGATGAGCCAGAGGGAGATGACGACGGCGGTGAGCGGCATCCAGAACCAAGCGCACTGGCACGCGCACTGCAACAGGCACCCCAACATGCACTTGCCGCAACACATCACCGACTGAAGCCGGCCTCCGGACTCGCCGTCGTCGGCGGCGCTGCTGCTTCCGGTTCCGGCGGCCTGCATTTTCTTCCTAGGTGTTGTACTACCTTGTACGTGTACTAGAGAGTTAGTAACTTTGAAAAGACAAGATTATATATATGCGATCAATTTGAGAGAGAGACATAGAGAGTTGATGGATTTAAAGTAGCAGCGTCTCTTGTGTCCGGCGTCCGGCTGGCTGCAGCTGGCGGGCATAACCAACTAATTAAGGTGCACCAAGCTTGAGGCGAGACGAGATGTGACTAGCCAAACTTGCTGATTGGGTATGTAGCTGATTTTCATTAGAGCTTTGTGGTTTGTTTGGCTTGTGTCGTTGATTGTTTCTGACTTTGTGGCTGTAATGCTGGCCTGTAGTAAGGTTTTTATTTGGGAGACATTTGGGCTGTAGTAAGTTGGAAGCGTGCAAAGTTCAAGCAAGTGAAATTTCCCGAGCCTGCTCCTTGTTTCTCCGACGTGGAGCGTTACGTTGATTGGGAAGCTCGGCAAATTGCCATCCATTGCACCGGGCATTGCTTGCACCGAGAAGAATCATTCTCTCTTCATGGTCCACATCAACAGGGCAAACAATGCAAGAAAATCCAACAAGAAAGAGCACAAATAAAGCCAAGAGCCAGAGTCCACAAATAAACGACCAAGCAAGAGCGAGCGATCGTCGAAGGAGAAGTAGAAGAAGCAGGAGCAGGAGAAGGAGAAGGAGAAGAGGCTGAAAAGGGCTGAGCAGCCGGCCGAGAGGCGAGAGCTAGCTAGCTAGAAAGGATCCATGACGAGCACCGCCAACTTCCATTTGACTTTCGGCTCGAGGACCTGGGTGTGCCACTGGACAAGCGGCAGCGTGCCCGTCAGGTCTGATTGTTAGCCCTCGAGTCCTCTCTCTGGCTGTCTGGCATATACGATGGAATGCATGCAAGCATATCTCTCCCGACCATATCTCAGACCTCCCCCCATGCATTTCGATCTTCCTCTTTACACATCCAATCCATGCATATGCATGCTGCGTGCGTGGTTGATTAAAAGGCACACTGGATACACATGCATGATGTGTTGTATATTTGTATATATGCATATGCAGTGGCTGGATGGACACCACTGAGTACGACTCATTGTTCGACGACAGCGACGGCGAGTACTATCATCAGGAGGTGGTGGCGCCGTACAACAGGCCGCCGCCGTCGCGCGGGGCCAAGGTCTCCGGCTTCATATGCAGCACCATGTGCAACTTCTTCAGCTCCGTCGTGGTCGCCTTCCTCCTCTGGCTCATCTTCTTCCGCCCCTACAAGGTCCGCCCCCACGTCGACGCCGCGTCCCTCGCCGCCTTCGACCTCATCGTCCCCATCCCCTCCGGCGACAACAACAACAACGCCACCGCACTTCTCCGTTACGACCTCGCCCTCAAGGTCACCTTCTTCAACGACCACCGCGTCATCTACGACATCAGCTTCGACCACCTCACCATGGGGCTCTACTACCACGGCACCAAGCTCGGTGGGCCCTCGTCAGACGCGGCGCCGCTGCCCACCAGCTTCAAGCTGCGCACCAGGCGACACCGCACGGTGTACACGGTGCTGCGCGGCCGGGCCAGCAGCAACGTCGGCGGCGGGGCCGACGTGGCGGAGCAGCTCGCGTCCGACCTCGCGCGGGGGCGGCTCGACGTCGACGTGAGGATGAAGACGACGCTCACCTACAAGTTCTGGCCGTATAGGGCCACCTACCTCGAGGAGTACGACTGCGGGCTGCGGTTAGAGCCGCCGCCCGGCGATGGCACGCCGGCGATCACCGGAGGCGTCAAGTGCGGCATGCGACTCCTTGACGGGCTTTCTCGAACGAGATCCTTTTCTTTTCTCGTTTGAATAATCATGGGGTTTCGATGAATTATTTAATTTGCTTGAACGAACAAATCATACGTGTGTATATAACTATATATAGCACAAACTACTTCCATCAGAATTTGCATGATCGAAAAACAACTGTCAGAATTTGTTAAGTGATCGATTATTGGATTACTTTGATCTTCTTGATCCGCCAGCGCCATGCGGCGTTGCATGATGAATTGGCTAGCTTGTTATGGATTTGACATTTGAGGCCTTGTTTAGTTCCCGGATGGAAATTTTTCACATGCCACATCGGATGTCTAGACACTAGTTAGGAGTATTAAAAATAGGCTAATTACTAAGCTAGATTGAGTGTAATTCGCATGACGGATCTATCAAAAATAAGTAATATGTCAATGTCGTATGTTTACTGTTATAGCTACCTTCTCATTCATAGACACCATGAATTTTCTATGTCATTCAGCCTGCCCCTTGTTAGTAGTAAACTCATGGTCATGGATGTTGCTAGTGATAGCAATGTGGTGTGGTCGTACTGCCGCACTGTTGTACCCAAAAAGACAATCAGACATTTGTAACTTGTGAATTCAGGTGCAGGATTTTAGTTAAGCTGCAGAATTCAACGACGGATACTACGTATGCTCCTGTGTCCATTCAAGCTAAAGTTGGAATGATAAGATGTTCTGAAGTGCACCATTCTCACCTTCCGAGGGTGATCTACAATGCAAAGCTTCTGCACAAGAATTCTGGCATTTCTGCAGGCCGACTGCCATTAAAATTTGCATGATCGAACAACTGTCAGAATTTGTTGATCCAGCAGCCTTGCCTGATGAATTGGCTAGCCTGTTAATTCTTATGGATTTCACATTTGAGCGCCAATAGCAAATTCTAGCATTTGAATGCCATCTTCAGAGGTTGGGGGTTATCCACACGTTTCTGCAGAAGAATTAAGGCATATTTGCAGGCGCCAAAACCTGTTTCTTTGACAAGTTCAGCCAGGCACAAAGCTCCAGCAGTGACTGTTGCAAATCCGGGCGCTCTGTCGTCGCCGGTGATCACACAGGTACTCACGCACACTCACAAATGAAAGAGACAAGTGGACACTCAGTAATTTTGGGCTGCTAACTGGCAGCGATTTCCATTGTAATTGTCACAATATAAAGGGAAGTACAAACTCCAAATATAGACTCCTACATGCGCGGCATGCCGCTGCTTGAACGTGCCATCCCACGTCCACGATCAGGCCGCACCGATCCTATTGACGCGCTCTTGCATGCTGCCATGCACTGAGCTCCTACACACACGCACAGCCGTTTCCTACACAGTTGGTTATTGACCACTAACTTATACACATGCATCAGATTACTACTAACATTCTCCTCCTAAACCTGATGCTGAGACTTGATATTGACGACGCCAATTCGATCACGTAGTTCCTGGAACTTTATACGAGCAAGTGGCTTCGTCATGATGTCTGTGAGCTGATCGCCGGTAGAAATCTGCTGCAGACCAATCTTCCCGTCCTCCACGCTAGTCCTGATGTAGTGAAACTTGGTCTCAATGTGTTTGCTTCTATCATGGTGGACGGGATTCTTTGCAAGATCAATGGCAGACTTGCTGTCTACCTTGAGAGTTGGTGCCCTGAGCTTCCCTCCAAGAAGATCTCTCAACAACTAAGCCAACCAAACTCCCTGACAAGCACCATAGGCAGCTGCTATATTCTGCTTCACATGAAGACAATGCCACCACCTTCTGCTTCCCTGAATTCCAGGTGATTGGGCTTGTTCCAAGACAGTACAGCAGGCCGCTTGTGCTCTTCCGATCATCAATGTCACCAGCAAAATCACTATCACTATAGGCAATTAGCTGGTGATCTCCCTTCTTCCCTCTGCTGTAGAACACTCCATGATTGATCGTCCCAGCCACATACCGAAGAAGATGCTTTACTGCCGCTCGGTGATCCTCCCACGGCTCCTCCAGAAACCTGCTCACATAATTCACTGCAAAGGTGATATCAGGGCACGAGTTCATCAGGTGCAAAAACAACACTGCCATATTCCATTGCATCAACCAGAGGGCTTTCACTTTTCTTGCTCAACTTCAGCCTCGGCTCCATTGGGGCTGCACAAGTGTTGCTGCCAGTCATGCCACTTCGCTCTACAAGCTTTGCAGCATAAGCAGCCTACCCAATTCTGATCCCCTCCTTCGTCTGCTGAACCTCAAGGCCCAGGTAGTAAGATAGTAAACCCAAATCACTCATCTTAAACTCCTTCATCATTTCAGCCTTGAACTTGTTGATCCCTGTGCATCCTGTGATGATCATCCACATACACACCAACAATGAGCCTAGCCTCTCCTGTGCCACGAACATACACACCATATTCTGCCTTGCTCTTCTGGAAACCAAGTGACAGTACGCAGTTGTCCAACTTGGCATTCCAGGCCCTAGGCGCCTGACACAGACCGTAGAGTGCCTTTTTGAGCTTCAGCACCTTGTGCTCAGCACCCTTTACAACGAATCCTGCAGGCTGCGCAACATACACCTCCTCCTGTAAATCTCCATTCAGGAACGCGCTCTTTACGTCCATATGATGGACCTCCCATCCCTCATGCGCTGCTACTGCCAACAGCAAACGCACATATTCCAGCCGCGCCACAGGTGCAAAAACCTCCTCAAAATCAATGCCGGGGCGCTGAACATACCCTTTTGCCACCAACCGTGCTTTGTGCTTGACAATTGCACCATGCTCATCCCTCTTGACCTTGAACACCCACTTCAAGCCGATGGGTTTGAGCCCCGGAGTTGGATCGACGAGGCACCAGGTCTTGTTCTCCTCGATCGCCTCCATCTCGGCTTCCATGGCACGCCTCCAGCACTCCTCCTTCTCAGCTTCCTTGAATGAGGCAGGCTCCTCTGTTGAGGCGAACATCAGCACCTTGTTGTCGAACACAGGGTTGTTGAACACCCGTGTTGCTTGTCCTGGTGGAGTGTCTGAACCCAGGAAATTTTCCATGGTCCTAAAACGCAGAGGCACATCATCGTCGTGGTTGATGTCCAACGCCTCGTCATCGAGGTAGCCTGGTGGAGTTGCGAACTCCACAGGCTCAGCCCACTCTTGTGCCCCACTTGGCATTGTGGGCACATCCGGCGTCGTGAGCGCGCCCGGCGTTGTGGGCGCGCCGACCGTCGATGGCGTCGTGATCGCGGAGGGGGAGCTAACAGCTGCAGAGCTCCTCCCTGTAGGCTCACCCTCCACGATCTGCTCGGTGACGACCGGGAACTCGACGGTGAACAGCTCCTTGTCAGCACCATCTTCTCCACCAGCTCCCACGCCCCAGTCCCACTAGGCGTCCTCATCGAACACCATATCACGCGTCACACGCACACGCCCATCCACAGGATTATACACCCTGTAGGCCTTGGATCCCGTCTCATAACCGACGAAGATCATCGGCGTGCTCTGGTCTTCTAGCTTCTTGAGATGCGGCTGCGTATTCCAAACATGAGCAATACAACCAAAAGTCCGCAAGAAACTCACCGCTGGTCGCTCGCCGTGCCATGCCCCATATGGAGTCTTGCTGTCGAGGCTGCGTGTCGGTAATCTGTTGAGGATGTACACCGCCGTGTTGACAGCCTCACCCCAGAACAGCCCTGGGAGCCCCTTCGCCTTCATCATGCTCCTCGCCATGCCGACCACCGTCTGATTTCGCCGCTCCACGACCCCGTTCTGCTGAGGAGAGTAGGGAGCCATGAGCTGGCGCTGCACACCTTCACCTGCACAATGCGCCCCGAACTCTACCGAGGTGAATTCGCCACCACGGTCTATGCGCAGCACCTTCAATTTTCGGCCAGACTCCACCTCAGCCGCCGCCTTGAACCTCCGAATTGCATCTGGCGCTTGATCCTTGCTTGCAGAAGACACAGCCACATCAACCGGCTCATGTCATCTACCAGCAGCAAGAAGTAGCGGTTCCCACTTCGTGTCACCGGCGTGATGGGCCCGCAGATGTCACCGTGCACCAGGTCGAGGACCCCATCCGCTCTGCGCCGTGCCTGCGCTGGGAATGGGCTCCTCCTCTGCTTCCCAGCCAGGCAGCTCTCGCATACCTGATCAACATGACCAACGTGTGGCAGCCCCCGTACCATATTGCCGGCTTGCAGCTTCCTCAACACCTGGAAGCTGATGTGCCCGAACCGCTGATGCCACCGCCACGCCTCATCCGTGCACTTCGCTGTCAGACAGACAAGCCGCGCGATGTCGAGGTGCATCTTGTAGAGGCGATTGGAGGAGCGCCGCACCCTCGTGAGGAGCCTTTTCTGCTCGTCACGAATCCGCATCAATCCATGTTCGATGTGGATCTCGTAGCCGTCTTCGTCCATCTGCCCGACGCTGATGAGGTTGGTGTCGAGGCGTGGGATGTAGTAGACACCGTCAAGCTGCTTGTGCTCGCCATTCTTGCAGGCGAACAGCATCGTGCCTCGTCCCTCGATGTTGACCACCGAGCCGTCCCCGAAGCGCACGGTACCCACGACGCGTCCGTCGAGCTCGGAGAATGTGGCGCGTGATCCGGACATATGGTTGGTCGCGCCCGTGTCGAGGTACCAAAGGGCGTCGTCCTTGGCCCCGTCACCGTCGAGGTGCACGAAGACCTACGCCTCCACCAACTCCACCGCATCGCCTGGGGCCCCCACCACCGACGGCCGAGTCGCCAGTGGTGGCGATTTGACCGCATCGCCCGGAGCCCCCACCACCGACGGCCGAAACACCGGTGGCAGCTCCTTGTCCGCGTCGCCCGCAGCCCCCACCACCGACGGCCGAATCGCCGGTGGTAGCGCGTTGACCGTGTCCGTCGTCGCGGGCGAGATCTGGATCGAGCTCACCTTGGCCATGAGTAAGGTGGGCTCATCCTCTTTCGCTTGGGCCAGACGGGCCGCGTGGTTCTTGGGCTTCGCCGGACACTCACGGGCCTAGTGGCCCGTCTTGCCGCATCGCCGACATTGGTCGATGCCAATCTTCTGGCCCGGTGTGCTGCTCGAGCCGCCGCCGCGCCCGTCCCCGCGTCTTGCCGGACTTGGACCCTGCAGAGGAACCCTCACCTCTCTGCTTGTCCCGCGACTGCGCCTCCCACTGGTCCTTCGTGAGGTACAGTTTGCCATTGGCTCGTGGCGGCGGCGCGTCGTCCTCGGCGTCGCACTCCTGAGCCACGCGCAGTCGTCCGCTTGCGTCCTCCAGTGTCAGCTTGGCTAGATCCGCCGTGACCTGGATCGCAACGGCCACCTGACGCAAGGACTTGGGGACGACCCGAAGGAGTTTCTCCACCACCCTCCACTCCGGCATGGCCTCCCCCACCGTCTCCAGCGCGGCGACGATGTTCTGCAGCCGGAGTGTGAAGTCGTCCACACCCTCGTCGTCGGCAAAGCGGATGTTCTCGAATTGCCGGTGGAGACGCTAGGCCTCCGCCTTCTGCACCTGGTCATTGCCGACACACCGATCTTTCAGGGCGTTCCACGCCACCAGCGCCGAATCCTTCGACGCCAGCAACGCCACCATCTCCGTCGGCACGACGCTCGTGATCGCGTCGGGCGCCATGCGATCCTCCTACAGCGACACACCTCCGGGCTCAATGGCGTCCCAGAGATTACGTGCCTGCATCTGCAGCTTCATGACCAGCGCCCACTGGGTGTAGTTGGTCTTCGTTAGCATCGGCCAGTTCGCCGGGCCACCACCGATCTCCCGGACGATGCGCACGGTCTCACCACTCCCGCCGGCGCCATCACCCTTCAAAGGATTCTTCGGCGATTGGGGAGGGGTCTCGACCGTCTTCTTTGCGTCGTCTGACATGAGCGTGTAACGGATCGCCGGATCACGATGCCAGCAGCGGAACCTCGCCGCGATCGATTCCCTCGGCTCCTCCCTCGGCTCTGATGCCAAATGTTGCAAATCCCAGCGCTCTGTCGTCGCCAGTGATCACACAGGCACTCACGCACACTCACAAATGAAAGAGACAAGTGGACACTCAGTAATTTTGAACTGCTAACTGGCAACGATTTCCATTGTAATTGTCATAATATAAAGGGAAGTACAAACTCCAAATATAGACTCCTACATGCGCGGCATGCCGCTACTTGAACATGCCATCCCACGTCCACGATCAGGCCGCACCGATCCTATTGACGCGCTCTTGCATGCTGCCATGCACTGAGCTCCTACACACACGCACATCCGTTTCCTACACAGCTGGTTATTGACCACTAACTTATACACATGCATCAGGAATTACTACTAACAGTGACCATGCGATGGACATCGGTGACGCACTGCCTGGTATGGCCTCACAGCAACAGCCGGTCATCTTGGAGTGTAGTTCAGGTGAGCCATGCACTGTTCCAACTGTGTGAGCCTGCACGTGGATAGCCGGACACCTACAGCTCCATCTCCATGGATAGCATCCTCATCAACCGCTGGGCGTGAAGCCGGAAGGGGTCGGTGGATCTCCTCCCATTGTGCTCCTGCCCTCGGATCGGCACCACTCACCGGTGTGGTTCCAACGGAGGAGCAGAGCGACCATGGCGGCGGCAGAGTCGGAGGCCCTCAACATGGGTCGTAGGGCTGAGAGGTTGGAGAATATGGGCAATGTTTAGTTGGTTGGGGGATAAATAGGAAAGTTGAAGGGAGGCCTTGTTTAGATTAGAGATATTCACTATTCCTCCCATCACATCCCTCACATCATTTCCCATCCTTTTCTCACTATTCATTGCTACAGTGTATATCTGCTACAGTAAATCTCCACTTATCTCCACCAATAACACCCCCGGAATTGAAAGAGAACTTTTCTGGGAAACGTGTTTTCTGAGAGGGATGAATAGGAAAATTGAAAAGATCTTTTGGATGTTTTGGAAGTAAACATGGCTATGGATCACGGGAAGGCGAAGGCACGGATCTCCGGCGCATCCACGCCAGCGGTCGGAGGCGGGGGCGCACGCCGAGGTTCGTGGCGGCGTGGCCACGAGAGATCGGGGAAGGAAGACAGCAGGCAGCGGGCGCCAACGAAAACGAGGGACTAAATTGAAAAGTTTCCATCCGGCTTGGGGGTTTTTGTGAAAATATTTGGATCGCGGAGAATAGTCGCGATCCGATATAGGGGATTTTACATAAATAGTTGGATCGCGGAGAATAATCACGATCCAACATAGGGGGTTATACGTATATATTTAGCTCGCGGAGAATCCAATTCGGGGGGGGGGGCTTTATGTAAATAATTTCGATCGACGAGAATAGTTGCGACCCAGTTTAGGCCATGTTTCAAATTTCCCAACTTTTCACTATTCATTCTAATTTTCACTATTCCTCCCTCACAAAACACGTTTCCCAGCGAATGATACAGATGGTGCAGTGTTTTTTCCTACGATCTAAACACACCTTAGGCTATTTTGCAAAACGCTCCCCCGTCATGCGCCGCCGCCGGCCGATGGCCGGGGTTGACGACGAGACAGCGAGGCCTCTTGCCGCTCTTTAATCCGGACGGGGAACACCTTCACCTACTCGCCCGCTCACCTTCTTCACGGGCTCACGGCTTCCCCACCTCATGCGGAGGGCAGCAGCGACGGGAGGGTACGCTGGACGAACGCCGCCATTGCCGCCGCCGCGTAGCCATCATTCAGATGCGTGGAAGCCCTGGCTGCGCCGCGCTTGACGGTTTCTGCTCAGAGACGTACGTTGCCTCGCGTACACCGCCTCTCCCCTCTGCGTCGCGTCTCACGTCTTACAATCTGTCATAATAGCTAGAAGAAGCTCAGGACACTGCTGGTACCCTTCCATTACTGCACTGATCTCTGCTTAACAGCCTGAGGATGCCGTGTGGACACTGAGGCTAATGCCTCCTTTCGCCCAATGAGGAAATGAGTCAAAAATAAAATGTATGATGGTAGCTGAAGATCAAGAAATTGCAGGGCATTATCTTGCTCTTATGCTGAGCTATGTTAACAAAAGTTCAAGCAATGTCAACACTGAAGGAAAGTTCAGACACTTGCTGATCATGAAGGTCCACTTAAACCTGAGATCATCGGACACAAGACTTTGGGCATGTTTGGTTCCCGGCCACAATTTGCCACGCCTAAGGTTAGCTACTTGCCACACTTGTGGCAAGCCACGTTCTGTGGTAAATACAGGAGTGTTTGGTTGGTGACTAAAGTGTGGCAAAATTAGTGTGGTTGTTGTTTGGTTTGTTTTCATAAATGTTTGGCAAAAAAAGTTGTGGCAACTGCTTGGTTGATAGCCATATATGAGTGAGAACATCACTATTGGCAAGATTACAAGTATTATTTTTAGTATAGTATTATTTAAAGGTAAGAGGAAAAAAAGAAAGCCATATGGGCTGCCATGGGCCATCTAATAATCCATTCACTAGACGTGGCCCATCTAATAATCCATTCGTTCAGATGGCTCCTCTCCAGTTCCTTCTCTTCATGTTATTTTGCTGCATTAGCGTTGGAGGAGAGCCAGGGGGTGGTGGTTACGCTGAGGGCATCTCCAGCGGGGCCTCTATATGCCCCCCTATCCCTTGTTTTAGAGGCCCAGGTGGAAAAATCCACTCCAACCCGGCCTCTAAATGGGCTACCATTTTATGAAAGCCTCCAAATCTTGGTCCAGGGCCCCTAGCTTTGGAGGCCCTCCATTCCACCCGACACGTGGGCCCGACCTGTTTCTTTCCTCCTCTCTCTCCTCTGTTCGCTCGCACCGCAGACCCCGACCCCGACTCGCTCGCCGCTGCCGCCACCACCCAGACCTCGCCGTCGCCGGAGAACCTCGACCGCCCCCGGAGAAATCGACGCCATGGATGGATCTGCCCCTCTGGGGGGTGTACGGTCGTCTTGGGGCACCGACGACGGCGGGTCGAGCCGAACCAGACCGCCACCGCGCCTTGCCGGGCCGCCTCCTCCTCGTGGCATGTCCGGCGATGGGCGCCCTCCCCGACCGTCCGCAAGTACCTCGGCAGCCAAGAAACGGCGCTCGACGTTCGTCGCACCCACTAGACAGCCAGCTCCTCGTCCCGGCGGCTTCGTACCTGGCTTGGACCTTGCCGCCGGTGTCGATCCCGGCGGCATCCGGCCACGCCAGCTCCCCGACACCGCGCGCGCACCCGGTGCCTTCCTAGCTCGCCAGCTCTTCGAAGCGCCTCCACCCGCCCCCGGCCTGCTTTCTCCCCTGCGCCATGAAGGTCAACACGGCTCTGTCTTCACCGGCGCCGGCAAGAAGTCCCAAACGCCGAGCATCTCCGAGCCGGCACGGCTTCCGTCGCACCAAGTTGAGAGGCCATCAATCGAAGCCGCTGCCACCGCCTCGGACAACCCAAGAATACCCTCAACGACATCAATCCAGGACGACGACGAGTACTTCAGCCCCTCCTCCTCAATGCCATTCTATGACTGGAGTTGTACCCCAACTGCCGACACCACCTTGCAGGTAGGCCACTTGCTGAAAGTTGTATGCTCCAGATTCAGTAATGCTACAGGTTTCAGCAATGTGCAACTCTAGTTTCAGAAATTGTCCTTTATGGTCAATAAGCATGCTAAATTTTCAGAGAGTTGTATGCTCTTACTACAAGTAATGGTTATGTTGCTAGAATCATTCATGGCATTGCATAGTCAAAATAGGCATACTAAACTTTCAGAGATTATCTTGTATGAATATGTTGCATGATTATGTCGACACCAAATGGAGTGTATGGAGAACAACCTGAACTAATGAGTTTTTATATGCTTGTGCCTTTTGTTTTGTATGTAGCTCAACTGGACTAGACAAGTTACTGATGGTGAAATTACTAAAACCTGATCACTGCAGTAATTCAGTGACTGAACAATGTTTACTTCACTTAACTGAACCCATGAGCTTGTAGTATGCCGATGGTTCTATGCTGAAAATTGTCATATATGTTCCTTGCTTTGGATATTCTGAATTGAGTTATCAGATATGAAAAATTTACATTGTCATTTTGTGTAAATAACAGCTTCTGTAGTTTACTGAAACCTAAGATGTTTCTATGATGAAAATATTCATATAATTTGAATTTTAGCATTCTTCAACTCCAACACAGTAGCTGTCATATAATCTGAATTTTAGCTGAACTGAAGTAAAATAAAGTTTAAAAGAAAGTAGCAGTGTATCTAACATTTGTGCATTTGTTTTTTTATAGGACCCAATGGGCAGCTCTCAATCATATGTTGCTATGCTCACACAAGACCCTGAAGTAGCTCTAGAGGTTGTCACACAAACCCCAATCACAGATACTGGCAGTAGCAGAGGGCGGGGTGGAAACTACAATCACACTGAAGATATCCAACTGTGTTGGTCTTGGATTGCCATTACATTCGACCCAAGAGTAGGAATTGATCAATCAAAGGGCACGTATTGGAATCGGATAGCACAGCACTATCATGAGAACAAAACTTTTGTCTCTGATAGAAACGCTACCTCACTGGAAAAAAGGTGGAATAGCATCCAGAAGGAATGCATTCGGTTTCAGGAATGCGTCGAGAAGATCGAACGTCTCCGTCCAAGTGGTGTTCCCCATACATAATATGTAAGTTGTTCTTAGCAAAATTAGTCTTTTAGTCACTAGTTTGTCAGTTACTTTTACTTATAGGTGAATTCTGTCATTGGAACAGAAATTTCAGTTTACTGGTAATCTGAATGGCATACTGTAAGGTTCAGTAATTTCCTTTATGTTTCACTAATTTCAGTTTTATCACTACTTTGCCTTATTGCCTTGTTGCAGATCAATTTAGCGCAACAATCCTATGATAAGACCAAAGGCTTTCCTTACCTTCACTGCTGGATGGAGGTCCGCCATACTGAAAAGTTCCAAACCATATATGAAGGAATGAAACATACTCAAGGAAAGAGAGAAAGGAAGTCCACAACCCCAATGCAACAAGCACAGCAAGATGACCGTGCACCCTCCAAACGTCCTCCAGGCCGCAAGCATTCAAAGGAGAAACAATCAAAGAAGAGTGGTGAAGATGAATATGCCGCTCAATTTGCAACCTTTATACAAATGAAGACAGAAGAACACCAGAAGCGTGGTGAAAGATGGAAAGCCGAGAAGGAGCTCGAGGAGAGAAAGTTGTTGTGGGATCAAGAACAGAAGATTATGTTCTGCAACATGTCTGACATGGATGAAAATCAACGAGCCTATGTCAAAGCAATGAGGCAGCAAATAGTTACGGCCAAGGAAGCACTAGCCAAAGCAGCAGGGGGAGGCTCCACAAGTGAACAGGGCAGTGGAGGGGACGTTGAGGAAGCCGAATCTGGAATGAGGCATTAGGCAAAGTAATGAGGCTATATATTTACTATATTCACTCAATAATCTTTAGTACAAGTCTATGTAATAATTTGATATGTACTTGAGCACTATGTAATAATTTATGTTACAGACCAGTTTTGCAAATTGAATTCATTTTTCAGAAATTACAATTATGTTGGTGAATGATTCTGGACAGAACTGACCTACTCGAAGACATATGTTGTGCTTGTTGTTGCTGAGTTATCTTGTTCTGCTGAGTCGATCCTACTATTTCAATGGTGGTGGTGCAGTGTCCTAAACTGTACAATGTTTTCAGAACATCCGGTGAGCTCCCTGAACATTCCAAACATTCCATCTTGCTTGTTTTCTTCTAACCTTGCCTGGCACTTATCTATCTCTGGAATTTTGAGCGATCTATTGCTACTGTTGTTGGTTATGTTAGTGTATTCTCTGGAATTTTGAGTGATATATTCCACAAATTTCAGTACCTGTTATGGCTACTTGTCGATCCTAGAACAGACTCGGAGTGTATTCTCATGTTTCAGAATGAGCAATGCCTGACAAAGTGGATGCAATGAGAGTTGCAGGTAACCTGTCAAATTAAATATGAAACTACGAGCTTCCGGAGTTCTGAACTATGCGTTGGCTACCTTGACAGAGTTCAGTAAAGGTGAAGTTCAGTAAACATAACAGCAGCTACCTTGGCTGAGCTTCTGCTATGAATCTTGGCTGTCAACTTTAGATTATAACAGCAGATAGGCTACACTTGAACAAGTGGTCTCACACAGACTAATTCACATTCCAATAAGAAAAACATTCCTTGCTTTACAGTAAGAAAAACCCAGCTAAATCTATACAGAAACATTCCAAAAATAATAAATTCAGAAAATTACATATTGTTCCCTGTAAATACAACCTCAGATGTTCCCTGTATGAGAAAAAACAACAGCACTAACAGCTTTGCCGCACCTTTATTGAACCATACAGAATTCAGCACTACTAGTTCCTCAAGAGAAAAAAAATGCAGGAATGCTCTTTACTCTTCACTCCAAATGAAAAAGAAGAGAAGAAAATACAAAAGATGTTTAAAAATTGATGCGCATACTGTGTTTGAGAAACTTTGCTGAGCATTACAATGTTTGAGAAACTGTCCCAGAAACTGTCTCAAGTATCCAGTTTCAGTTTCAGAAACTGAATAGTTTCTGGTTCAGATTCAGTATCTGAATTTCTGAACATTCAATCATTTTCAGTTAACTGAGTGTTGAACAATTCAAAGCTACATTGAAGAAAATTCTGGTGCTTATAGAATTCAGAATGGTCCATAAAATTCTCATACATTTATTTTCATACAAAATTACTGATCTCATATACAAAAGGAGTGTAGGCCCTATTTTGAGCTATGAATTTCCCAAAGATGTTCCACAAGATCGTTCCGTAGTTGCTCGTGCGCCGATTTATCCTCCATTGCTTTATGATTCTTGAGGAACTCTTGTACTAGAACTGGATCACGTGTTTGGTAGTCCTCGGGTGCCAACTCTGGGAGGCCGCCTGGCTCCTGATAGTAGTTAAAGTCCTGCTCATCTTCTCGCTCATCCTCTATGATCATGTTGTGTAAGATAACACAACACATCATGATGTACCAGAGATCATCTTTGCTCCACCATCTAGCAGGGCCTCGAATCATGGCGAATCGTGACTGTAGCACTCCGAAGGCTCGTTCTACGTCCTTCCTGCAAGATTCTTGCATTGTTGTGAAATGCACCTTCTTGTTACCTTGCGGGTTGCGAAAAGCTTTCACAAGTGGTGCCCATGCGGGGTATATCCCATCAGCAAGGTAATACCCCATGGTGTACTTATTTCCGTTTACCATATATTCCACTTTTGGAGCTGTCCCAGAAACCACCGTGTCGAATAGTGGCGACCGACGTAGCACGTTGATGTCATTGAATGAACCAGGAAGTCCAAAGAAGGCGTGCCAAATCCAGAGATCTTGTGATGCAACAGCTTCCAAGATCAAAGTTGGCCCATTCTTATGCCCTGTGTAAACACCTTGCCAAGCAACCGGGCACTTTTCCCACCTCCAATGCATGCAGTCTATGGATCCAAGCATCCCGGGGAATCCTCTTTCCTTGTTGATGGCTAGCAGCCTGGCTGTGTCTTGGGCATTGGGGGCCCTCAGGTATTCTTTACTGAAGATGTCAACAACAACTCTCACAAAACGTTTTAAAGCCTCAACTATGGTGCTTTCACCCATTCTGACTGAATCATCCAAGAAATCGGCTGACACACCGTGTGCAAGCATCCGAAAGGGTGCAAGAACCTTCTGAATAGCAGATGCACCTAGACGACCCACTGCATCAGGCTTCTGTCGGAAATAGTCGTCGTGAGCCTCGACGGCCGCTACTATCCTCAAGAAAAGTGCCCTCGACATCCGATACCTCCTTCTGAAGTGCTTTTCATTGTAAATAGGCTTGTCAGCGAAATAATCCGAATAAATATGCTCGTGACCACCTAGGATATCTCGTGGCACGTTGTGACGGCCCGACAAGGACCCGCGAAACTTTTTCTTGCTCTTCACTGCCGCAAGCATAGCACCAAGGAAGATGACATCATCGTCATCGGATTCCTCCTCTTCCTCCCGCAACCTCCGAAGCCTCTCGGACCTCGACATCTGCCACACAAACAAATTTAGTTAGCATATGTTCTGATACTAGTAACAAAAATTTATGACTTGCCTATTACATCATCATTCGGAGAAAATAACTGGATTGGTAAACAAGGTTTTGTTCAGATGATGACACAGTTCAGAATCCATTTACAATAGTGTTGTTCATGAATTTTTAGGCCAACTGTGCATTAAGCACATTTCAGCAAAATGCAGCATTCTAGCCATCCAAGTTGACCAGAACAAAGAAAATACAGTGAATGTATTATGATTGTTTTCCAATTTATGGTTAACAATTAAGACGAACAAATTTGACTTGGAAACTGCATTGCATGTATAGAAGAAACGCACATAACCTTGTCGTTTATGTCCGAAACAGCAACCGACGTTGTTCAGAGAGAGAGAGGGGAAATGGAGCAGCCAAAAGAAGTCCCTTCCTGATGCTTTTACCTGAAAAAATAAGCAGCTGGCTTAAACTAAACACAGACAACATAATTGATATCTCGAAACGATGAGAGCCGTAGAAGTTGCTGCCATAAGCAAATTTATGTTCTGATACTAGTAACAACAAATTTATGACTTGTTCAGATTACTTGTTTGCTTGGCATCAAGAACAGGTTCCCAATCTAGTGGACAGTGGTTTCCCCAATTCGGCATCAAGAAACAATCTTTTGGAATCAAGAAATATCGTAGGAAAAAAGGCATTGCAACAGGTGACATGTTGTGTGTGCAGGCAGAGACGACGACCAGGAAGCAAGCAAAGAGATGGAGGCAACATCGATGTCGTTGCAACAGGCAATGTGTGCGGTGTGTCAGCGAACAGTGAGGGGCGACTGTTGTTGACTACTAACCGTAGAGGGCCAACCCACATGGAGAACGACGAGGCGGCAGCGGAGGAGGCGACACCGACGGAGGTGGTGCCGGCGTTGGCGGAAGTGACGCCGCTGCTCAGCCACGCCGGCGAGCTGGGCGTGCGTGGCCGCCGGCGCGACAAGGGGCAAGGCAGGCCCGACGGCATGGGGGAGTGGCGGCCGGCGAGGGGGAGAGGCGATCAGCGGCTGCGGGAGGAAGAGAGGGAAGACGGCGGCAAGGCTCGAGGTCGCCGGCGGTGCGGGCGCGGTGACCAGGAAGCACGAGATCTTGCGGCGACGACGAAGCACGGGGGAGAAGCGAGCGACAGCGCAAGGAATTTTTTTCTCGCTGACAGGTAGGTCCCACTTTTACGGGCCGACATTTGGTCGGGCCGGCTGGAGTTGGGAGACAATTTCGGGCCTCTATGTTTTCCGGGCCGGCATCTAAATGCAATATACGGGCCCAAATTTTGGGGGCCGGCTGGAGTTGCTCTGAAGCAAGAGAATTGAAGCGCTAGGACGGCAAGTAACGACAGAGGTAGGTATAGCGAGCCACAAAGTGTGGCGTTGTTTTCGACCGCCACAGATGCGGCGAGATTCTGCGTGGCGGAGGCTTGCAGCTCACCTAAGAATCTGTGGCTGACTAAAGTTAGTTAACAAACCAAACACCTACCAAAGATTTTGTGGCACGTCTAAGGTTAGGCTGTGGCAACCTAAGGCTGGGAACCAAACACCCCCTTTATCCCTAGGTGCTGCTGCTGCAACTTCCCCCCTGTTCGGCTGGCTGGGCTGGGCGGCTGATATGGCTGGGCTGGCCATCTGGGCCCACCAATCGGCGTCTCATTCTAGGTGCTGATCAGCTCCAGCCCCAGCCCCAGCCATGGCTGGACCAACCATCCGAACAGGACCTTCATATATATGTTTTCCTTCACTCAAACGTGTGCTCACAGAATCACAGTGACTGCAAGCCGCAAAGGAAAGAAAACGGTTGATCGGGACATTCACACAAAAGCAAAGTGCTGATGAAGACTGATGCTGTTACTGAACATGACTTCACTTAACAAGTCATTCTCATTGTCTTATTATAATCAGTAGTATTTTGATCTGCATTTGCCTGTTACAGGCTGAGGTTACAGAGCACCAGCATTGACAATGCCATGAACATCAGTGGCGCACCGTGCCTCTTCTTCGGAGCTCAATTACGTCATCAGCTGGGTTGTTGTATGCCAATATGAATACTTGATCAGGCTGGGCTCTGGACTGAAGGCTGCCCCCTGGGCAACGCAACCGTATCCCGGAGGCAGTTGTTTCTGTCTTTCTGAAGCTATATACTTTTTGGTTTGATGCATGACCGATGGCTCCAAAACTGCGTACGCATGACTTGTATTGTATGGCCCATCCAAGTTGTGATTGCTGCATTTTGTTAGCTGGACTGAATCAGAATAGTAATTTAATCTGCATACACCTATTATCCTGTTACTTGTAACACTCCGTCTCCCAAGGCCGCACCGCGCTACCCTTCCGTAGGGGCGGACACGCGTACACATAGCACCCTGCTTATACTTTCGTCCTCGCTTCGTGTAAAAGGGTCAACCCGAAGGTGCTATGCTGGGGACAAAGGCTTATAAGTTGTTTCCACCCTCTCTAAACTAGTAAGGTGGTACTAAATTTGCGCATACCGCGCTCATGGGCCACTATGGGCCATATCAACTTGGGCCGGGTGTCACAATACACCCCCTCAAAGAACCCGACGTCCTCGTCGGTCCAACTCACCCGTCCAGTGCCGACCCATATGCCGTGTGTCCTACCCAGCCCACAGGCGCCATATGTCCGCACACTGACCCGAGCAAATGTCCAGGAACGTTCCCTCTTAGCGCACGACCGTACGTCCAGTGCCGACCCATATGTCATGTCATGTGTCCTAACCGGCACACACGCGCCATGCGCCCTATGTCCGCACACTGACCCGCACGCGCAACCGCGAGGGTCGGCTCTGGTATCATTTGTAACACCCCGTCTCCCAAGGCCGCACCGCCCTACCCGTATGCGCAACCGCGAGGGTCGGCTCTGATACCATTTGTAACACCCCGTCTCCCAAGGCCGCACCGCCCTACCCTTCCGTAGGGCGGACACGCGTACACATAGCACCCTGCTTACACTTTCGTCCTCGCTTCGTGTAAAAGGGTCAACCCGAAGGTGCTATGGCAGGGGGACAAAGGCTTATAAGTTGGCTCTACCCTCTCTAAACTAGTAAGGTGGTACTAAACTTACGCACACCACGCTCATAGACCACTATGGGCCATATCAACTTGGGCCGGGTGTCACGTTACTCCTATTCCTATTCTCAAGGTCATGGGTTGGCATTGTTGTCGTGGCCTCGTGGGTTAAGTCATCATATGCTGCTTACATGGCTATACTAGATGCTTCTGCTTGGCATTGAGGTTCTGATTTCTGAATACGAGAGAAGAACAGAATGAGATGTGGTTTTGTCATGCTAGTGAATGACCCGATTAACGCAGACCCTCTGGCAAGCCTTACAGAGTCACAATAACAGCAAAAGTTCGAATGTCTGTTGATAAAGAAGTGTTGTGAACCTCGTCGTCTCCTTGAATTCTTTTTCTGAACGATTGTCTCCTTGAATCTTAGGCCGTGTTCGGCTGGCTGTTTCACTTGTTTCTTCGGCTTCTCTGGCTGCAGCACTATACTATTCCAGTTGCTGTCCGGCTTATGTTGTGTCTAGTTTCCAAAAGTATTCCACTTCTTCTTATTCATCTTTCTCACAGAACACGTATTTCCAAAAGTATTTTTTACTTTCTATTCATCTCCCTCACAGAACACGGATCCCTAAAAATTTCTTTTTCACCTTTCCTATTCATCCTCCTCGCAGAACACGTATCCCAGGAAAAAAAGTACTTTTTCTCACCCTCAACTAAACACAGTCTAAAAATTCATTTTTCACCTTTCCTATTCATCCCCCTCACATAACACGCATCCCAGAAAAAAATATTTTTTCTCGTCCTCAACTAAGGGGTGTTTAGATTGGGGGAAGATTACCCGGAAAAACACTGTAGACTAAAAAACACTGTGGATGAATAGTGTTCTGTGTGTAGAAAGGGTGGGATGAATAGAAAAAAGTTGGATCAATAGTGTTTTTTTTTAATCTTGTTGTATCTAAACGCATCCTAAACACAGCCGAGCTGTAGCTACAGCCTAGCGAACACCCTCTTAGGGTATGTTTAGATTTGGAAAGATTCCCCAAACAGCATCTGCAGATAAAAAACACTATAGATGAATAATGTTATATGCGTGGGAAGGATTAGATGAATAGAGAAAAGTCAGACGAATAGTGTTTTTGAAGCGAGTTGGTGAATGTGAACGTACCCTTTAACACGCAAATAACTCCCGGAAGGGCTATTTTTGTCATTTGTGTGTCCAAGGTGCATTTCCTCCCAAGCTCTCCTTCTCATCATTGTCCGCAAATCACGGCACGCCTACTTCCATCTCCGCCGTCCGCCGCTCGCCACCCTCGAGATCTGGGACATTCACCTCCCCTACCCCCCTGGCAACGGCACGCTTCCTTCCTCATCACTCCCCCTGGCCTCGTCGTGTCACTCCAGTCACAGGCTCTCACCTGACAAACACTCCGCTCACACGGCGAACCCTCCACCACTGATCGCCTCGCCGGCGCCGCCCAGAATCGAAGCGCCGCGACAATGGGGGGAGGGCTGGTGGCGGACCTGTCGCACAGGATCGTGGGGACGCTGTGGAGGTGCCCGCAGACCAGGTGGCGCCCGGTCCTGCAGGTAGCGGACGTGCGCCACGTGCCGGACGGCAGCGGCCTCAGCCCGGCGCCGGAGCAGCGGTACAGCCTCACCCTCTCCGACGGCGTTCACTCGCAGCCCGGCAAGCTCGCCGCCTCCCTGAACCACCTCGCCAGGGATGGGGCCCTCCGCCGGGGCTCCGTGGTTCGCCTCCTCGACTTCGTCCGCGACGACTACCACCGCAGGTGAAGACTCGATATCGATTCCTCCTCTTGGAATTTCCTTTTTGGGGGGACAAGTCCTCTGCTTTCTGAGCAGGAAATGGTTTGATCTAGGTTTTGGTAGTGCTTTCTCTGTTTTTTTTTAAAAATCATTTTGAGTTGTGAATGCTAAAATACAACTAAACGGTGTGTATGTACAGGTAAAACTCGGTAACATCTTTTGGATTACTCCTGATCTGCATAAACTGAAAAGTTTTACCCATCACTGTGTATCCAGTGACAATTTCGCAGATCTGTAAATCCCTTATCCAAACACTCATTACTCATTAGTATGTTGCTCCCATTTATTTGTTCCTTCTATCTGTTACAAGGTTCAGTTGTGCATGTGTGGATTGTAACATTTCCTTGATAAAAATCGCCACCGTTATATTCTGAGTTTACACATGGAACAATTGCCTAAGACAATAAAAATCCTATCCCATCCCACACGATTTATCATTTGCTTCATTCCCATATTTTCCATGTCCTAAACAAAGGGCAGAAGATGCCATTTTGTAACCACCGGAAGATGGTTTCTAGACAATCCATGTAAAATTAATGCCCTTAAGGATTTAAACATAAATGTTCTTGGTTTATTGTGAACTGTTTTGTTTTACTAAAAGGTGAGGAAACCCTTATTAAAAAAAAAAGATGTTCTTGGTGTAGTGTTTTGAACTTCGCACCCACAATTGGTTTTTGGTAAAAACTGAGGAAACTCCTATTCCAAAAAAGATGTTCTTGGTGTAGTGTTTTAGGCTTTGTATGGCATAATCCAAAGGAAAGCAAGCTCTGACATGATAATTGTTAGTAACGGGTAATTTACAAACTAGTTGATTTGTGCGCTACTATCATTTTGTTATCAAGATGAGTAGAACATCACAGTGGCAGTAGAAAGGAGTTCGAGCTGTTGTGCCATCCTGAATCTTATTTCAGTTCATTAAGCCATTTCCTTGAAATGTCTTGCAATAGCCTAATGGAGTTTGTCTATGGTGTCTGCATTTCCTAGTGGCTTACTTTTGGAAATTATGATAGCCATTACTTACTGCTGGTTATATGTCGTGTTTTCTTTTTCAGGACCATCATTGTCACTCAGTTACAAATACTGCAAACTGAGTGCCCGCTGATTGGGAGTCTCAAGCCCTATGAGCCAACAAGGAAATCTGGGGGGTTCACCACTAGATCAATTAGACATGTACTTAGGCCCGAGCCTGGTTGTGAACCTTATCGTGGAGGCCAACACAATCATCAGTCTTGCATTGCCTCTGAGGCTGAGGGAAGCGCTAATGGCTTGTCATATCATAGCCCTCGTCGTGGATCCAGTCTACCTGGTGGAGACACGCTATCTCCTGTTGGTCTATTGGCAGAACCAGCTGTCTGGAAAACGGTTCGACAGATCAAGGATGAATACTTGGGGTACTCAGATGTGCCAGACTTCATCACTGTCAAGGCCTTTATCTCATTTATAAAGACTGAGCGCTTGTGCTCAGCTGCTTACCCGATGGTGTTCAATGGTAAGGTATGCAATGTTAAGGCAGCTGGTAGTGATGATGGGATGTGGCCCAACAAGAGAAGTGGACAGAGTTTTGGATCTTGCTATTATGGGACATGGCACCTTAAGAGATGTGGGCACAGCTCTTATTCCTGTGACTGTGAGTACTCATGTGGGCAAAGATTTGATTCCTGTGACTGTGGGTATTCTGTTCGCATCCAGATCCAGGACTACACGGGTGCGACCTTTGCTACTATGTATGACAAGGCTGCGAAAGAAATATTTGGCTACACTGCAAAGGAGCTCTACTTGATGTGGTCTGAAGAGCAAGATTGTGCACAACTGCGTGGTATCAAGCTGGGCATTGAGTATAAGCAATATGTGCTCCAGCTGAAGGTCGAAGCAAAACCTTTTTCTGGTGGGCGTCAGGTTGAGTGTGTCGTTCTCAAAGCCGAAAAGGTGAATCCATCAGCTGAATCCCGTCGCCTCTTGGGGGAGATTGACACACTTTTGGGGCAGAGTTTAGGCTCATACCGGGAGTTTGGTGGCTCCATGCCCACCTCCAACAGTAGCCATGCCGTCCATCCTGCCATTGCACATTATCTGCGCTTCGCAGATCACTTGAGTCAGCAGGCAAACATGTATGATTGGATTCTGAAGCCTTCCGTACCCTCAGCTTTTGGTGCTTGCGGTTATGGCTTTGACCACGGTTCAGACATTCATGGGCAGGGATCATCAGCGACTGATGGGTTCGTTGGCAGGTTCAGTGGTGCCACACCCTCTGCCAGCATCGCCCCAGATGTGCCTCAGCGTACGTGGTGCGCGGACCTCAGCGCAGAGGGTTGAGCGGTCTCCAGGGAAGCCCTGATTAACCTGGAGCCACACCTCGCAGGTGATGGCTGGTGGCCTCATGGGCAGCTGCTTCAGGACATGGGTTTATGCAGTTGTAATTGCTGCCTGGGTGAAGCAAGTTCATACTGGGGCAGTCTATATGCAGTAGTTGTATCGTATGCCTTGAAGCTATGCAGTAGTTGTGTGTTGGTTGCTTGAATCAGGACAAGCCTAAGTAATAGTTGCATCTAAATGTCTAATGTATATAGTATGGCTTGAGACCATCAGGACCATGTATTATTCAGCAGTACCATGTAGTGTCTGTATGGCTTGCAATCTATCAAGGACCTTGTTTTAGTATTTTCGCTGGGTGCATGCTTATTTGCTGGGATGAAACACTGATGAATGATCGTGTTGTAATGCTGCCTGAAGAGCAGCGAATTTATCTTGCAACAAAGTCCAGCGAAGGCGAAACACACACGCACACACCATGGGGCCTCTCGAAAAGGCCCTTAGCCCAGTTGATCCACAAGGCCCATGTGAGGCCGTAAACGTGGGCCCATATACTCCATGGGGGTATTCTCGTCATTTCCCCACCGCCACCCCCCCCTCCCCCGGCTAGGCTTCCCTCGTACGCCACCGCTCCTCGCCACCAACCAGCGTTAACTCCCCACTCCCCCATGCACGCTCCTCGTCTCGTCAGTGCTCTCACCCACGTCGGCCGCGGGAGGAGCCAATCAGCGGACCAGCGAAGGCGGAATGGGAGGAGGAACAGGCAGGGTGGATGTGGCCCTGTGGCGAGGGGCAGTGGCGGCGATGATGTCGCGCCAGCTGGCCGCCGGGGTGCTGCAGCCGGTGCTGCAGCTGGTGGACGCGCCGAGGCCGGTGCTCGCCGCGACGTCGCCTCCGCCGCGGTACCGGATGACGCTCTCCGACGGCGCGCACCTGCAGCCGGCCGTGCTCACCACGTCCCTCAACGGCCTCGTCACCGGCGGCGAGCTCCGCCGCGGCACCGTCATCCGCGTCCTCGAGTACATCTCCGGCGTCATCCAGAAGCAGAGGTGACTGAATGTTCCCCTTCCCCGCCCCCCTCTCACTAGCCTAGGGCGGATGCATCAGATCGGATTTCTTGCCACAGTGTGTTCTTAGTTACTGTAGAAATGCAGGGGGTGGCTTGTGACCTTTTTTTTTATATATAATAAAAAGCCTTGCGCCTGCGGCGGCCGAGCATTGGAAAATCACCTCGATAGGTTTAGTGATTCTTCGTTGCAGAAATGTTATGCACTTATGCCGGCGTGGTGGGGTGTTCGGGTCGTCTTGGGCTGTTACTCCAATATTGATATTGGCGTCAGTTTTCTGCGCTGTGCCTGCACTGAATCACTGAGTGATCCATCGTACTGCATGTCCTGCCAACAAGTGTTGGATTCTATGGTTGTGGTGCCACGTATTGAGAGATCAATCGTAACTCGGTAGCTATAATGACATTGTGACTATGACTGTCTGTATGCACTTTGCACGGAATCAATCCAGATGGAGCCATGCTCTTATAGTTTGGCGTTATGTGCATAAGGTTTTTCTATTTGAGCTGATCATGCTGTAATTCGTTTTTTAGTAAAAAATCACAATGAAAGTTATTCTTTTACTGCACCGCACTCTGAAGTTGTTTCTCTTTTAATCGGATAGTAGGTTCTGATAAGCTCAACTGAAACCGTCTGGGTTTCTTAGTTTGTTAGCGAGATCACCAAAACTGTTTATTTTACGTTTCCACTTACATTTGATTTGTTCTTGTACATTACTAATTTGGATGGGCTGTATTTGTCCATTTTTACCTGCAAGGATACGAGTGCTACCTAAATGACAAAGGTCTCAGCTTTCAGCTAAATGTTCTTATATTTGTTTCACTGTTTTGTTAGTTGGTTTCTAGTGTAAATTATATTTTTCTAACTCATCGGTGTTGTTCAATTTTTTTTTTACCATTTCTGTTTGCAACTGAAGCTCATTATTTTAGATAATTCTGGATGAGCAAATTTCTCATACGTAATATCTTGCTAAATCAGGTGGTGTGTTTCATGGATAAATTCTTTTTTTGAACGAATATTTCATGGATAAATTCTGGTCAATTAAGTTGGCTGTTCTCTGACTATTTTTCTTTGTGTATCCTTGCTTCTTCATTCAGGTTCATTCTTGTTATCCAACTTGAGATACTGCATGCTGAGTTCGCACTCATTGGCAATCCCACAATCTATGAGGACAATGCAACTCAACATTTTGATGTATGCTGTTCTGGTGGTCTTGGCAGCAATGAGCCTTGCTTCATGCCAGGTGCTCAGCAAGTTGTTAGTGACTCATCATGTTTACCTAGTCATGGTCATGGCTTGTTGGATTCTTCAAGCACTACAAGCGTAGAGCCTGCTATGAATAGTCTGCCTTTCGGTGAATGTCTTAGTTCAGTTACAGCAAGGAGCGCCATAGATGCCAAGATGCAGCAGCTTTCACTGAAAGATCATCAAAACGAGAGGTTTGCATTGAATGCAACAGGTTATGCCTTTGTCCCTTCTGGTAATACTTCTGGTAACGCAATGCCACCATCAAACTTTCATTCAACTCCAACGTATATGGATAAGTTCCATATTGCTACGAATGAGTCTCCCCTTCGCATTACCCCTATTAATGCACTGAACCCATACCGAGCTAGATGGAGGATTAAGGCTAGGGTGACTGCAAAGACTGATCTTAGGCACTTCACAAATTCCAGAGGTCCTGGAAAAGTATTCTGGTTTGATCTTCTTGATGCAGAGGGTGGAGAAGTTCGTGCAACATGCTTCAATTCGCAGGCTGAGCAGTATTTTGATCTAATTGAGGTTGATAAGGTGTACCTGATATCTGAGCGGTCACTGAGACCAGCACAGAAGAAGTTTAACTCTTTGAATAATGACTATGAAATATTACTGGATCACAGAACATCTATAGAGATTTGCTGTGGTGTTGAAACCAGCTTCATTATGCAGCAGTACAATTTCAGACAGATCAGTGAGATTGAGAACATGGAGATTGGCGCTTTTGTGGATTTAGTTGGTATAGTTATGGCAGTTGGTCCTTCTGCAATGTTGATGCGAAAGGATGGCACAAGAGCCCAGAAAAGACCAGTTCAACTGAAAGACATGTCTGGTCGGAGTGTGGAAATAGTCTTCTGGGGCAAATTCGGTGATGCTGAAGGACACCAACTGCAGTTACTGTCTGATTCTGGTTCAAACCCTGTACTGGCTGTGAAAGGTGGTCGCATCAGTGATTTCAGCGGTAGATCTGTCGTCACTATCAGCTCAACCCGGTTAAAAGTGAACCCAGATTTGCCAGTGGTAGAAGGGCTGAAGCAGTGGTACATGGCTGGAGGAAAGACTGCTCCATGCGTTTCTTTGTCTCAGGATACATCAAGCGTTAACAGTATTTATGTGCAGAAAACAATTTCACAGATCAAGGATGAGAACCTGGGGCGATCAGATAAACCTGATTTCATCACTGTCAGGGCTGTAATCTTAAATGTGCTGACTGATAAATTCTGTTATCCAGCCTGCACCTTGGAGCTGAATGGAAAGGTGTACTCCCTCCGTTCCTAAATAACTGTCTTTCTCACTTCCCGAGAAACAACTTTGATCAATTATGTATAAAAATATATTCAAGTTTATGGTACAAGTTAAATACCATTAGGTGTGTTTAGATTGTAGGAAAAAACACTGTAGCATAAGAAAAGCACTGTAGCATTCGCTGGGAAACGTGTTTTGTGAGGGGGGAATAGTAAAAAGTTGGAATGAATAGTGGAAAGTTGGAATGAATAGTGAATAGTTGGGAATCTGAACATGGCTTAGATAGATATTTGAATCTAGTTTTTTATAAAATTTATTTGGAGATTTAAATGTTGCACGTATTTGCTACAAATCTAGTTAAACTTGTGGCACGAACATCCAAAGCGACACTTAATAAGGGACAGAGGGAGTATGACAATGGTGATGGGACGTGGTTTTGTGATAGATGCAATCAAAGCTCTGATAATTGTGATTACAGGTACTTGCTTCTGTGTCAGATCAAGGATCACACCGGTATTGCTTATGCTACTGCGTTCCAAGAGGCTGCTAAGGAGATAGTTGGACACACGGCTCAAGAGCTTATCGTGATACGGGATGTGGAACGAGATCACTTGATGTTAGCTACGCCAATCAGGCTGGGCACTGGACGAAGGGCTGCTTTGTCTGACCCACTTAGTGCCTCGCTAATGCGATCACAGGCAGGAAAACCCTATCAGACCAAGTAGTTCTATGAAATTTGCTTTAGCTTATTAGTATGTCCTACTGTATCATGTACATTAGCTATACATTAATCGGTACCTATCTAGATGCCGGGTTCAGTGTGCCCCCGGCTAGCTCGCTTTGCTATACTAGTACTCTGGAGTCTGGAACCTGTGTTTGTAAGCAGTTTAATGGGGTATGCTTTATGTTATGTTCTAGACTACTCGAATGTAATTATGTAATGTCCCTGTGTTATATTCGTTTAGTTACTTGTGTTGAGGCGTAGAACAGCACGAAAATGCACCAGTACTGGTTGCAGTGCCTAGCATGGTAATCATTTTCACTACCCGTGTTTTCGTTTTGGAGTGTTTGTTAGTGAATGAAACGGCCCGGTTTGGGGTCCAGGTTTCGTTTGTAGAAAGATTCAAGGCTGTGTTTAGGGTGTGTTCAGATTTCAAACAAATTACTATTCATTCTAACTTTTTGCTATTCAACTATTATTTTCTCTCAGAAAACACGTTTCTCAGGAGTTAGGTATGGTGTTTTTCTAAAGTTTTTTTCTACAATCCAAACGCATACTTAGTTTAAAAAGAAAAAGAAAATATTTTTCGTGTTCTGTGAAAGAAAAAATAGAAAAGTTCGAAAAGAATTTTTTTTAAAAAAAACGTATTACGTGAGAGGAATGAATAAAAATGAAAGTTCGAAAATCTCCGGACGCCTTCAAGCTTCTCACGCACGCCACCGCCGCGGCGCCGCCCTTCTTCAGCAACCACCAGGGCGGGCCCAGGGGATATAACCCACGTTTCCCGCGGCACTTCCATTTCCACTTCCGAAAATCTCGCGCCCACAATCTTCACATTCCCCATCGCGATCGATCGCCTGCACTGCCTGCAACCGCGGGGCGTCCGGCAACTGGTGAAAGGAGTGCGGGAGGAAGGATGGAGGCGGACCTGTCGCGCGGGGCCGTGGCGACGATGTCGCGCCACCAGGGGGAGGGGTTGCGCCCGGTGCTGCAGGTGGTGGACGCGCCGCGGATCGTCGGCTCCTCTGCGGCGGCGGCGGCGCTCGTGCTCTCCGACGGCGCGCACCTGCTGCGGGGCCTGCTCCCTGCCTCCCTCAACCACCTCATCGCCGGCGGCGCGCTCCGCCGCGGCAGCGTCGTCCGCGTCCTCGAATACGTCTGCAGCTACATCCAGAACCAGAGGTATACTGACGAATCGCTCCCCATCTCTAGTTTAATCAATGCGATTGGATTACGACGCAAATTGGACTTCTTTTTTTTTTGAAGTGATGTGCAACTGTGCGCTTAGTAGTAGATTTATGTAGAATTTCTTAGGGTTTTGTAACGCTTAGCTATTGGAAATTGAATCCCCTGCGATTCGCTTGCTGGATCCTATCCTTGGTTGGGTATTGCCAAGAAAGTCTGGCGATGGTTGGGCAAAAATGCTTTTACATGGAATAATCGAGGGAGTAGTTCGTGACCCTTAATAAGCATTTGGTCTTTGTAGGTTTGGTTATGCACATGAAGTTTCTGAATACTTAACATGCCACCTATCGCCTGAAGCCCGGATCTGGTGGAGTTTTTTTTTTTGGTGGAGGGTATAATACCGTACCCTACTATTTTTTCCATGAGATGAAACAACTAGAATTACAAGATTATTTGGTCTTGTCTACTTAACCTGGCTGCAAAATAGCCTTATCATTTTAGTTTTCATGTTCCACATAGATTTGATGTATACCATGTTACTTAATCTGATGGGTGCATCAATCCATGCTTCATATATACTTACCTGCAAGGATCGATCACACAAAGGCATGGAGTTTTCAACTTGGCGCTTCTAGGTTAAAAATAAGATGCTGTTCTCTTTATGTGTATTGTCAGCATGTTACCTAATGGTTAAAATCTCAGCTTTGAGTCAAAAGTTCTTCTATTTGTTTCAACATTCTAGATGTTTCATCACAAGCAAGCTGAGTTGCTTTTATATAACTTATTCCATTTTTAAAAATATTTTAGGTGTGGTTAATTTTCTTTCTACCATTTGTGTTCTACCAATTAAGTTCATCTTTACTTGAAGCGTGGACATGATAAAATCATTTCATGGATTTATTTTTGTCAATTAAACAGAACATTCTCTGATTTCTTTTGCCTATTGTGTCTTGGTTCTACATTCAGGGTCATTATTGTTATCCAACTTGAGATACTGCAAGTTGAGTGTGCACTGATCGACAATCCAACAATCTATGAGGCAAATGCAACTCAACTTGATGATGTATCCGCACAGAACATAGTAGATGACAAGATGCAGCAGCTTTCACTAAATAATGATCATCAGAACCAAAACTTTGCTGTCTCTACCAGAGGTTGGGTCTTTGGATCTCTTGGCAATGCGTGTGGAAGTCTCTTGGCACCTTCGTATCTTCTGTCACCTCCAATGTCTATGGATGGAACCCGTGTTCCTAGGAATAAATCTCCTCTTCGCATTACCCCTATTAATGCACTGAGCCCATACCAAGTTAGATGGAGGATTAAGGCTAGGGTGACTGCAAAGACTGATCTTAAGCACTTCACGAATACCAGAGGTCCTGGAAAAGTATTCTCCTTTGATCTTCTTGATGTAGAGGGTGGAGAAGTTCGTGCAACATGCTTCAATTTGCAGGCTGAGCAGGGTAACACCCAAATTTTGTTCATCACATTAAAAGTAATGTAGGCAACTGTGGGTGTAGAGTACTGACGGACTAAACAACCCTAGCGGACCACCCTGTGGGCCGGCCCATATACAAGACTTGACGTACAAGACAAGGATTAGTCCTAGTTAGTTTGGATAAACTGTATCAAGGGATTAGAGATTAACTTGTACAAGACTCCTAGTCCTATACGGTCTCCATGTAACTCTGCCCTCCGGCATATATAAGGGGAGGCAGGGACCCCCTTCAAAGCATCGCTTTACACCAGATCAATACAAGATACACCATACAGGACGTAGGGTATTACGCGTATTGCGGCCTGAACCTGTCTAAATCGTTTCTTGTCACCTTCGGCTCTAGATTCTCGACGACTTCTCCCTAAACCCTTCTCTCGGGGCACCCCCTCGAGAACGTTGTCAGCATAAATCGCCGACACTTTGGCGCCGTCCGTGGGATCTACTCGTCGAAAACTCGCTAAAGAGTCGATGGCTTCGTTCAGCGCCTCCATCGTCACCAAGTTCGAAGCAGGCGCCACCTTCGTCTTCGGCTCCTGGGTTTGCATCGCAAACCAGGTAGGCGAGCTTCAACACCAACTGCGCAACACCAACTGGGCAGCAACCATTTTCTTTAGTTTTGTTGTTTTAGGGAATATTAAATGGCAAATTTAAATCTAGCTCTTAAAATATTTAGATATCATTTAAATTAGTGTCCATAAAGTCTTTGTTGCATTCATGCTGTTTGCATATATTTTGAATGCTGGTTTAAATTTTAAAAAAAGGGTTTGCAAAAGTTTAAAATTAAAGTTCAAACTCTCTCTTTTCCCTCTCTCTTTTTCTAGCCCAACCCGGTTTCCTCTCGCGGCCCAGTTTCTTTTCCGGCCCAGCGCGGCCCAGCCGCTCTCTCTTCCTTCTCTCTTTCTTCCGCTGACGTGTGGGTCCCGCATGTCGGTCGTCTTCCTCGCGCCGTATGCGAGCGGGACTCGACGTCGAGTCCGAGCGCCGCCCGACTCCGCGCCGCTCTCCCTTGGGCGCAGGACTTGTTCCTCGGCCCTTTATAAACGCGCCGCCCGAGCTCCCTTGCCCCTCAACCCAAGCCAAAGCTTCCGCGCCGCCATAGCCGCTCGAACCCTAGGTCAAGGCCGCCGCTTCGATTCCGAGTCTGCGTCGTCTTCTCGTCGCTCCTAGTTCGTCGTCGAGGTTCGTGTGGAGGTAAGGAAGTCGCCAAACCTCTTTTCCCTCTCTCTCTCTCGCTCTCTCGCGCTTGCGCGACCTCGCGGTCGCAACCGAGCCACCGCTCACCGCCGTGAGCTCCCTCCGCTGCGTAATCCTCGTTTAGAACCCCCAAAATAGGTTCCCCACATCCCCAGCTTTCTCCCGAGCCTCGAATCGTAGGAAACCGAGCTTCCTAGCCCTAGTTACGCCCAACTCCGGCGAAGATCCGGCGGAGCGCCGCCGTCCCCGGTCGCCAGCGCCGCCGCGGTCGCCCCTTTGATCAAGAGCCGTTAGATCGAGATCCAACGGTTGAGAATCGATCTGACTCGAGTCAAACTGGGCGCACCGGTCAGCCGTGTCGTTTTTGCAGAAAAGCCCCTCCACTTTTTGGAAATCAACCCGCAGTCCAAGCCAGTTGAAAAATAATTAGATCTAGGTCCTTTTATTTTTGTTTTAGCCCTTGATCTTTCTAAATATCTAACCCGCCGTCCTGCTGCGTAGTTTTTCACTAAAGTCCTTCTGTTTTTATATAAAATTACGTTTTAGGTCCCTGGTTTCTTTTGTTTAAGCCCCTGGAGAGTTAGATTTAGTTCAAAGAAGCCCCTGAACCTTGTTTTAGCCATATCTTAACCGTTTTAAGTCCGATTTGAGTGATCTTTGCGCTCACGCGATCGTATCTTCATCAAGAATAGTTCTAGACACGTCTTTGCGTCTTTAAAAATTGTATGGTGTATTGTTTTTCTTTTATTGATTGAATGCTTGTGCGAATCGTGTAGAGAACGGTCCGTTCGAGGGAGATCAAGATCAAGTCTTCGAGGAGGAGCCACCGCAGTACTTTGAGCAAGGCAAGTGGATTTCCCCCTCTGCATACTCTTTTGAACCCATACACATCGCATGACAACAAATTTTATATTTATGTTTGCGATGCATTAATTTGATGGGTCCTATGTAAGGATGACTAGTCTTTTACACCTAAGCCTTGATACACCAGGTTTACTTTTATGTTGGGTAGCTATGCTAGATGCTTAACCTTGGTTCATGGTGGGTTCTATCCAACATTGATGAATATTCTTATTATTGTTATACCTTGTTATGTTAATACAAGATCATCATGCTAATTGGAACATGGAGAACCACCCGGGATTTACCGTACAACCACAATACCATATGGCTCTGGTCTTAGCTGAATAACTAGATGAACTACATGTTGTGTTTGTGCTGCCTGTTGGGTTGTTATTTGTTTGTGGATGTGTTGGTGCGGGGATCGGAAGACTCTGTCTTCTGTTGAAACCGTAGGTGTTGGGAACAAACACACATGTAGGAATTCTTTGTAAAGGCTTCGTAGCATCCCTATGCAGTCATACCTCGGAAGTGTGGTACGTGCCTGGCCCGCACTGCATGGTTGGGTCCAAAGTTCTTCGGAGCTTTTACGCGAATTGTGGTGAAAGTGTACAACCTCTGCAGAGTGTAAAACTGTTATAACAGCCGTGTTCGCGGTCATGAACGGCCTGGACCCTCACGTGATTAATCTATCGGAATATAAAATCAAATCATTGCATGCATATGTTATTGGTTATGTTTATGTTTATTTTGTGCTTACTTATTGTTAATATATGGGTTGGTATATACTTATATCCTAGTAAATAGTTGCTTGTTAATAAAACTTGATCAACTAAAATGCTGACCGCTGCAAACCAAGCCTTTCCTTGATAGCTTGCATATTTCCCCCACTTGCTGAGTACCAACCATAAGTGTACTCATCCTTGCTTATATTGGATCAGAAGGTAATAAGGGAGCGGAGTACCTCAGCGATCTTGATGAGTTCTAGGCGTGTGTTCCACCAGTCAGATGCCTGTGGAGTGCTTTTGGAGTTATTGTCTTTAGTTATAGTGTGAACCAGTTTAATTTGGCCTTTGTGCCATATTCGTGAGTGTAATAAATACTTTATTTATTAAATATTCGTTTGAGTACTGTTCTGTTATTTACTCACGGTCTATCATATGTGTGTAATTTGATCCTGCCACACATATGAGATGTACTCGGTTTTCTTTCTAAAACCGGGTATGACATGCAGTATTTTGATCTAATTGAGGTTGATAAGGTGTACTTGATATCTGAGGGGTCGCTGAAACCAGCACAGAAGAGGTTTAACCCTTTGAATAATGAATACGAAATATGTGTGGATCACAAAACCTCTATAGAGACTCTATAGAGATTCTCTCTATAGAGGTGGAAGTTCATTCCGTAAGTAATAAATGACCGCACAAGCCCGTGTTTCATATGCAATCAGCTTGAGAACTGTCTATCAGCTGTCCTGTCAGAGCTACTTAGCAGGCTGCTAAACACCTATCATATGAAGTGATTCTATGAAGTTTGCTTTTGCTTTAGCACCTATATATGCTATCATGTACCTTATTTATATTGTGAGCACCTACTATGTGCCGGGGACTATTCTGTCGTCCTCGGCAAGCTTGCGTTTATTCTAGAAGCTGTGTTAGTACTTAGTACTTAGTAAGCACTTTACTTGCCTATGTACTATGCTTTAAGTTTGTCTTGTGCTCTAGACTGTTCGAATCGAAAGTCTGTGCTATATTTCTCATTCTATCTATGAGAAAGGTGTGACTACGACTTTCATCTGTATGTGAAGTGTTCAGGGCTTCAAGCAGTTACTCGTTTTATTTTCTCCTGAAGAACAGCAGTGAAACGCAATGTGGCCGGTTTCTGTTCATGTGTGATGGAGGTTGCCCGAGAATGATTGGATGAAAAAGGTCTACCTCTTCCATGGAAGAGTTAGGTAACTGACAGCTGCCTGGAAACATGCATGATGTATGGTGTATACGTCCATTTTTATGGCTTTAGCCTAGCTTTAGGGTTCAGACCACCTCACTACCTCAGCCGCATTGCAGCACAGCAGCTCACCAGCTCAAGCTGATAATCATCAAGGCCTTCACCTGGGACCTGCACGGTGCCTGAAAGATCAAGCATCTTACCCCCTGTTCGGATGCTTGGATTTGGCTGGGCTGGAGGCAGGGCTGATCAGCCGATGGTACAGCTGCTGAATCAGCAGCTGGAGCTGATCAGCCGCTGGTGCTGAATCAATCGCAGGACCAGCCGCAAGAAAAGGTCACGGGAGCAGACCGACCACAGCCAGACGTATCTTTTTTGTCCAGCCGTTCGGCTGGCTGGGCTGCCGAACGGCCAGGCTGATCAGCGCGTTCAGCCAGCGTCCAGCCCAGCCAAATCCAAGCATCCGAACATACTCTTATAGTGATCCATACATCATGCATGTTTCTGGATGCCGGTTGTCGTGCTGGGTTTTTATAACATGCTACTATTCTTCTCGCTAAACTATCCCGTGCCTAGAAAACGAAAAAGGTTCAAACTATTTGGCTGATTGTTTCGTGATTGGTGGCCATGACAGTTCCTGTTGGCCTGGCTGCTTCTAAAAATTGTACTCCTACTAAGCCGCTTGATTTTTTTAAAACTTTTGAAAGTTTGATCAACTTGAAGTACATGTTGGGGCAATTACGTTACATCATTTTTCTGTTTTGAGGAAAATCACATGAAAAACTAATTGGGCTACAACGAAGCCCCTCGGAAAGGTAATAGAAGGGGCATTCACGTCTTTCCGCGTAAAATTTTTCTCTCTCCCTCCACGCTTTTCTCTCCCTCTCCTCCCAAAATCTCTCCCCTCCATCTCCCTAGTCCCTAGTCCCGTACCTTCCTTCCCCCGGAAGCTTCAAGAAAATCTCTCTACCCAGCGCGATGATGACGGCGCCGGCGCAGCTGACCCCCGGCTGGGTGGCGGCGGTCTCCGAGTACAACGACGGCGACGGCATGCTTCAGCCGGTGCTGCAGGTGGTCGACGTGGTCAAGGTCGGCAACCCGCAGAGGAACCCCGCCGCCGTCGAGCGCTTCCGGATGGTGCTCTCCGACGGCGTCCACTCCGTGCAATGCATTCTCGCCACTGCCATCAACCCGCTCGTCCGCGACGGCGCCATCAAGCAGGGGTCCGTCATCCACCTCCAGGAGTTCAACCTCAGCACCATCCAGAACCGCAGGTGAGGGCTTAATCAGTTAATCTTGCCCTACGTCCGCTTCCCGGCTCCATCCCCGGTTCGGATCGCAGATTTATTGGGTTGCTTGCGTAGAAAGGTTGGATCTTGAACTGCTTCCCGTGGGCTCCGCTCATTACGGAGTGTTTTGCTCGGGGGTGCGAACTTTGCAACACTTTCATAGGATATTGTTGCGGATGCGGCTTTCTAATGTAGGTTGGGATTCTGTGATGGTGTATTAGTGTGGTATTAGTGCTCATGGTCCTTTCAGTCCATCCTCATGGGGAAGTTTCATACTCTTATTTATGGGTTTCCTGTCTTCCGGTTAGCTGCCAACTAGATGTTGTTATATTTTGTTCTTGGCTTTGGAGTCTACTAAGTTCGCAGCCAATTATATTCTCTTTCCGGTCAAGCTTGGTTTGCTTCACTGTATTTGTTTTGGGATCCAATAATGCGCATGGATGTTATTTCCTTGGCATTAGCAATCTTCCAATGCCAAGAGGACCTACAAACATACAACACTTTGATGTGCAAAGTACCTTTTATTCTGTATGAACATCCTATGCCGTTGATCATCCTTAATCAAGTAAAATTGTGCTGTACTGTTCTGCCAGTGATTAAAATTAAACAAGCTTTCGTTCAGACATCCATGTCAAATCAGCAAAACATATGCTGCTGTGACCATTCAAATGAGTTGTAGAGGTATCTCTGTTTAGTACTCCAGGTCTGAACCTTGAATATTCTTGTGGCATAAGTATGCATACTGATAGAACATGAATCATGGTAAGAAAAAAAAAACCATACTGACATATGAATTTTGGGATCTGAAGTGGGTCACTATTGTTTCCTGAATATTTCAAGAATTGTTGTTTGCTTGACTTCTTTTGTTCTTTGACTTACAGTTAATTCTTTCTTAGAAATAACTAGGCATCTTTTATAGAGAGGAATATCCTACTTGAATGTTATTTTGTTGACACCGTTTAATGCCTTACTTCTTATCAGTTGAGTTGACCATGTTTATTCTTTTATTCAGGATCATTATTGTTATCAGACTTGATGTTCTGCAAAGTGAGTGCGGCATAATCGGAAACCCCAGACCCTATGAGCCACCAAACCTACCTGCTCCTTGCGTTCCTCTGTCTCAGGATACATCAACCATTAGCAGGGTCTATGTGCAGAAAACAATTGCGCAGATCAAGGATGATTACCTGTGGCTATCAGATAAACCTGATTTGATCAATGTCAGGGCTGTAATATCAAATGTGGTGGCTGATAACTTTTGTTACCCAGCTTGCACCTTGGAGTTTAATGGTAAACGATGCAACAAAAAGGTTACAAGAAATGACAATTGGGCATGGTATTGTGGTAGATGCAATCAGAGCTTTGAAAACTGTGAGTACAGGTACTTGCTTACGTGTCAGATCAAGGATCATACTGGTACTACCGTTGCCATTGCATTCCAAGAGGCTGGTGAGGCAATAGTTGGCTACACAGCACATGAGCTTTTCACAATACGAAATGTGCATCAAGATGAGGCGAGGTTCAGAAAAATCATGGATGCTGTACTTGGGCGTGAATACCTATTCAAGCTGAGAACAAAGGAGGAAACCTTCAACACCGAGCAGCCTGTGAAATTCAACATTGTTAGTGTTGACAAGTTGGATGCGTCAGATATGAGTCATCGTCTCTTGGAAGAGATTGACAACCTTTTGAAGGACTTTTCACACTCTACCCTCCAGGGTGCTTCATCATACCATTCAAATGTTGGTTATGGCTTATACCACGGTTTGGGCAGTGCAAGTCCATTCTGTCGTCAGTGATCAATGAGACAATGACCGTGCAAGCCTGTGTTTGTATGCAGTCAGCCTGAGCATTTGGCGGGCTGCTAATCACCTATCAGATGAAGCGGTTCTACGAAGTTTGCTTTTGCTTTAGCACCTATATGTGCCATCATTTACCGTAGTTATATTGTGAGCACACCTGATATGTGCCATATATGTCGGCAAGCTTGCCTTTAGAAGCTGTGTTTGTAATCTCTTTAATAGCATATGTATGCTTTAAGTTTATCTTGCACTGTTCTAGACTGTTTGAATCGAAATTCCGTGCTATATTTTCTCAGTCCATCTATGCGTGGATGTTATTACACTTTTCATCTGTGTGTGGAGTATTCAGCCATTCAGGCTTCAAGCAGCTACTCTTTGTTTCCCCTGAAGAATTGTTCATGTGTACAACAACTGCTGCAGTCAGCAAGGAAACGCATTGTGGCCGGTTGCTGCTCATGTGCGATGGAGGTTACCCGAGATGATTCGATGAAAACCTCTTCCAGTACCTGGTGCTTGAATATTGGCTCCGTTTAGGTTGCCGAGGAGAAGACTTCATGTGCTCCCACAAGGAAAAAACTAGTCATTTCATAAAAGATTCAAACAAAAATATGGATGGATAGATGATGCAAGATCTATTCCATGCAGAATTTGTTGTTAAGAAAAAATTGTGTAAAGAGAAATCAGCCTATAAACAGTGTGGCTCATACTAGTTTTTCGGTACCCGTAACCTGCTCTATTTATTTCTGATTTCAACTTTTTTGTTTGTCCTAGAACACTCTGTTGCTACTCAAAATTTGTATGAAGGTAGGAATACGTGAACATTCTATCCATTCATATTTTTATTTAATTTTTTAATACCCAGCTATTGGTATTTTTTAAAATAAGAGTATAGGAATACGTTAACCTGCGAGAGTACAATCTGGCTGCTTGAGCCGCATGCGTAGTGTGGTGGTACGGCCGCTCGGTGGAGCGTCTGCCACTCGTGTTCGAGCGCTGCTCGGCACTGGCTGGCACGTAAGGCACTATACCATACGAGCAGGGTTCACAAAACCATTCAAAACCAGCCGGTTCTCGCGGGAACCGGTCAAACCGGTCCGGCCCGGTTGCAAAAAACCCCGGTTACCGTTTCTAAACCGACACTATAAAACCGCTACCACCGGTTAGCCAGCCGGTTTCACCGGCCGAACCGGTTTTTTCTCTAACAAAAACCGGTCAAACCCCGGTTTTGTGAACCCTGCATACGAGTAGTTGTGTTGTACGGAATTGTGACGTACCGTCACCTTATAGAGCTCAAGGGTGGTGTTGATGTGTGACGAATGCTACAGGGCTACAGGCAACACTACGTAAAAAAGAGCCGTTTCAATTTCTTAACTTCTCTAAGTTTGGTCAGCTTGAAATACAAGTTGGAGCAATCACGTTACATCATTATTTTTTTTTGGAAAGTCCACGTTACTCCCCTCAACTACAAGCAAAGTCTACATAACCCCCTAAACTATCTTTTGGTTTATTTTACCCCCTAAACTATGTCACTTGGTCCATTCTACCCCCTAATATAATTTGTCTTTTTTATTTCTCTACACACAAGTTGAATTTTAATTTCAAATTTTATATGATTGTAGTGAACATCACAATATATGTCAAAAATATATATTATGATTTTTTGTTAATATTTTTATATAATGTTGTATGTCAAGGATTAATTAATTATTAAATATCTTACCCATCAAAATAATGAAAAAAAATCATGTTATATTTTTCTATCATGGATTATGATGTCTACTCTCATCTCACAAAATTTGAACATACATGACACTTGTGCAAGGAGAAATAAAAAAGACAACTTGTATTAGGTGGTAGAATAATCCAAGTGACATAATTTAGGGGGTAAAATGAACCAAAAGATAGTTTAGGGGTTACGTAGACTTTGCTTATAGTTGAGAGGAGTAATATAAAATTTTTCTTTTTTTTTTAGAAAAATCACATGAAAGTATAATTGGGGGCTACTCTATCCTAGTGATATGAATTAGGGTTCATCTCATCGATGGCTGGCTCGATCAGAGGTGGATCCAGTGCCTAAATCCTAAATCATTGGCCATGTCAGCAGGAGAAGATTAAACGATAAGTACTGTTTACAATCCGGCAACAAGTAATCAACGCCAAAGTTAATTAAGCTTCAGAGGTGGTCGTCGGATGATGTGGATGAACTGAACAGGACTGAAGAATGCCTGACATGACTTTTCTCACCCCACTACCACGCCTCGTCAGTCCAAAACGTCCGGCCGCGGAGGCAACAAATTTCTCTCCCCGTGACCCCATCGCGATCGATCCGCCCGCGGAGCACCGGAGGCGGAATGGGAGGAGGAGGAGGGATGGATGGGGGTGGGGGCGGCCTGTCACGGGGAGCGGTGGCGGCGATGTCGCGTCAGCTGCGCGTCGACGGGCTGCTGCGCCCGGTGCTGCAGCTGGCGGACGCGCCGCGGCAGCTGACCGCCTCGACCCCACCGCCGCTGTAGCGATCTCACCCGAGAAATGGGCCCACTTAAGTATATTTCACCTTCCGTTGGTGCTGATACACGAAAATGTTCCCAAATGCGGATTCGACCGTCGAGTCAAGCTCGACCAACGGCTACTAAAGATCGTCCGTCCATACACTCACTCGAAGGTGAGTTCCAAGGATCACATCATTCCACAATTCAAATTACAACAAATTTTAGAGTTATTACAACCAAATTGAAATGATAAGTAAATAGTTTGAGTTCATGCAGCGGAAAGTAAACGAGATACTAGCGACGATCCATAGTATCGTCACGATGAAGTCAGCCGTGACGCTACTCCTCACGATCCTCGGGAGAGGTCGGCTCCCACTCGATGCTGTAACCAGGAGGAAGCTGGGAGGCCCAAGCCATAGAGGCAGCTACCTCCTGAGGGGATGGTCCTGAAAAATTAGGCCACAAGCAAGGCTGAGTATATTAGTTATACTCAACAAGACTTAACCGACTGGTGATCACTACATCACCGACTCTTAAAATGAGAGGCTGTTTGGCTAGTGGGGTTCTTTTGCCAAAAGCGACTAAGCTGTTTTCTACTTTCTTTATTTTGATTTTAATTTCCTTAGTCTATCCATTCTAGGTGAGCCTAGCTAAACAATCAAGTTTTGCAATACAATTATTCCATACAAAGATTTCATCCTTCCAAGTTCCACTTCATAATATGTCATACATCGGTCAAGCAGTCTCATTAACCGCGAGAAGCGGACAGTTCGAACCGAATTTACTACCTGGCCAGGGAAAACCCAAACATACGGAATGGTTGGAAATGCCAACACACCCCAATCCTTTCTCCTCTCTCTGCGAGTGGCTCCCGAGTCCCACTGCCTTAGGGTAAAGGTTTACCACTACTGGGACTCACGCAACTACCCTCATGTGCCCATGGGATAATGTTTCCAAGACAGAGAGCTGTCGGACCTGCTCGCATCAATCGGATACCGGGACTTACCGGTCCCATAAACCGTGCATATGTGTGGTACGTTCAAACGCTTGACACAAAAGTACCACATGTTTCCACTTAAAACATCGATAGACGGGTATCTACAATCATCCGTCCATCATCTCTAGTGTTTCTGATATGAGTAGTCATACAACTCCTATATCTCGCGAGTGTCGGAAAACACTCGACTTCTATCGTTCTTAAGCATAGCAACTATCGAACCTAACATACTAGTGTTCAATCAAAGGAACCTATGATCATGCAATCTAGGGTTTCATTCAACTCCTTGAAACTTAAATGCACAAACATATAATCAAATAAATCGCGTAAGTAAAGTTAGGTTATGCTCCGGGGCTTGCCTTCCGGCTCGAAGCGGTACTCCTGCTCGGGGCTTGGATCCACGTGCACCACGTTCACCTCGGACTCCTGGGCGATCTCCTCGGCAGCGGGGACTAACTCGTAGACTCCGTCGGCGAGACCCGAATCTACAGGAAATGCGTGAATGCTTAAGTATCGAGATTTTAATAGTGAGTGTTTATTTCAATCTTGTTTAGTGAGTTGGAAGGGATAAACATTAGTTATAAGTGAATATACTCTTTTCATTTTGAATCTTTACTTTGATTTTAGAGTTTTAGGTTTTTCTCTTTTCTTTTTCTTTTTCTTTTTCTTTTCTTTTCTTTTCTTTTTCTTCTCTTTTCCACTATTTAAGTCTTTTTTCCCATTTTTCAAAAGGTGAACTTAGGAGTATTATTTTTAGGTGCCATTTGACCAGAGGCTTAAACATGCCAAGGCAGGAGCTTAGGCCAAAATTTGGCTCAAGTTGATTTTTCTATAATTTACTAAAATTATTCTTATCTTTTTGCCTAAAATCAAACTAAAATCCTACAAAAATAATTACAAGGTTTTTGTCCAAACCACTTGGCACAGTGGCTTAGGATCCCAAGAGTGACATCTCTGCAAGTTTGCATGTGATTTTGAAGTATGAATATTTTTTTGGAATTTCACCATGTTTAAACTACCAAAAATCATTTAGCCATTTTCCATTGTCCAAAAATTACCATTTTCATTTTTCTAAGGTTTCCCATGCCTTGATTTAGTTCCTGTGTGAAGGAGATGATTTTTCACTAAGTACATTATTTTCTGTGATTTATTTGCCAAAACAGCAGGGTATATGTTTGGAAAATCATAACCCTAATTCCACTGGGAATTTTTGTGCACCCTTTGCGCATTAGGCTAATGATAATAACCCTAACAACATATCCAAAGCTCAGCTCCAGTGCATGTGTAGATTTTGAACTATGATGAAATGTGCTCAAACTGAAATGAATTTATATTTCAAAATCTACAGCTCAACTGGGTGAGGTGCAAAGGAAGAATTTGTTCTTCTAGATTCACTGGTCACTACAAAATTGGTTTGGCATTTTTCTGATTTTTCTACGATTTTCTACGAATTTTTGAAGATCTCAGCGAAATAAACCTAAAATATAGAATCTATTTTACGCGAGAAACCCTGGAAGTTTTGAACCCCTTACAACGAGGTCCCTACATTTTGCGCTCGGCCCCCTGGAAAGAGGTTGAAGACACACAGGGGTCCCTGGGCTCGCCGGCGTGGTTACGCCGGCCAAACGGCGGCGAGTCCGGGCCGGGGAAGTGGGGGGAAATGGAGAGGGGCTCACCGTGATTCGTTTGAGCTAGGTCTCGAGGTCGGGGATGGCCGGAATCAAGGTCAGCGACGGTGGCGGCGGCTTGGCTTGCTCCGGTGAGCGGCGACCGGCGGCGTCGAGGTCGGAGAGGCTCGGGGAAGCGGTCGGTGAGCACCAGCGCGGCACGAGGAAGCTATTGGTGCCCTTGGTTCGGCCGGAGGAGGAGTGTAGCGAGCTGTGCACGTGCGCGGGCGGCGGCGGAGAGCTCGGTCTTCTCCGGCGAGCTACGCCAGCGGCTCTGGTGGGGGAAGCGGGTCGGGAATGGCTCGGTGAGTGACAGTGGAGGATGGGGAAGCTCGTGAGAGCCTTGGTTTGGCCGGAGGAGCAGTGGAGAGGGCTGCCCACGAGAGCGAGCTCGGCGGCGCCTATGTGAACTCCGGCGAGGGTTTTTCCGGCGAGGAAGAGAGGGGAACTGTTGAGGGCTTAAGTAGGAGCGAGAGGGGAGTGGAAGGGTGCTCGGGAAGCTCGGGATGAGGGCTGAGGCAGCTCGGTGAGCTATCGCGGCGGCAGGGGCTTGTCGCGGCCGTGTTGGCGCCGTGCGCGGCGTCAGCGCGGCGCGCAGGCGTGCTGCAGGCGGCAGGCGCGCGTGGGCGAGCGAGAAGACAGGCCAAGGGAGGAAAAAGGAGCACGCGGGGGCGCAAAAGTCGCTCGAGCGACCGATGGGCAACGACGGCGACGGCAAAACCCGGCGGTCCGCGGCGGCGACGCGACGGCGAGCGCGGAGTCAGCGCTACAGTGGGTCTCCGGCCATGAGACCTTGCCAGACGCGTGCGCTGCGAGCGGGGACATGCAACGGTGGTATTGGTCGGAGCTGTCGAGGCCGGACGGCGGCAAGCGCTTGCCGGCGGCGAGCGCGGCACGCGCGGGCGCGGCGCTGGCATCCCGTGAGCGCGCCGTGAGCGGGCAAAGGTCAACTGATTGGCATGGCTCAAATTCCAAAATTTTGAACATGACTCGAAAATCTTCCAACATGAAAGTTGTTTAGAATTTCATGAGACACGTCCCTGCACTGGAGATTTTGAGAAAAAGTTGGAAATTTGGCCGTAATTCAAAAGGGGGTAAATCCCTGTTTTGAACTGAATTTCTGAATTTCGAGGGGCTAAATGGCAAAATTGGCCCAAGTGCCCAAAGAGGCAAAGTTCAGAAATGTGAAGATGTACAACTTTGCTTTTTGGAGATTTTGATGTTCTATGGTGAAATCTTGAGATTTGGCTAAGATTCCGTTTCAGCTTTGAATTTGAATTGGGAATCTCAAATTCCAAGTTTAGGGTTTGAAATTTGAGAAGCTTCCAAGCACTTTTAGGCTATGGTTTGAAAATGAAAGTTTCTTGGCTTGACTTATACTCCAACTTTCACATTTGCACTTTTTTAAGTTCTTTGGAATTTTTCAAAGTTTTCTTATTGCTCCATTTAAAGGGTTTTTGACTCAAATTTGGATGAATTTCCTCGTTTGGCTTTTGAATCATGCTTAGCTTAGCTTAAACATTTGTTTAGTGTTAATTAACACCAGGGGTGTTACAGCCGCGGTACCAGCTCATGCTCTCCGACGGCGCGCACCTGCAGCTGGCCGTGCTCGCCACGTCCCTCAACGGCCTCGTCACCCGCGCCACGCTCCGCCGCGGCACCGTCATCCGCGTCCTCGAGCACATCTCCGGCGTCGTCCAGAACCGGAGGTGACCGAGCGCTCCCACCTCGCTTATCAGATCGAATTTCTTGCTACCGGTGTGTTGTAGAAATGCAGAAGATTTTGTGACCTATGAAAAAAAAAAATCGCGCCTTGCGGTTGCGGCGGCCGAGCATTGGAAAATAAACGTCGACAGCTTTAGTGATTCGTCGTTGCAGAAATGATATGCTGACGCAGGCGGGTGTTTCTTAACGGCTTGGGACATTTACAATTAGGGGTTGGGTTTCTGTGCCGTGATTGCACTGAATCACTGACGGATACATCGTAACTACATGTGTTGCTAGCAAGGACTGGATTCTGTGGTTGCGGTGCAATGTAATGGGAGATCGACCGTAACTATAATGGCACTGGTGTTGTGACTATGGGTCTATGGCTGTGCGTTTGCGCAGAATCAATCAGGATGAAGCCGGTGACTGCTGAATAGGCCATGCTCTTATAGTTTGTAGTTATGTGCATGAGGTTTTTCTTTTTGACCTGATCACACCGTAATTTGTTTTTTAGTCAAGAACCACGCTGAACATTATTCTTTTACTGCACCACACCCTGAAAAGGTAATTATTTTCACGAATAATAGGTTCTGAAAAGTTCAACTGAAGCCATCCATTTATTTGGTTCATTGTGGTCTGAGTTTCTTAGTTTGCTAGTGAAATCTGTTTATTTTACGTTTCCGCTTACATTTGGTTTGTTCTTGTACATTACTAATTTGGATGGGTTGGTGCTTTTCTATTTTTGCCTGAAAGGATACAATTGCATGGAGTTTTCTACACGTGAACTTAGTTTCTTAAGCTCAAAATAACTTCCTGATAACATATTTGTATGCCTATGCTAGCTAAATGACAAAGAGCTCATCTTTGAGATAAATGTTCTGCTATTTGTTTCACTGTTTTATTAGTTAGTTTGTAGTGTAATTACTATATTTTTAGAACTCTTCGGCGCTATTCAATTTTCTTTGCCCATTTCTGTTTGCAACTTAAGCTCGTTACTTGAGATAATTCTGGATGAACAAACTCCTCATACGTAATATCTTGCTAAATCAGGCGGTGGGTTTCATGGATAAATTCTGGTCAATTAAAGTTGGTTGTTCTCTGACAATTTTTCCTCGTGTGTCCTGGCTTCTTCATTCAGGTTCATTATTGTTATCCAACTTGAGATACTGCATGCTGAGTTCGCGCTGATTGGCAACCCCACAATCTATGAGGACAATGCAACTCGACATTTTGGTGTATCCTGTTCTGGTGGTCTTGGCAGCAATGAGCCTTGCTTCATGCCAGGTGCTCAGCAAGTTGCTAGTGAGTCAAAATGTTTAACTAGTCATGGCTTGTTGGATTCTTCAAGCACTAAAGTGTAGAACCTGCTGTGAATAGTCTACCTTTCGGTGAATGTCTTAGTTCAATGTCACCAAGGAGCACGGTAGATGCCAAGATGCAGCAGCTTTCACTGAGTAATCCTCAAAACGAGAGGTTTGCGGTGAATGCAACAGGTTATGCCTTTGTCCCTTCTGGCGACACTTCTGGTAACCCAATACTGCCATCGAACCTGCATTCAACTCCAATGTATATGGATAGATTCCATATTGCTAGGAATGAGTCTCCTCTTCACATTACCTCTATTAATGCACTGAGCCCATACCAAGCTCGATGGAAGATCAAGGCTAGAGTGACTGCCAAGACTGATCTTAGGCACTTCACGAATCCCAAAGGTCATGGAAAAGTATTCTCCTTTGATCTTCTTGATGCAGAGGGTGGAGAAGTTCGTGCAACATGCTTCGATTTACAGGCTGAGCAGTATTTTGATCTAATTGAGGTTGATAAGGTGTACTTGATATCTGACGGGTCACTGAAACCAGCACAGAAGAAGTTTATCCCTTTGAATAATGAATATGAAATATCTGTGCATCACACAACCTCTATAGAGATTTGCTCTAGTGATGATGGCAGCATCCCTAAGCTGCAGTATGATTTCCAACAGATCAGTGACCTTGAGAATATGGAGAGTGGTGCTACTGTGGATTTGATTGGAATTGTTATGTCAATTGGGCCTTCAACCAGAATAATTCGAAATGATGGTTCAGAAACACAGAAAAGAACTCTTCATGTGAAAGATATGTCTGATCGGAGCATAGAAATAATCTTCTGGGGCAAATTCTGTGACATTGAAGGACAAGAGCTGCAGTTACTATGTGATTCTGGTTCAAACCCTATAGTAGCTCTGAAAGGTGGTCGCATCAGTGATTTCAGTGGTACTAGATCTGTGGTCACTATCAGCTCAACCCAGTTAAAAGTAAACCCAGACGTGCCAATGGCTGAAAGGATAAAGCAGTGGTACATGGCTGGAGGAATGACTGCTCCTTGTGTTCCTCTGTCTCAGGATACATCAAGCGTTAGCAGGGTCTATGTGCAGAAAACAATTGCACAGATCAAGGATGAGAACCTGGGGCAATCAGATAAGCCTGATTTTATCACTGTCAGGGCTGTAATCTCACATGTGGTGGCTGATAACTTTTGTTACCCAGCTTGCACCTTGGAGTTTAATGGTAAACGATGCAACAAAAAAGTTACAAGAAATGACAATTGGACATGGTATTGTGGTAGATGCAATCAGAGCTTTGAAAACTGTGAGTACGTGTACTTGCTTACGTGTCAGATCAAGGATCACACTGGTACTACTTTTGCTACTGCATTCCGAGATGCTGGTGAGGCAATCGTTGGCTACACAGCGCATGAGCTTTTCATCATAAGAAATGTACATCAAGATGAGGTGAGGTTCAGAAAAATCATGGATGCTGTACTTGGGCGCGAATACCTATTCAAGCTGAGAGCAATGGTCGAAACCTTTAATGCTGAGCAGCGTGTGAAATTGAACATTTTTGGTGTTGACAAGTTGGATGCGCCAGATATGAACCATGGCGTCTTGGAGAGATCGGCAACCTTTTGAAGGACGTTTCACATTCTACCCTAGAGGGTGCTTCGTCGTACAATCCAAATGTTGTTCATGACTTATACCATGCTTTGGGCAGTGGAAGTCCATTTCTTCAGTAATCGATGAGCCAATGACCGCACAAGCCCGCTCCTGTCAGAGCTACATGGCGAGCTGCTAAACAGGTATCAGATGAAGCGGTTCTATGAAGTTTGATTTTGCTTTAGCACCTATATAAGCTATCAGAGCACTGAGCACACCTAGTATGTGCCGGGGGGCAAGCTTGCCTTTACTCTCGAAGCCGTGTTAGTAAGCACTTTAATGGCTTAGGCCAGTCTCAGTGGGGATTTCATGGACACAGTTACCTAGACTGAAAACTAGGTAACTGTGCCACAGGGGTTTCATAGTGATGAAACTCCTCTCACATCCCATGAAACTCTCCCTCTTAATTACCCTGCCATGTCAGCAAAACTGCTGATGTGGCAGTGTATTTAATGCCCATGAAACTCCCATGAAACCCCCCATTGAGACTGGCTTATGTATGCTTTAAGTTTATCTTGTACTGTTTAGACCGTTTGAATCGGAATCCGTGCTATATTTTCGAATTTGGTTCAAAACATCAAGGGCTTGCATTGTAGCATAATATTAAGTTTATAGATTATTTACGATGCAATTTTGTGAATCATTACTACATTCATTCATATAAGCGATACTGATGCTGGTAGAAAGATGATAAATATATACCACACCTTTTTTTTTGGCGAAGCAATACACTTAACACACAGCTTATGCTAAATAATAAAAGAAGCACATACTCCGAATGAATGCAGATACTTAAAACAGCCTGGCCTATTGTCAGAGGACGATGCAGATAATCGAGGAACGGAATTACCCCGGGCTATTGGGCTGCTTGAGAGAGAGGATGGTTTTGAAGAGCCCTGCAAGCACGCCGGTGACGGTGAGCACGGTGACGATGGACTTGAAGTTGTTGTACAAGAACTTGTGGACGGCGATCCAGAGCCACCTCTCCTTCCTGTACTCCTGGAGCCGCTCGAAGATTTCGTAGTAGCGATCACCGACTTTTATTCGCGGGGCCAGCTTCTTGAAGAAGTCGAGCGTACGCTCGTCGGAGAAGGCGCTAACGACGATGCCCTTGGTGCGCAATTCCTGCACGTCCTTCGGCCTGTTCACCAGGAGCGACACGGCGTTGATGTAGGAGCCGACAGCGAAGTTGTCAGCGAGCGTGTCTCCTTGGGAGTCCTCGTACGCTGCCATGTGCAAGAGCCAGCACATGGTGAGCTCGCTGAGGACCACCGGCGCCAGGGAGAGCTCGCCGAAGAGGCCAACGGGATGGCGGCGCTTGGACATGGCCATGTCCCCGAATTTCTTGGTCTTGCTCGCGGTGATCTTGACGCCCATCTCCGCGAGCTCCACCGCGGTGCAGGACAGTGCCGAGAGCCTCGGGACGCCGCGGCGGCTCGGATTGCGCGCCGCCGCCGCGCCCACCTGACGGCGATGGAAGAGGCCGAGGAGATGTGGGTGATCATGAGCCAGCAGGGGCGGTGGGCTCTTGTCAACGATGTTGCCGACGTCGAAGGCGGTGGCCATGACAGCGAGGAACTTGTCGACAGGCACGGCGGCGGCGTACGGCCGCCTCAGCTCGATGAGGGCGTCCAGCACAAACCATGGGATCTGGTTGTCGAGCTGGAAGACGTCCTGCGCGATGGCGTCGACGTGCCTGCGCACCTCGGATTCGTATCTCGCCATGAGCGGTTCCGGCGACTCCGGCGACGCGCCATCGACCTCGTCGGACCACGTGGAGACCATGACCATGAACTGCAGCAGGAAACAGCCGTCGAGCAGCAGCATGTCCGCGAAGGCAGCGTCGTCCATACGACACCGGTCGGACTTCATGGCCCAGTCGTCGGCGTCGTAGCACTGGCGAGCTTTTTCCACCAGCTTGAGCATCTCCCCGTGGACCGCATCGCGCTGCTGGGGCGCCACGCTGCAAAACTCCTCCACGGCCGCGCGCTTGGCCGCGCCCATCACGTCGTCCGGGACGCGGTGCAACGGGCCTATGGCCACTGCTCTTTCTGGGAAGCCGATTCTGAGCTCCCAAATGATATGTCGCAGGTTGTGGGCAATTCTCACGATGGTGGCGGCGCTGGAGCCATTAGAGCCCCGCGTCCTGTACGGAGGAGGGAAATGAGGAGAGATTAGTTGAAATTTCGGACTATGGGGAGACCTTCCCCATTCGGGAGGCATTTTAGAACTTTCCCAATCTTGCGCTGGAGGTGGAGGCGGCTTAGCGTCTGCTTCGCGGGCAGTGGCATGCTCAGCGGGGTGGGCGTCCTTGCTCCGATTCTGGACTAGGATGACGAGGCTCTGGTTCGCAGTGACGACGCGGACTGGTACTTCCTCGCCAGCGCCGACGACGAGCTTCTGGTTCCCAGCGATGACGTGAACTGGTCTGCCCTCCTCAACAGTTTCTATGGATGAGCTCGCCATCGGCCCCGTTCCGGCAAGCAAAAAAATTGCTGGGAATCGGGGTCGTCCTGCACTCCTACTAGGACATGCCGGGCTGCCGAGAATATATATGATCTGATGACAAGGGGCAGCAGCCACATCACCGCGAGATGCATCGCTAAATATCCAGGAGGAAGAGGACGGACTAGTTGAGTAGATAAGAGCGAGCGAGAGGGTGAGACCTCCATGTCACAATTATTTCTCCTTTGCCCCCCACCCACCCACCCCCACACACACACGCACACGAAAAAAAATCAACGCGACGTCCATTCCTTCATTGTTATATTAGTTACTCCAATCTATTCTCTCTCAAATAAAAAGGTAGCATTTATCTGCCAACATATTTTGAAAGGTGAAACCTGTCGGTTTTTGTTATGTTGCATATGCTATTTCCCCGATGTTGTAGGTGCTATCCTCCTATGTTACATGTGACTGAAACATTACGCAACATGCGTGAACAATGCTTGCTTGGAACATGGTAAAATATCACCTGCAACATCTTATATAACCTGTGATATTTCTTCCTCTAAATTGTTTGCAACATCAAATTAAATTACGGCATCTAATACCAACATTTGTAACATCAAAAAATCCGACAGATTTTTTTCCCTCACAAATTTGTCGACCTATAAAAAGAGAATATTGATATATGGTCGAGACCAGCTCCATTCGACACAAGGCTCAACACGGTGCATGTCGTTTTTTTGCAATGGTGAGGGTCGCGGTGGAGGCCACCATCGCCGTCGAAGTCAGAGACTACCACGTGTTGCACAACAGCGTGGCATCTCAGAGGGCCGGGCAAGGAGGAACCATCGAGTTCTTGCGGCACGTCATGGCTGCACATCTCAAGGAGTCCTATTCGTGACCGTTGTCATCAGAGAGACTAGTTCTAGTGAGACGGATGACAAGCAAAATTCTCACAACAATATCAACACTATGTTTCACGCTACATTCATTCCGAAACGTAAGAAAAAAATAGTTTTTTTTAAACACAATAAGAAAAAAAACAGTTGCAACATCAAATATTAATCATTGCAACGTGTTTCGAACTGTCTTTTTTTTTTCCATCGAGCATTACTGAGAAATTTTGATATTTATCCCTGTATTCGCAAGCCTTTCAAAACATAACACTCAATTCACAAGCCTTTAGAAATTTAACCCTGGACCTGCGAATTCTTTTGAAACGGGGGATTTCTACCCTTTTTATTGAGTTCGTGATTTTCTTTATTCTTTTTCCCCTCCAACCCACCTGAACGGACGGAATTGCCCCTGGCCTATTCTTCATATCGATTGGATCGGACTGGAGGGATCCAGCGATGTTATTCTGTTCTTCTTCCTCGCTTTCTCTCTGCCTGCCACCGCCGCCCCTTCTCTCCGCCTGCCACCGTCGCCCTCGTCGACCTCCGTCTGCCTCCCTTCGCCCTCCCTTCTGTAGCAGCAGCAAGCCAACAACACCCAATGTCGTAGGCATCCTGCTCGTCCGCGCGAAGCCGAGGATCCCCGTCAGCTAGGGTTTGGCGAGGGTTCCAAACGCCACAGCTCGAAGTTGTGCCGCAGGTAGGAGCGCAGGCACTGGACGTCATGACACCGCCCGATGTTGATGTTGTCACCAGGTTGCCGCTGATTGAGTGCCCGACATGCAAGGATTTGAAGGTTGTTGCTTTCACCTGCAAGTGGACTAGAAATCGTGGCAAGAGATTTTTTAAATGCCCCAGGAACAACATTAGGGTAAGTGGTGCTCACTTTGTTCATCCAAAGTTTTTTTTGTATTGTTAGTAAATTTATCATGTAAGTGGAATCGAAATTCGCAGATGGAACACATATGTCGATTTTACATGTTCCAGGAAGAATATGAGCAATATCTTCATCTTCAGTCTAGAGCTCAACGCAATTTGGATTCAACTCTGATGGATGCAGTCCCTGATAGGCTAATGCAAGAAATTGAACAAGTCATGTTGGGATTGGATGAGATGAACGAGGAGTTAGCAATTATGAACCTGGGAATGGCCGAGTTGAAGAGGAAACAGCCTAGACAGAATTGTTCATGTGTTTTGGTTGGAGTGCTGATTGTCTTAGTGTGCCTACTTTTGGCATGTATTTAAGTAGAAGCAAGTAGAGTATCTGTTGTACTACTCTAGTTGTATTTGGAGATATATTTCATGCCAGCAATAAATTTGACTTCTCTAATTCTATGTGCGTGCATTGTTTCTCTATAATTGTCTGGTTATACACTATTACTGTTGTTGTCGCCCCAAAAAAATTGGCAGCATGCCTCCTGAACATTGTCTCTGTTATTGCTGCAAAAAAAATGGCAGCATGCCTTCTGAACATTGGCATCCGAGGGGAAAAAGCAATGGATAGGCAACATGAGTTTCAGGTTTATAGTTTCCTGACAGCATAGAGAGAGAGGAGCAAACAATGATAGGCAACATATGTGACATCGTCAAATCTTAAACTTCAGGTTTACAGTTTCCTGATAGCATAGAGAGAAAGGAGCAAGCAAATATTACAAAAGCATCCATGAGTTTTAGGTTCACAGTATCCTGACCGCACAGCAAATATTATTAAAGATTACAAAAGCATGCCGACAACAAAGTTTCAATTCTTGGCTTTTCTTGGAGTGATCTTCTTCGCACCCTTCTTAATATATTTCTTCTTTGCTGGAGGCGTATTTGGAGCAGCAATGGCAGTCGAAGCAAGTTGGCTGAAACAGAAACTTATTGTCAGGTCTCACTAAAAAGAACAAATTCAGAAATATAATTGGCTGATTTTTTTACCTTCGGGTGACTGGTCCAGGACTAGTGTTCATAGTAGTTTCCTGCTTTGCAACCTTCTGCCTTTTGGGTTTATAGCAGCACCTTTGCTAGCACCAGGTGGCCTCCCTGCTGTCCCTTTCTTTGCACGGCTCTTCCTACAATTGTTAATAACAGAGCCAATTTGGACACAATTCAAGGATGAAATTTGCATGAAGAAAACAACAGAAAAACATTTAGTTTTACCTCTTTTTAGTTCAATTGAGAGGGCACTTTGGTGATGTAGTCCTATGGCCATACTCAAAGCACTTCTTACACTGCACCTTCCAACAGCCTTTCCCTCTAGGTTTATTTCCCTTGTTCTCTAGACAGCTGGGAATCCTATTATTTCTTTGTCTCCCCACTGCTCTTTTACTCAAAGGTGGCAACAATCTGAACCCAACATCCACATGTGGCCATTGAAACTTGTCAGGCAATGGGCTAATCACACCAGCATATGCTAGCCTAAAATGATATACTGAGTAGTAAGGATGCAAGTATTTGGCCCAATTGGGATTTCTTTCTTTGGTTATGACTACCAAAGCATGAGGGCATGGTTTCCCTGAGACTTGCCACTCCCTGCAAGTGCATGTTTGATGTTTCAGATTAACCACATGCCTTATGATCTTGTGACTTGCAGTGACCTCTGTGACCTCTAATTCATCTCTTCCGCCTTCTTTAATATTCAAATGACCCAATTGCCTACTCAATGCATTCAGCTGGCGGACTACAATAGGGAGCATTATATGACCTTCAAGCTTTTCACCTATTCTCCTTCTTTTTGCATACAATTCCATGAACTTAGCTCTAATAGTGTCTGCAAGATCAGCTATTGGAAGGTCTTTAATTTCCTTGACCCAATTATTCCAAACCTCTGCAACATTATTGTTAACATGATCAGACTTTATTTCTTCTAAAAAACTGCTCCTCATCCATTCTAAATGATGAAATTGTTTCAAATAAGGCTCCACCTTAACACTTTATGCATAAACCTTGTCCATTAGGTACTTGTGTTATTCAGGCTGGAAAGTCCTAACTGCAGGATACATTCTCCCATATGCAGGACCTTGAAACTGCTTACTAAAATTCTTCATCAAGTGGACAAAACATTCTCTATGCTCTGCCCAAGGATACACAGTCTTCACAGCATTTTCTATAGCCTTGCAACAATCTGAACTTATAGCTAGGTACGGTGGATTGCCAATTGCCTTTTGTAGCTGTTGCATGAACCAGAGCCAATTATCATTGCTCTCACGACTAAAAAATCCAAATGCAACTGGAAACATCCAGTTGTGGCCATCTAATGCAGTAGCTGAAGCTAGGTGGCCATCCCATCTACCATCTAGAGCTGTGGCATCTATACTCAGGAATGGCATACAACCATTTAGAAAGCCCTCAATGCTAGCTTTGAAGCAACAAAAGAATCTATGGAAGTATACACCATTCTCTTCTTCTGTGACATCTATCTCCACAACACTTCTTGGCATTCTATTCTCAACCTCTGCCTTGAAATTGTATAGGTATAAAACTTTCCTCCCATGTACCAAAAATGTGCTCAGCAGCCTTTTGCCTACCAAGCCATACAGTTGGATAACCAATTGTTACCTGGTACTTGTCCTCTAACTCCTTTAGTTTCGTTGCCCCTGTGTTTGGATCTTTCTTTAGGAAGGGGATGACCTTCTCTGCTACCCAATGGTATATTGTCATCTTGGTCTTCACTCTCGCTATGGATGAACAAAAATGTTCTGGGTTCAGCAAAGTAATCTACAAAGAAAGACAATTTTACCGCCATCAGATTTACAAAAGGTAAGCAAAAAAGACATTTTCAGATCCATTAGATTTGCCAAAGCTAAAAAAACACAATGTTATACCCTGACTTGCTTCTGACCAGCCATCAACCTCGCTACAATAGACCATTTACAACCATCAGCTTTGCAATGCCCTCTGAACAAATCCTTACACGATTTCTGTGTTGCGAACTCAAATTGTTCTTTTATAGCATGCTGCCTTAATGCTGCCCTAAATTCAGTCATGGAAGCATATATGGTGCCCACTGCTATTGGAGGGTCTTCTCTATCATAAATGATTGCTTCCTCTCCAGGAATATGATCATCAACAGGCAACTCTGCACCCTCCAAGTCAATATCAAACATCTCTGCCCTCTCTTTCTCTGCCCTCTCTTTCTTTGCTCTCTCATCATCTGCTTTTAGACCAACAAATTCATACATCGCATCTTCATCCATCACATAGAAAGCAGAACCTATTTGGTCCTCTTGAAGTGGAGCTATCTCTATGGTGTCCAAATTAATGACATCTCCAATAGTTGGCTCATTGCTTGCAGTAGCATTACCATTATCTGTGGTCATATTGCTCATGACTTCTGTAACAGCTGATCTAGAAACCAAATCTGCAGGTTTGTCCTCCACAGAAACAAGCATAAACATCTTCTTTTCGACCTGACTAGCAGCAAAAGCAATTGATAAAGCATTATCATCCAACAATTTTCTTTCTGCACCATATTCAAAGATTGCAAGCTGTTGACTGCTTCCCCACTTCACCCTAGCTGCTATGTCCTTTTCTAAATCCTCAAAAGTATAGCATCGAGAGTCCACTACCCATTCATCATATCTTTGTGCCACATCAACATAGTTGCCATCATCCATCGTGGCTATAAAACGAGAGATCTGAACACACAGTAAAACTTGCCCCGTATCCGGATCCCTAATGAGTACCAACAGAAAAGCATCAGAAAAGGATCAGTGTGGCTACACTTGAATCATCCTTTGCCATTGGCGCACGCAATCTTCTTCCCCAAACCATCAAATAATAGAACCAGATAACAGAACCAGAACATGGGTTAGGGTGGAGGTGAGATGGCTAACCCGGAACGGAGGTCCATGGGGATCATGAGCCCGACCTCAATCCGCCGTCCGCAATGGCTCCCCAAACCCTAGCCGAAGCTCTCTTCCTGACCGAGAGAGGAAGGAGAGAGCGAACAGGGACGAACAGGGGGACGACGGAGGAACGAGACTGGATGCGCACCTGAGTAAAAGGGATAAGGCAGGGGCAATTCCGTCCGTTCAGGTGGGTTGGAGGGGAAAAAGAATAAAGAAAATCGCGAACTCAATAAAAAGGGTAGAAATCCCCCGTTTCAAAAGAATTCGCAGGTCTAGGGTTAAATTTCTAAAGGCTTATGAATTGGGTGTTATGTTTTGAAAGACTTACGAATACAGGGTTAAATATCAAAATTTGTCAGCATTACCTGTCAACGAACCTCGACAAGCTGGGGGCATAACGTTTTTTTTAGTTGGGCCATAAAGTTCTTAGGGAATCTAAAAGGAGTTGATAGCCTAGGCCCAGATACATAGTCCCATTTGAGCTACAACGAAGCCCAAATAACTAATGGGCCTGCCTCAGAAAGCCCATGGAAGAGGGCATTCGCGTCTTTCGCCTCAAAATTTCTCTCTCTCCCCCTCCACCTGTTCAGTTTCCCACTCGGCGGAACCGCCGCCCCGCCCCTCAAATCCCGTTAACCCTCCTCCCGTTGCCCACCCAAATCTCTCCCCACGCTCCTCCCCCTTCCTTCCCCCAAGAAAATCTCTCTTCCCCAGCGCGACGATGGCGGCGCCGGCGCAGCTCACCACCGGCGGGGTGGCGGCGGTCTCCGAGCACGTCGATGGCGACGCAACGCTGCAGCCGGTGCTGCAGGTGGCCGACGTGCGCAAGGTCCCCAACCCCCAGAAGAACCCCGCCGCCGCCGAGCGCTTCCGGATGGCGCTCTCCGACGGCGTCCACACCATGCAGTCCATGCTCGCCACCGCCATCAACCCGCTTGTCCTCAACGGCGTCATCCAGAGGGGGTCCGTCATCCACCTCCAGGAGTTCACCTGCAGCACCATCCAGAACCGCAGGTGAGGGCTTAATCTTGTCGCCCCGCCTCCGCTTCCCGGATCCATGCCCGGTTCGGATCCCAGATTGGTTTGTTTGCTTGCATAGAAAAGTTGGATCTTGGATTGCTTCGCGTGCGCTCCGCTTATTCCGGAGTATTTTGCCGTGCGAATTTGCGATAGTTGGGGGTAGTGTCAACTTTGCAAGAAACTTCTATAGGAGATTTTTGCGGATGCCGCTTTGAAATGGTAGGTTGGGATTCTGTGGTGTTGTATTGATCTGGTACTAGTGCTCATGTTCCTTTCGGTCCAGCCTTAGGAGGAAGTCTCATACTCTCATTGTTAGCTGCCAACTATGTTTTTTTCTTGGCCATATGGAGTCTACCTAGCTTGCAGCCAATTCTCTTTCCTGTCAAGCTTCTTTTACTTCTCTGCATGTTTTTATTTTGGGGGATCCAATAATGTTCATGGATGTTATTCTTTGGCATTGGCAATCTCCCAATGCCAAGAAGACCTTCAAACATGCAACACTTCGATGTGCAAAGTATCTTTTGTTCTGTATGAACATCCTATGCCGTTGATGGTCCTTAGTCAAGTGAAATGGTCCTGTACTGTTCTGCCAGAGATTAAAATTCAACAAGCTCTTGTTCTGACATCCATGTCAAATCAGCAAAACATGTGCTGCTGTTATGAGTTGTAGAAGTAGCTCTGTTAAGTAGGTCTGAACCTTGAATATTCTTGTGGCATAAGTATTCATACTTATAGAACATGGATTATGATGGCAAAAAAAAACCCCATTCTACTGACCATATGAATTTTAAGATCTGAAGTGGGTCACTATTGTTTCCTGAATATTTCAAGAATCACTGTTTGCTTAACTTCTTTGATTCTTTGGCTCACAATTAATTCTTAGAAATACCTAGGCATCTTTTAAAGAGAGGAGTATTACACTTGAATGCTAGTTTGTTACACCTTTTAATGCCTTCTTATCAGTTGAGTTGACCATGCCTCAATCTTTTATTCAGGATCATTATTGTTATCAGACTTGATGTTCTGCAAAGTGAGTGTGACATAATCGGAAACCCCAGACCCTATGTGTCGCCAAACCTACCTACGGAACAGTCACCCAACATTCCAGCCAATGCGGCTCAAGTTAATAGTGGAGCATATCCCAATGGCCCAGGCACGTTGAGGGCTGCAGAGGTTGCTAATAATGTATCACATGGTGGTCATCCCAACATTCTGGCCAATGCTGCTCAAGTTAATAGTGGAACATATCCCAGTGGTCCAGGCACGCTGGGATCTTCTGTTGCTCCAAGGGTTGCGGAGGTTGCTAATAATGTATCGCATGGTGGCACATATGGTGGTCATCAGGGTACGGTGGACCCTCCAGTTGGTCGGTCAGTAGATGTATCACACGTTGGATCCTACGGTGGTTATCCGGGTACAGTGGGCCCTCCAACTGGCCGTGCAGTAGAACCTGTTACCAATGTGTCATCTGGTGGCTCTTATGGTACAACTTCAGCACATAATACAGTGAATGCTGACATGATGCGACCAAACTTGCAGCAACCTTTACTTAACTCTCGATCAGTAGAACCTGTTCCCAATGTGTCATCTGGTGGCTCTTATGGTATAGCTTCAACGCATAATACAATGAATGCTGACATGGTGCAGCGGAATTTGCAGCAACCTTCACTGAGCTCTCACCAGAACCATAGGCTTGCAGTTCCTTCCATGTCTGGTGGCATTGGTACACCTGGCAACACTTATGGGCGCCCTGCACAGTCCGCTAATCAGCAACCGCATCCAGGGCATATGAATAGAGGTCCTGTTGCCAAGGATGAAGCTACCCGTTTTGTCCCAGTGACTCAAATGAACCCCTACCAAACAGGATGGACAATCAAGGCTAGGGTGACTGCAAAGAGTGACGTTAGACACTACAAAAATGATAGAGGTTCTGGAAAAGTCTTCTCCTTTGATCTCCTTGATGCACAGGGCGGAGAAATTCGGATGACATGCTTCAATGCGCATGTGGATCAGTTTTTTGACTTAATTGAGGTTGATAAGGTGTACAAGATATCCAGAGGGACGCTAAAACCTGCACAGAAGAAGTTTAACCCTTTGAATAATGAATATGAAATTACTGCGGATTTCAAAACTTCTATTGAAGTTTTCTCTAGTGATGATAGCAGCATCCCTAGGCAGCAGTACGATTTCCGGCAGATAAGTGAAATTGAGAGCATTGAGGTTGGTGCTATTGTGGACTTGGTTGGGATCGTTACATCAGTTTGCCCTTCGGTCTCAATAACACGGAAGGATGGTTCGGAAGCCCAGAAAAGAACTCTTCAACTGAAAGACATGTCTGGACGAAGTGTGGAAATTACCTTTTGGGGGAAATTCTGTGATGCTGAAGGCCAGCAGCTGCAGTCTCTGTGCGATTCTGGTTTGAATCCTGTACTAGCTTTGAAAAGTGTTCGCGTTACTGAATTCAATGGTAGATCTGTGAACTCAATCGGCTCAACCCAGTTGAAAATAAACCCAGACTTAACTGAGGCTGAGAAGCTGCAGCACTGGTACGCAACTGAAGGAAAGAATGCTGTTTGTGTTTCTTTGTCAACGGCGAGTATGGGCAAGACTGATATCCGGAAAACAGTTGTGCAGGTCAAGGATGAAAATCTGGGACGATCAGAGAAGCCAGACTGGATCACTGTTAAAGGTTCAATTTCACATGTGAACACAGATAATTTTTGTTACCCTGCTTGCACCATAGAGATGAATGGTAGGCAGTGCAACAAAAAGGTGATAAATAATGGTGATGGGACATGGCATTGTGAGAAATGCGGCCAGAACTTACCAAATTGTGAGTATAGGTACTTGCTGCTATGCCAGATCCAGGATCACACTGGCCTCACCTATGCTACTGCATTCCAAGAGGCTGGTGTGGAGATAATCGGCTGCAGCGCCGAAGAGCTTTATAATATAAAAGAAGAAGATGCAGAACGATTTACAGAGATCATACAGGGTGTTCGCTGGCAGCTGTTTCTATTCAAGCTGAAAGTCTTTGAGGAGATCTTTAATGATGAGCAGCGTGTCAAGTGCAGCATTACAAAAGCAGAGAAGCTGGATGTGTCAAGAGAGTGCTCTTACCTTCTCAAGTCCATTGGTGCCACATTGCAGGATGAAACAGGATCACCTTCTAAGGTGCAAGGCGCCATGAGCTATAATGCTGGTATCAATGACCCAGGCGCTGGACAAAGCGTGCCAGCCTCGAACAGCGCCAATGCCATGGGCATGGGCACCCGAAGGTATGGGGAGTCCGGGAACCTGGTTGGACGGCAAGCAAACACATATGGTGGGGCTTCCACTCCATTATCGGCAACACGGAATGTGCTGACCTGCATGGGTTGCGGGTTAAGCGGGCACAATGCAGAAAACTGCCATGCAGGCATGTATAGGCAGCAGCAGCCTGCTGCGAGCACTGCTAGCTCCTATGGCTCTTCGCCTGGCAATGCTGGATCTGGTGTGTGTTATAGATGCAATCAACCTGGGCACTATGCCAGCTCTTGCCCAGCTGTGGATGCTGCTGCTGGGCCTGATTCTGGTCGATGTTATAGATGCAATCAGCCTGGGCACTATGCCAACGCTTGCCCTGGTGCAGGTGCCGCCCCCCAGCAGCAGCCATATGGGAGCGGCGTCGCATCAGGCGGATATGGTAGGCAGTCCTACGTCAGGGCTACGAATTACTGAAGTCAGCATCTTGCGAATCCGGTGTGATGTTGGTTTTTGTTGAGATGCTTGCATGGCATCGCTGCATCAATGTAAAGTTGATAAATGTTTCCTCTGGTCGTTTGAATCTGAACTATGACTTTGATTAGCTTTTATACGCTTTTCGTATGATGGTGTGTGTGGTGAATCAGAGGAGCTGGACAAAGCTTTTGCCTTCTTGATCTGTAATTAAGCTAGTCAGCAGCTTATAAACTTAAACTGTAAGCTTCTGTAAATTTTTAGGATCAGATGCCGAATGCTACATCTTTAAATTCTCAGCATTCCATTATAATTCTTGTAATCCTCAAGGTTTATTATCTGGGTACTCAAGTTACTTGGTCGGTTTATCTGTCTTGCTATTTGTAGTACGTTGATATTATTGATGAGATGAGATGATGCTATATGGTTTGTTTCGGTGGCTTGCTGCTGCATTTTTTTTTTTTTGGGTGAAGATCTGTTTTTGAGAAGGGCTTGAAATACGTTATTTTTTTAGAACTGAAGGGCTTGAAATACGTGCAAGATACTGCAGTCTGCAAAAGGCTTGAAATAATCTGGGCCCAAAGCCATCGTCACGGCCTCACGGGTCACGGCCCATGCGAATCTTATGACATGCAAATTCCACAGAAATTCAGGGGGCGTTGTGTGAAACCGTAGCCCGTTCGTCCTCGAGAAAAAGAAACAAAACCACATTTTGTCCCGCCCAACCTAGGGTTCTTCGGTGTCGCTGCCGCCGCCGTCTCGCCGTCGCCGCTCCAACTCGCTTCCAACGCCGCCCAGGTAACTGTCAACAACTGCTGCGCGTAGTGCTCCTGATTTCCTTTTTCTTTTCCATTGGCGTGCTCGTCGTATTCACCATCTCCTCTTTGATGGACGCCGCTGATGTGGCCCATACGGGCTTCAGAAATTTAGATTCCTTCGTTTGTTGTTGACACACAATCCGCCTAACTTGCTCGCAAGGACTGCTGTTTCGCTCCGCAGATTCCAACCTTTGCTCCGCCACGGAACTAAATTGGTAGCCTCCAGCGAACAGACCCGTAGATTTTGTTACTGTATGGATCTGTGAATCGCTAGGCCTCGTTCATGCGAACAGTGAGTAATTTGGCTTTTATTCTGTATGCAGGGTTCCAGCTCTACTTCGCACCCATGGCGGAGGAGAACACTGTAAGCATAGAATTACTACATTTCTTCCCTTATGTGCTGTTGTGTGCTTTCAGCTTCTTGGTGCCGTGAATTAATTGTGATCTGGTTCTTGTGTGGCCTTTCCTTTTTATTTGTTGGTATATACAGGGAAAGAAGGAAGAGGAGGAATTCAGCACTGGTCCTTTGTCAGTGCTCATGATGAGCGTCAAGAACAATACCCAGGTTGGTGGATTTCCATTGGAAAATATAATATCGTCTTTATTTCCCTTAGTTGGCTGCCACCTCGTAGTCATGAAACTTAGATCCATTGTTAGGTTGTGAGTAAATATTTTCCTGCATTAGCACTATGTATCATGCATCCTTTTTAAATTATTTCCGTTATCTCAAAAGTTTGATCAATTTGCCAAGATGTTTTCTGAGTGGAATTATTGATTTTGCTCTAACCTATTTTTTCTGATGTTGGACCCATTGAGCCAAAAATTGCTTCTCACTTGCTATTTTGGTTAGCCAAAAATTTCGATTGTGGTTCTCTATTTCTTTGATTAATTACAATTTTAAGCTATAATGTATAGTAACCGTCTTACGTGCTTACTTACTGCTTATTTCCTGCCAACTGGGAAAGCCGGCAAGCAAGTGATATATCCCATAAGTGCATATTTTCACTCACTTGACCTAAACCGTTCATGTTATCCAAGGCCATCTTTTTCCGACATGTGGTTTCTATGCCCCTTGTTGCTTAAGTGCTGTATAGTTGTTTCTCTCTGCTGTTTTGCATATTAGTTTTTTTTATATAAAAAAAATTGCATGGTGCTGACTGCAGATAGTGCTTTGCAATCGCTCCTTGTCCTCATTATTAATTGATTATGTGTTGTACCCTATGTCCTAGGTTCTAATCAACTGCCGGAACAACAAGAAGTTACTTGGTCGTGTGAGGGCATTTGATCGGCATTGCAACATGGTTCTTGAGAATGTTAGGGAGATGTGGACTGAGGTATGCGACCATATTCTCCTCTCTTTTGTATTGTTTCGTTATCTTGTACTAATACTTTGTTCATTTGTGAACACTTGTTGCTTGTGTTACAGGTGCCAAAGACTGGTAAAGGCAAGAAGAAGGCTCTTCCAGTGAATAAAGACAGGTTCATAAGCAAGATGTTCCTCCGTGGGGATTCAGTCATCATTGTTCTCAGGAACCCAAAATGAGTCTCTTGCACACAAGAAGTCTCCTTGCAAGTAGTAAAATTGCTATGAATTAATCTCTATGCGAAGTACTTGAAGCTTGTCATTGCAATAGATGATTGCAGAGCCAGAGTTAGCCGTGTATGTTGATGGTGGAGGGTTGTAGTTGGATGCTATGAATTGGTTTCACCTCTTGTAACTGAATTGGTTTTACCTTTTGTAACTGAATTGCATTGGTAGTTTATGTTTGGAAATATTGGCAAACTCCAACGTTTGAATTGGCTGTCAATCTAGAATAGTAACTACGATTGACTTTATAACTGATGTAAGTGCCACAATGTTGAGCCAGTATCAAATAAAATGTGGTGTAAGCAACCCAATTGTAGACAACTGGGAGTACAAGAAAAGGAATGTCAGGACCTGGGAACGATCGGTCTGGATGTTGGGTAGAGGTGTTTCTGCTGTTGCAGATCGTTCGTTTCATTTCTTACATTAATGCTTTGAAGCGTAGTGAAAACAGAACCCTTTTCACAGCTGAAACAATGCGGAACATGAGTGTTGTGATTAGGGGTGGCAATGGGTCGGGTTCGGATCGGGTGGAGTGTCTGGGCGCCCAAACCCAAAACCCGAACCTAAAATCCGAATCTCACCCAAACTCTTATTCGGGTGAAATTCTAAACCCAAACCCACGGATTAACCGAAACCCAAGAATATCATAATAAAATCAGCATTTAGAAAGGCCAACAACAGTAAAATAACAAATCAGCATACAACAATACATTAAGAAAAGTATCCCGATTTCATAACATTCATACAAACAAGGAGCATGATATACTTAGACACGAGATACGACTACTTAAATAGTTTTTTTTAGTAGACAACTTGGGGAATTCAATAGGCTTTTAGTGGGCCGGATTTTTCAGGGCTCTGATGGAGCTCCGCGGGTCAAATTTAGAATCTGCCCCAAACTCATAGTATTTCGGGTATCCAAACCCACAAATCCGTGGGCACAAAATAGAACCAAAACCCAAATCCACGGATATCCACCCCGAACCCAACCCATTGCCATCCCTAGCTGTGATATGCAAACTGCTTATTCGAACATGTGAAAAAGGCTTATTGTTGTCGCTCTTCCATATTATCAGAAGCAAGAACCACATTCAAACGGCTGATCATGAACCGATCAACTCATCTACTTCCTCCTGACAAGTGACAATGTGAGTCTTGCTGCTCAGAGGCCAACATAGGTTGAACAGTAAATTTCGTTTTTCACTTACGGGGAATTCACCTCTATATCAAAGCAGACAATGTGTAGTTCAATAAACCCGAACAAAGGAAAAGACAAAGGCATTGTGCATTGCTACATACAGAGCAGAGAAATAGAAGGTTTTTGTGGCACATTATTTCTGCAAGTAAGCACAATATGCAGACCTAATGATGATAATACATAAAGATTGAGGTCTCATCTGAAGACATCTGACCTCCGTTCCCTGAAAGTTCATGCCTTTAATCAACTAAAGGATGCAGCCACAGCTGAAGGTTTTCTTGGTGCATCAGATGATTTAAAGTACTGCAGCAAATTACCATATGTAGTCTGCATGTTTTAAATGCATGAACCTCTTCAGCAAGCACTGTGAAAAATTCTTCATGAATATACCGCAATCAGTTTTCGACCTGAACTTAATCTTTACCGGTATTCCGAGTAATTTTTCAAACTTCTTAGCAAAAAAAGGTAATTTGTCAAACATGTACACATTAAAATTAGGCGTCAGTCTTCACTAGTGAGGTCAAATCTTTTAGAAGGCTACTGCAATTTTGGGATGGTCTCTGTAGCTCAGAAGTATCATAACATTTTTCTGGCTTTCAGTGTATACTTTCAGAGTATTAGCCTGTTTGGAATACACAGGGCACGATGCTGAGTAATATGATTATTGTAGAAATCAGAATGGCACAAACAAATGTCCGTTTGTTGATATTCATATTTACTTTACGGGCATTTAGCGCCAAACCGCTGTTCCCATAAACATGTGCAACCAAGGAATGCACTATATTGATCAGAGTTAACCATTTTTGTTAATAGCATTGACTTTATGGCAATAATATGAGGCTCATTTGTGCCTGCCTCATTACTCTGGCGGTCTGACCAACCACATCTTTTGAATGAAACACATTGTTGCCTCAGGCAGGGTAGAGAAAGAGAAACCTGAGCTGGACTGCAGTGATGTTGTACAGGAGGGAAGCTGAAGCTAAACATGAGACGAAAAGATGAAACACGGATTCTTTACAATCAAACCAAGTTACTACCAGGAACAATGTAGTTGGAGTAGCTAAATTCATTCAGAGATGAAAAAGCAGAAAATGAAGAATCCATCCCCAACCATTCATCAAAATTCCAAATTCTTTGTGTGGTAAAAATCACTCTTTGGCCTTCCAATAGCTAATAGTAGTAACTGCCTTGCACTCTAAACTTATGCCGTTGTGTTTCATTTCCCTGGGATCACAAAGTTAAAGACTAAGCTAGACTGAAGAACTGAAGCAAAGGAGTAACTGGCCGGCAGGCAAGAAGATAACAGAACAACTAAACTGGGCCCGTACGGTCACGGAGGCGTCGCCTGGCAGGAGCATCGGTCCATCAATCGTCGAATGCCGCCGAAGGGGAGGAGGTGGTGTCGGCGATGTGGGCGAAGCGCGCGCCGGTGGCGGTGGAGAAGAGCCGGTACTTGCGGACGCAGGAGCGGACGCACTCCTCCTCGCGCTTGCCGAGCGCCCGGCGGTAGAAGGTGACGACGCAGTCGGAGAAGCAGCGCTGCGAGAGCCAGTTGTACAGCCGCATCCTGCGAGGCGCCACACGAGGGTGGGTAGAGGGAGACACGGCTCAGCGAACGAGCGAGCGAGCAAGGGAAGGGCTTTCCGGAAGAGACAGAGAGAGGAGTACTTACGCGTCTCGGGTCTGTAGGCTGCCGGCGATGGCGTCCATGCGCGCCTGGTCCTGCTCCTCGTCTCCGCCGGCGGCGGCTTGGGCGGCGGCGGCGTCCATGATTCGGCTGTGTTTCTTGGAGGACGGGGCTGGAGGAGAAAGAAGGGAAAGCAGGCAGGCAGGCAGGCAGGCAGAGAGCCTAGAAAGGCCTTGCGAATACACACACACACACACAGTACGAGGACGAGATGCGGCCCATGGGCCTGCTTTACTGCAGCAGACGCCATCCATGGGCCGGCTCGTTATGGAAAGGGCCTTTATCAGTACCAAGTTCCTTGCTTGCAGTAAGAAAAAAAAAAGAAAAAAAGAGTTCTTTGCTTGCAGTTGCAGGTTGCAGCATCTGCGTTCCACACAGACATAAGTAACAGTCCATGAATTGTGTCTCTATTCTTCTTCTTCTTGGTGCTGTGAGAAGCAGAGAGAGATGGCTAAGGCCACGGCAGCCGAATCATTCGCGGCCGAGGTCGTCTGGCTAGGGCTGCCGCGACGGAACACCGTCGCGGTGAGCATCGAGATGGACAGGCCCGTGCTGAGCCGCAAGCTCTATGGCTTCCTGCTCCCGCACCGCGCCCTCCGCAGCTTCCTCAACGTCGGCGCCGCCGCCGCCTGCAAGGTCGCCGCCGAGGATGCGTTCGATTGCCTCACCACGGGTTTCTCTCTTGATCCATCGGCGTCTGCATGCGCTCTGCTATTCGATCCGCATCTCATCCCTTACTTATTTCGTTTTCTTTTTGCAGGGGGTGTTTCAAGGCACAAAGTTACGCGTTCAGTAAGTAATCTACACAGCGACTTCCGCGGTCACAAAGAAATAAATATAAACTGCACATGTTTTTTTCTTTTCTTGTCTTGAGTTTTGATGTTTGAAAAATCATTCATAAATATAATAATCGCTGCCGATAGATAGGAGAGCTATTACGATACAAAGTTGTAGTAGGAAAATAAATCCTATATATGTTTTGAAGATTCAAATAAAACATCATAATATTTGTGATCGGATCGGACAGAGTATATATTCAACACACTCACCTCATCAAATTTTACATGAAAAATCAGTGGTTCTTTTATATTCTTCCTATATATAGCTATGTTTTCGTTTTCATTACATATATCATAGTTCAAGCAGTACACTGTAATTTTTTTAAAATATCTATCTATTATATATGCAGGTGAAAAATATGTGCAAGGAGGGTGCATACTGGGGTAATTGTATTACTTATTTCAAATTCGCAATCTGCTGATCGATCGGATAGATGTTTCATTCTTCTTTCACTATTCAAATGCGCATGCAGGAAGTGCTGCGGGAGCTTTTGAGGCCATTGAGTATGGTGTGGAACTGATGCGCGGTCGCTCTGATTGGGTAACCAAGAACACTCCAATGTTTTGAGGGGGGGGCGTGTATATTCTTATGCCTGCAAAAAGAAAAGCTTCACATTTACATTGTTATTTTGGTACTGCATCGATCATGTAGAAGAACGCGGCGATCGGAGGCGCCTTAGCTGGTGCTCTCATCTCTGCCGCCAACAGCAGTCACAGAGACACCAAGCAGGTGATCAAGGATTCCATCGCCGGCGGCGCCATTGGAACAGTTATCGAGTTTGTCAGCCACCGCAGGCACATCCTTTTCGGTCCCATCAGACTCGAACATGATGAAATCGAGCAAATTAAAATATGGGAGCTGCCTCCTCCAAATGCCGGTAAAAGTGGCGCCAAAATTGTCAAATCTTGGGAATTCAAAAACCCAAGCGATTGGATCTGTGGGCCGTGGGCCAAAGAATGACGGTAAGCTAGCCTAGCCGACCCAGCGTCCTTTGGAAAAGGTTCTATATCCAAATCCGCCCATTCGTGTTGTAATAAAATCAAAGTGTAATGTGATCCGAACCTCAACTGTGGGGGACGGATCAGTCTGGGACGAGCTGGTCCCTCATTTCAGAGGAATATTTTTTTATGCTGTTCTTATTTTCATGTCTTCCAACCAAACAAGTACAGAGATGGATCTGTCATATCTAGACCTGTCCCATCATTCCAACCAAACACATCCTAAATGAACAATAAGTCTTTCCCTCTAAATGGAGGTTACGTTAGGAAACATATTCTCTAGTGAAGAAAAGGGGGGGGGGGGGTTGAATAATACTTTGTCGGCTAGTCGTGAAGAAATTTCACGTATTTTTGTGTTTTGAGGTAGACGATGCAAACTAAACAACCATTAAACTCTTAACGCTTCAAATATAAATCTCAGATACAAGGTTCCAAACTCCTACTCCCTCCATCCCAATTTATAAGTCGTCTGATTTTTTTCTCTAACTTTGACCATTCGTCTTATTCAAAAGATTATACGAAATATCAATTTTTTTATGACTTGCTTTACTAATGAATATTCTTCCAGAATGACTTAAATTTGACTATATTTGCACAAATTTTTTTTGAATAAGACGAGTGGTAAAGTTAAAAAAAGTCAAACGACTTGTAAATCAGGATGGAGGTAATAGTTTTTTTAGAATTCAAAAACTCCTAGATTAGGCTTTGATAAAGTGTAGCTGGTCCAGACCAGCCCACGCCTGGCCCGATATTCAATTGTTTCTTCAAAATGCTCACACGATATTCAATTGTAATGATGGATGTCCTCGTGAAAAAAAGAAAATGTAATGTTGGATGTGAACCACACTGTTAAAGTGTTAACGCACAATAGAGCCATGCTTTCCTCTAAAAAGGAAGTAAAGCAACATAGTCCCAGAGGAAATGTGGAGAGTGTGGGAAAGGATAAATTACTCGGCAGTATGTGTTAGATTATGAAAAAAACAATGTAAATCCAATAAAAGCAAACATCTAGTCTTAAGAAAATTTCCAAATAAAATCTTACGTATGAAAGAGGTCAATCATACTGTACGCCCATGCAAAGCTGCAGCCTGCAGGACTATAAAAGAAGAGTAAAGAAAGCAGAAAATCTAGAGGAGCCCTACAGCTAGGGATACAAATGCGTACACTAAAATGAGTATTCATTTTTTTCATTTCGTTTTTGTTACTTTGAAATTCATATTACTTCTTTGGTCACCCGACGACTAGATAAAGCTTAATTAAAGAAATCGCTGGTACTAGGACATGATGCATGCAGTCCATTAATTAGCCCGGCCCATCGTGAAAGGGGGCTCGGCCCACTGTGGAGAATACTTTGTGTCATTGTGTGCTCTGCCTTCTTCTTCCCTCCTCTCAACTCTGCTCTCTATACAAAAAAAAAAACTCTACTCTATTCTTTTGATAAAGAAACTCTACTCCATTCCCGTGTTGGTTTGATCGATACCAAACATCACCAATGCAGAAGTTAAGTTCCTTGCTTGCAGAATCTTCAAAAATTAACCAAAAGGAAGAGTTCCTTGCTTCTGCGTGCCTTCTAGTTCTGGCAGTATGTAATTAACTTGCTGTCTTGCTGCATCTTTCTTGCTGCGTTCGCAGTGTCGCGGAGAAATCAGCGATACATTCATCGAAATGCCTGAGCTCGCAGAATTCTGGGTGGAGGTGGTGTGGCTGGGGTCGCGGTGGTGGCCCAGCAACAATGGCGTCGCCGCCACGGAGAGCTTCTTCGCCGGCAGCCCGGTGCTGAGCCGCGCCGCGCGTGCCTTCCGCAACGCCGCCGTGGTCGCTGCCTGCAGGGTCGCCGCCGAGGACGCGTTCCACTGCCTCACCACCACAGGGGGCGTCTCAAAGCACAGGCTTGATCGTTCAGTAAGTGCGTCGACATCGATGATCGATCGTACTAGTTTGTTGATCAGGACACGTGAAAATGCAGTGGCACCGTGCAACTGATCATCTGAAATTCTTACTGTACCTTAATTCTTTCATCTTCCTGTCGTTCTATACATGCAACTGAAGAAGATCTGCAAGGACAGCGCATACTGGGGTAATCATCTGAAGATCTGAATGACTGTTCAATGGCACCGTGCATCCTTAACCATTTCGCACTTTCTACGACAAATCAAGCATACTCCTATGCTTTGCATTGCATCCAGGTACTGCTGCGGGAGTTTATGTGGCCATGGAGTCTACGGTGGAAGAGATACGTGGACGCACTGACTGGGTAATCGAAACTAACTGTTCACATGCATGTTTTGAGGAAGTTTCTTTCAATTGGTCGACCGGTATCCCTGTAGCGATCTTCACTTGTTATGTCGATTGATCCTGCAGAAGAACGCGGTAATCGGAGGCGCCTTAGCTGTTGCTGTGATGTCTGCTGCCACCGCCGGCAAGAGAAGCCACAGAGACAAGGTGGTCAAGGACGCCATTGCCGGCGCCGCAATCGCAGCCGCAGTAGAGTTCATCGGCCACCGCGTTCGTGTCGATCTGTGCCCCGTCAGGTTTGGTGGCACCATCAGCAAGGGAATTGGCCAAACGAGGGAGGAAGGTCAAAGTGGTGGCGAGCCATGGGGGGAACGCCGAGGCGTGGATCCATGGATCATGGGCCGAGGAGAGGAGCTACCTCTGCAATTCAGGACGACGACGACGACGGCGGATCAAGATTTCCACCAAGAAGGGGCTAGCCTTTAATTTCTTTCCATGAGGCACGATGCCCCAACCAGCCTGTTAGACTATCTGTTTCGTCAAAATGCGACTCCAATAAATTTGGTTGTAAACCTAATATTTACGGGTGAATACTGAATACTGAATACGAAAGCGATGAATACCTGACAAACAATTTAGGGTGACACAGCTGTTTGAGTTTTTGGTTTGGTGCATCACAAACCAAGTTGACTTTGTCCATATTTTTTGAAATTTCTGCATGTTAGCACAATATCTACTTGTGTGATTTTTTTTTTCAAATTGTTAGCAAGTAATGCGAAAATAAGATCGAACACGAGACATAATTCTTACATGGAAAACAATCGTGAAAAAATCACAGGCACCAATCGGCAATCTTTGCTTTAATAGAGAGAGTTAATTACAACATGAGGAATATAATGAGTTTAGCATACGACTACAAGAAATATATAAAGGGATTAAATATATTGCAGTCTAATACGAAAACAAATCAGCTAACACATAACCCGAACCACGGGTCCCGCATGACTCAAGTTGGAATCGGATCATATTCAACACAAACATCTAAATGTGTTTTATTTCGTGGATTAGTTCCATACAGATAAGAGTATTTTTTTACTGAACAGTCTCGCAAGAAATATGTCCCACAAAAGGATGAAAAGGGAGGAAGGAAAATGGGGGAGGGGGAGAGTAAGCGGCGCTTTGTTCAGCCATTCAGTAAATTTTCATATACCGGTCTTTGAAAAATGGTGGAAATCGATTGGGATCGCGGCTGAAGAGTCAGAGGAAGGAAAATAGAGGCGAAAGTTTTCCAAATAATGAGGATATATGTGTATTTTTTTTCCCAACCTAGAGTTGGAATTGGCCGGGTCTATGATGCTGACGACCCAACGACTAGCTTGCCAAGTCTTACCCACCTACTCTCTCTTCTCTCTGCTCCTCAATATATGTAGTTTTGAGCTACAAGGTTAACTGGATTTATAGAAAATATATGTAATATTTATATATCTAATAAATTTAATAAAAAAATAGATTTAAATATCTATCTGATGATATAATTTTATATCACAAATATTGATATCTTCTTTAAAAATATTTACTCAAAGTTGTTTCTCGAGTTGTTTTTTCTAGTTGCTTTTCGTCCTGAGTCGTTTCGTTGTTTGTAAATTTTATTTTGGTTTTTCTCTTCTAATAAAAATTATGGCAAAGCTTTTATTGTTCTGTTAAAACAAAGTTTCTCAAGAAATAAGAAAGGCATGTCGGAAGGAGTAGCTAGCTCTCCATCGCTGCGGCGTCGAAGTGACTTTCTGCGGAGGCGGAAGCAGAAGCGGAAGCTTTCGGAGTTGGTGTGCGGTTGATTGACCCTTGGGATCGGCGTGCAGTGGTATGACTCGCTGGAGCTTGATGGGAATTGAAAAAAACGCTAGCCTATCAAATCGTGCTTCTACCCGAGCTAATTAAAATTAATATAAGCATATTACTTATTGCTAATCATTAATATTATCATCATCGTCATTTTGTGCTCCCTTCTATCCATTAAATATTCCACCAATACTCTAAAATACATGCACGACATTTTGTAATTGTAATAGGTTTAGTTAGTATTTTTTTTTCATTTTGTATCATACATCCATATGTATTTGATATGCATATAATTGAACTCTTTGTTTGATCTATGTGAACAAAATAAAAATCGGTGTTTGATCTCTTCCCTCATACATGACTCACTATAGCACTTTTATATAAACAATAACATAAACAACATATGAAAAATGACAGAGATAGTAATTTAGAATTTTATATTTTTGTACTTTGAGATTTTGTTATAATTATATAACTTATATCAGATATAGAGTCTACTCTTTTAACGATTACATAATTATATATAAATTATATGCATGTTTAGGTGGGTTATATGACATTTTTTATAATACCAGATGTGGGTAATTTACATAAAGATTAGGTGTTACTTGAAATTGTCTTATACAATGCAGAGGTGGGCAATTTAGATATATGTTTATTCGGAGGTTACTTTAGCCTATTTTCATAATGGCTAGTGAGTAATTTACTAGAAAAGATAATAGATTCAATGGCTATTATGATTAGAGTTGTTGGATGAATGCCATATGTTTCTGATTTTTACGATAATTTTAAGATTTATTTATTTATTAGAGTGTACACCTAGAATCTTACATGGCTTCACGCGAAGTCGTCAAAAGAAGCCTCCAATTAGTAATGGTAAGATAGGTCGCAAATATTATATTGGTGATCCTAAAAGACAATCAAGACACTACGGCGGCATTGTAATCAGGAGATCAGCCAACACAGCTGGTAGTCAGGTTTGGGTCCAGGAACCCTCTAGCTTCTTACTGCGTTGTCTGCAGATTGTAATCATACGTACTGAGCGTAGACGCGTAGTCTCGGTATCTCGAGAATAATTCGTGGAGACGTGGTAGACTGGAGTAACATTATTGGGAGGGCCAGTGATTTGAGCAAGACACTGCACACAATGTCCTCATCCCGTAACGTGATTTGATTGATAGGTACTAGTACTTGATGCAATTAAGACACGCTATAATTAATTGATCGCTACTACTAATCTTTTAGGGAAAAAAGGTGAAGCATTGCTGCTAGTTCCTCCCTCATCTAGCGCTGCAAACACAACCAGAACAACACCAATGGCCGCAGCGTCACGATCCTGGTTCAGTCGAGCTGCAGCCATGTGCCTGCTGCTCTTCGTCCTAGGGCCAACTGGCGCCGCTTCGTCTGTCTCCGGCGCAGCAGAGACGTTCAACGGCCGCTGCATGGCGGCCGAGAGGGAGGCGCTGCTCTCCTTCAAAGCCGGCATCACAAGCGACCCCACCGGACGGCTGAGCTCGTGGCGAGGCCATCAAGACTGCTGCCAGTGGTACGGCGTGAGGTGCAGCGCCAGGACAGGCCACGTCGTGAAGCTCGACCTCCACAACAATTTCTTCGAGCAAGATCTTTTCGGTGAAGACCTTGTTTTCCATTGGTTGCGCGGGCAGATAAGCTCATCTTTTCTTTCCCTACCGCATCTGGAGTATCTAGATCTTAGCGGAAATGTCGTCGGAGGCAACATGTCTATACCGGAATTTATGGGTTCTCTGAAGAGATTGACTTATCTCGACCTCTCTAACATGAATTTCACTGGTCGGGCACCTCCTCAGCTGGGCAACCTCACCAAACTAGTATACCTCAACATTCGCACCAGATTCATATATTCGTATTCATATTCGGATGTTTCATGGCTAGCAAGTCTTCACTCATTGGAGCACCTTGACATGAGCGGTGTGGACCTTAGCACAGCAACTAAATGGTTTCATGCGGTGAACACCCTTCCAAATCTGAAAGTACTGTATCTCAGCTTTTGTGGACTTAATACTTCCATCCCGTCGTTTCTGCACCATAACCTTACGGTTCTCGAGGAACTTGATCTCCACAGTAATGATTTTAAGGGTCCCGCTGCATCCAATTGGTTCTGGGATGTAACTAGCCTCAAAAGTCTACGCTTAGCTACTTCTAAATTGTCAGGCCCCTTTCCTGATAAGTTGGGAAACTTGACCATGTTAGAGACCCTTGACATGGGATGGAATAACATGGAGGGGATGATACCATCAACACTAGAAAACATGTGCAGTTTACGGTCAGTAAACCTCAGCGGCAACAGCATCGGTGGGGATATAACAGATCTAATACAGAGGCTACCAAAATGTTCCTGGAATAAGTTGCAAGAGCTCGATTTGTTGCAGGCCAACATCAGTGGGGCAACATTGAAATCGGTACTTAACCTCACTGCCTTAACCACACTTGTCATCTCGAGCAATCACTTGAGCGGTTCTGTGCCTGTGGAGATCTCGACATTAGAAAATTTGACTGAGCTGTACATTGGCTCTAACGGTTTCAGTGGTGTGATGACAGAAGATCACTTTGCTGGTTTGAGGAATTTGAAGGTCATTGAATTGTCTGAACTCCAACTCATGGTGGACTCCGATTGGGAACCTCCATTCCACTTGGACTATGCATATTTTTCATCGTGCAACCTAGGTCCCCAGATTCCTAATTGGCTTCGACGGCAAAAGAACATTCTAAGCCTTGATATTTCTGAGACAGGTATCACTGCTAACATCCCAAATTGGTTTTGGACTACGTTTTCTAAAGCCACATATTTGGACCTCTCTTACAACCAAATTATTGGTGAGTTACCACTTAATTTGGATTTCATGTCAGTGACAGAGCTTCATCTCCAGTCAAATCATTTAAATGGTTCTGTACCACGGTTACCAAGAAGCTTGGAGGTATTGGACATGTCCAAAAATTCTTTAAATGGACAATTGCCATCAAATTTTGGAGCTCCAAATCTACAATTTCTAGTACTATTTTCCAACTATATAACTGGGCATATTCCTGATTCAATTTGTCAATGGCCTCGACTGCGGGCCTTAGATCTTTCAAACAACCTGCTTACAATGGGACTACCTGATTGTGGCAGAAAATGGCTGAAGAAATGGAACACATCTACCAATAACTCTTCAAGGATAAGTTCTGCAACTTCTTACATTTTCGACATCCATACTCTCCTTCTAAACAACAACCACCTTTCAGGTGGATTTCCTTTATTCTTGAAACAATGCAACAATATTATGTTCCTCGATCTATCTCAAAACAAATTCAGTGGTAATTTACCTGCATGGATAAGTGAGGCCACGCCTAGTTTGGTCATGTTACGGCTAAGATCTAGCAACTTTTGTGGTCATATTCCTATTGAAATTACGAAACTTTTTTCTCTTCGTATCCTTGATCTAGCAAACAACACTTTCTCTGGAGAAATACCACAATCTCTTTTGAACTTGAAAGCCCTGATGGTTACCGATGTGACTTCAACACTTTCAGATCTTTTCGGAGAAGGATCTGAGTCCGAGTATGGCTTCTTACAAACGGGTATGTCTAATGATAGCTTACAGTTGGTAACTAAAGGGCAAGTGCTAGACTACAGGGACAGTGCCATATATTTAATGAGCATTGATCTGTCTTGCAACAGACTAACTGGGCAAATCCCAGAAGTAATAGATTCACTTCTTGGACTGCTAAATCTGAATTTATCATCGAATTTTTTGAGTGGAAATATCCCATATAAGATCGGGAATATGCGATCATTGGAATCGCTTGATTTGTCCAACAACCAACTTTCTGGTGAAATTCCTTGGGGCTTGTCGAATTTGACTTCACTGAGCTACCTGAATTTGTCCTACAATAAACTGTCGGGAAGGATACCCTCAGGACATCAATTAGACATTCTCAAGACAGAAGATCCTGCTTCAATGTATATCGGTAATCCTGGTCTTTGTGGGCATCCACTTCCAAAAGCATGTCCTGGAGATCAGCCATCCCAAGAAGATCCCGCTAGCGCTAGGTGGGACGAAGATGGCAGCACTCTTATGGAGTTTCGTCTTGGTTTAACCGTGGGATTCTTGGTTGGCCTTTGGATAATATTTTGTGGGCTTTTGTTTAAGAAGACTTGGAGGTATGCCTATTTCAGCTTATTCGACAAACTATATGACAAGGTGCACGTCTTCGCTGTAGTCACTTATCAACAATGGCTGAGAAAACCAGATACCAACTAAACAAGCACCATTGAAGCATATGACGTACGTGATTGGTACCTTCGATTGTGGAGCTTTGGTTTTTAAATAATGGATGGTTCACATCATCTTAATGTCGTCCACAATTTGTTGTGTGATCTGGTTGTCGTTTCGAACACTACAATATCCTTTTTGAAGTTTTATTTCACCTCTAATTTGAACTTCTGGGCATGTTTCTATTTTGTATCAACATATATATGAGAAATCCTTCATGATTTTCTTAAACTTTTGCACATGTTCTGTTTGTGGACAACCCTACCAAGAGGAGGATCCATTTGCAAATATATTTGTTTTGAAATATAAATACCACGTGTGTTTTTAATTGGTTCACGAGCTTATTTGTCGTGTCATTTTTCTATAAAAAAACTTTTTTTTATATATGTACATAGGAAGCAAGGTCTTTGATGTGCTTACCAGGCATGCAGTGGGGAGAGTACTAGCTGTAGAGCACTGTGCAGAGCCTCACTCACGAGCTCGTGACATGACGTGGCGTTACACGACAGCCAACACACAGTCCAGTAACTTGCACGCAGCAGGCACATTCTGGACCGTCCACAGTTGCACGGACCAAACACGGGTCGGGCGAGGAGGAAGAAGAGGACGGGCTCGCTCGTCTTGTCCACGAGCCGAGAGCGATCAGTTGCACGAACGCTGGCTGACACGCGGGCCAGCCCCGCCACGCCAAGGAAAAGGAACAAGGAGGACCAATCCATGCATGCTATGGTGGCCTCACGAGAGAAGGAGCCGTGGACTGTCCGTTGTTTGTGGGAGCAGCAGCAAAAGGCAAAATAGTCAAAATCATTCCTGAACTCTTGGCAATGGGTCAACTTCATCCCTGAACTCTTGTACAACTCAATTCTGCCCTCAAACTATTGATTTTTGTCCAGTTATGTTCTCCATCCAAGTTTGACGTCCACGCCGTCTGCAAACTCCTAACGGACCAATCCTGATGACCTATTTGCCCTCCCGTAGGCCACAACTAGGGATGTAGAAATTATTGGGTTGACCCGATGACCCAAAACCCTATCTATAATTAGTAAGATAGAAATCTTATAGCACCAACTCAAAAATTATTTTAGTGTTGTACTGGTTCAGCTACTGGGTTATTGGGTTACCCAAACACCTACGCTCGGCGGCAGCGGGAAGTGAGGTGCCGGCGTCGGTGCTGGGGAGACCATAGATGGTGGCGTGCTGCCCAAGTCGATGGCTCGACGCTGCACGGAGCCACCGCGGGAGACCATAGACGGCGGCGCCGGCGCACCAGCAGGGGATTGGAGCCGTCGGCCAGAGCAGCTGCTCTTCCGCCGCGGTGCTTTCCCGTTGTCATCGAGCGCGCCTCTCCCCTCCTCTTTCCTCTAGGCGTCACCGTGGTTTGGACTTTGAATCTCGCCATTCTCTCTCTGGTGGTGCTCAAATGGTGCGATTCAGATATATTGGGATCGATTGCTTCTTTTCCTGTTGGATCTACTTGATTGGAATGTGTTTTCCCTCCTTCTCTTTGTTCAATTTGATCCATTGCTGGATGTGGAGCACCTAGATTTCTTCAATTTCTCTCCGTGATGGTGATGGAGGTCGCTAGCATGTCGGCCGTGGAGCAGATGCGGCCAAAGTTCTTCGGCCTCTGCGTGCACTCTCCTGGCTCTTGCATGCGTGCCCTCCCCCATCCGAAGAGACTTGCTGGAGCTCGACGATTGCTGCTGGAGCTCGGCCGGAGTCATCGAAGACCATGCGCTGCTAGCGTAAAAAAAATATTGATTACAGGAGTATATTTTTGGGTAACCCATTGGGTCTTGGGTAACTGACGTTCTGTTTTTTTGCCAACACATTGTTACTACTTTGCTCTAATGGGTTGATCGGGTTGGTCACTGGTTGACCCAAAATCGACCCAATTGCATCCCTAGCCACAGCCCCTCCATCTTACCTGCTACGGCCATCCAGTCCAGCTCCTCTCGAGTCGTGCCTGTGCTCCGGCGGCTGCGCGTAGGCGCGGTCAGGACTCAAGAGCGGCGTGGGGTGCAGCAGGGAGGTGAGGCGCGGGGAGCTGTTGTGCCGGCGGCGGGTGCGGTGATGCTTCGGCCGGGTCTGGCAGTGGCGCCGATGGTGGGCTCGCAGGTAGGCCAGGGACGTGCGCATGTCGGGGACCATCGACCTCATGGCGGCGCTAGACGGTATGGCGTGGCGAGGCTCGGCACAGGAGCGAGCCGGGGCGGTAGTGCAAGCAAGGGACGCGCACGCGCTCGAAGTTGGCCCGGTGGCGGCGACAACGCCGTGCAGCGTACTGCTGAGTGGCTCGCCGGAGGCGCGGAATTCCCGACAAGCAAGCCTTCGCAGCGCGGTATCCATGGCATGGGCATGGAGGTTGGCAGGGAGCTAGCGGCGAGCACGAGGTGCGGCAGGCAGCAGGCGTTAGTGCGTGGCGGTGAACAGCCAACAGGGTCCTCCGTTACTATGCGCGAGTGTTAGCTGACGCTGTTGACATCCAAATGGATCGAAGGACGTAACTGAAACCAAAATCAATAGTTCAAGGACTGAATTAGGTTGTGCAAGAGTTTAGGGACGAACATGACCTCCAAGAGTTCAAGGACGATTTTGGATATTTTGCTGCAGCCACAGCGGAATCCGGCCCGGCCCGCTGTACACACGAGTCGGTGCCCCACAGGCCTAGGTCCACAGAGCCCGACAACAACTAAGGCCTCAGGCCTAACTCAACCCAAAAGACCTGATAGTACGAGGACTGCCTCACCTTATATGTTGTGCTCCCCCACCATTAATTATCGATGTGGGACTAAACATAACAATCTCTCCCGTCACACATCGGACCCAACTCTTCCATCACAAACATAGCGTGATCTTACAGAAGACGTATTACAGGCCCAGAGTATAAACTCTCCAGTCAACTTATGTGACCAATAGTCAAATGACCTAACGGAGATATCCACGGGCTCCCCTGTCAACATGTGACCCAGAGATGTTACCGATTTTCCAACCCTCGGCTCTGATACCGCTTGTTAGAGTGACGCAGCGGAATCCGGCCTGGCCCGCTGTACACACGAGCCGGTGCCCCACAGGCCTAGATCCACAGAGCCTGACAACAACTAAGGCCTCATGCCTAACTCAACCCAAAAGACTAGCCTGATAGTATGAGGACTGCCTCACCTTATATGTGTGCTACTCCACCATCAATTATCGATATGGGATTAAATCTAACAAAACAAGGAAAGAAGCCACCGCCCTCTCTCACATTCTTTATCTTCTCCGAGGTGGCCGCCGAGAAGACCTTCAAGTGCCTCAACAGATTTTATCAATAGATTTACATGCGTGTACCAATTATATATTTTTTAAAAAATAAACTACTGTTTAGTACATGTGCCAAAGAAACTAACCTTCTGGTCTATTCGTAATGCACGTGCAGATTGATGAGCAGAGAGGAGAGGGTATTGCGACCCTATAATTTTTATCCCTTTAGTCTAGCAACCATCACATATAGATGGTATACTATAAGCTCTTTTACAATGATTATCAAGTACCTATTGGTACTTGTAGGTCTTGGTACTTTTAAATAGGTCTTGGTACTTTTAAATAGAATTTCAAAAATAAATTAATTGAGCTGTTTAGAATGATTGGCAATTAAGTACCTGCAAGTACTTGTGGGTACTTTTGAATGGAAAATTCAGAAATGTAATTAATATCCTTTGTTTATTATAAAAAAAGAAATTACATATCGGGCCTACTAATTTGGTATTTGGTACTCTTGGTACTTTTTCCTTGATTCCTTTAGGTAATTAATATATTTTTTTTAAAAAAATCACCATACGATTCTTACATTTTGGTACTTGTAGGTCTTGTCAATCATTCTAAATAAGCTCTAATCAATAATAAGAATGGTGTTTTAGTAATTTCATCCTCCCTTGATTAATGAGTATACCCATCCAACAAGATATCGCGACAATTACAAGTGGACCCATCAAATTCAAAGCAATGTGAAATGATGTATATAGTATATACCCTTTATTTTTTTAGAAAAATAAATAAAATTATATGTTGGGTCCATTTATTTGGTACTTGGTCCCACACTTTTGGTACTTTTAGGTACATAATATATTTTCCACTGCACAATTTTGTATGCTAAAAGTACCATGATACTTGTCAATCATTGTAAATGAGCTGTTTTTTCTAATTACATGCCACATATTATACTTAAGTATAATTTAACATTGCAAACCAATTCAAATTCATCATTGAATTTTTCTATTCATGTATGTTGCCATTGTATATCTATATGTGTGAATTCTTTCATAACTTTTCAAATTTTCCAACATGTTTTAATTGAGAAGAGGGTTTCCTCTCCATATTTTCACATGAAACGTACTTATTAGGGTCCGTTTGGAACCTTTGATGAGTCCTGTACAGCCTTGCCTAATAAGGATAGCTTGCGAGGCAACAAATTTGGATGGATGTTTGTGTAGGCAAGGATTTGCTTGCCAATGTAGGAGAGCAAAATTGGCTCTCCGGGCCTGGCAAGGACTTCATTGCCCACGCCGGCGAGGAGAGGCAAGGCGAGGCAGACCAAAGAGACATCCAAACTGTCCCGTGGTAGTCCCCTATAACTACAAGGGACAAAAGATAGCAAGGAAATGGGGGTGAAGAGAAGTATGATTGTCTGATTGGTGGTAAAATGCTTCGTACATTCATATGATACTTTTTGAAAATGGTGCAAAGTTGATTGAGGTCAACAATAGAAGTTTAGAGAAATTGCCAAAAAAAACAACCTAGCAAGTTATATACTAACGTTAATGATTGTAGCAAGAAAAAAAAACTTTTCAGATACAGCGCCAATGAACGGACGGCAAGTGGTTTACTGAATCTTTATTGTAAGAAGAGAAAACAAACAAAGTAGAAGACAAGTAAATGAAAAAAAACACGCAACCATTGAAACTAGGCACAACAAGAACTAGGCAACAAAAACCAGCGGCCTCAGAGGCAGCCAGTACAACAAATTAAAGAATAAAGATCACCCCATAAAGGCCACAATTAAACCAGAGAACAGCTACAAGATCTCCCGTAAACAATGTTTTAATGACGGACAGATTTAGTTAGCTCCCTGCATGTTCTTAGTCGTTGACCTAGTTGTTTGTTTTCAGAGTTGTATCTTGCTGGTTTTATGAGGGGTTGTGCAGTTGTATAGTTGTCCGGGGCTGGTGGTGGAGTTAGTTTTTTCATTAGAAGTTTGCAAGGTTGTGTTTATTTCTCTCTCCACACCGCCCCGAGTAGTTGTCTGTTTGTATGTTTTTTCTTTTTGTTTTTCCTTCTAATAAAAATTACAGCAAAGCTTTTGCCGCTCCTTTAAAAAAAACCACAACACAGGGCTTTAAAGGATCATCAGTCGTGACAGATACCTACTCTGGGATGAATATATATTCAGACTTGACTAAAGTTGACACACGGTCTTATTGGGTGATCACCATAGTTATATTGCGAGCGAAACGGATGCCCAAATGAATAAGGCGCACTCGCAAAGCATCAAAAAACATTGCCGGTTGCCCTTCCAAGAACAACGTACAATGGCTGCAACGCCAGGATCCTCCTTCCATGTAGCTGATGCAGTCTTGTGCCTCCTGCTCTTCCTCTTCGCGCCAACCGTCGCCGCCGTCTCGTCTGTCTCCGGCGAAGAGACTTTCAACGGCAGCTGCATCGCGGCCGAGAGGGAGGCGCTGCTCTCCTTCAAAGCTGGCATCACAGGCGACCCTGCCGGACGGCTGCGATCGTGGCGAGGCCAAGACTGCTGCCGGTGGTATGGCGTGAGGTGCAGCGCCAGGACAGGCCATGTCGTGAAGCTCGACCTCAGCAACCCTTTCTTCGAATATGATATTTTGGGTTATGATGACCCAGTCCGTTGGCTACGCGGGCAGATAAGCTCATCTCTTCTTTCGCTACGCCATCTCAAGCATCTAGATCTTAGCGGAAATGATCTCGGCGGCTATATGCCAATGCCGGAATTAATGGGTTCTCTTACCAGCTTGACGCATCTCTACCTCTCTAACATGAATTTCAGTGGCCGAGTACCTCCTCAGCTAGGCAACCTCACCAAACTAGTACACCTCGACATACACAACAGCTACGACACTTTTCCATATTCATCGGATGTTTCATGGTTAGCAGGTCTTCACACGCTGGAGTATCTTGACATGTCGTTTGTGAACCTTAGTGCAGCAGTTGACTGGGTTCATTCGGTAAATACCCTCCCAAATTTGAGAGTGCTGAATCTCAGCCTTTGTGGGATTACGAGTTCAAGCCCATCCCTTGGACACCATAACCTTACAGTTCTAGAGGAACTTGACCTCCATGGTAACAATGTTAAGAGTCCCGCTGCACCCAATTGGTATTGGGGTGTAACTAGCCTCAAAAATCTACAAATATCTGGTTCTGAATTGTCAGGCCCCTTTCCTGATGAGTTGGGAAACTTGACCATGTTAGAGACCCTTGACATGTCATTCAATAACATTGAGGGGATGATACCATCAACACTAGAAAACCTGTGCAGTTTACGGTCAATAGACCTCAGCATCAACAACATCGGTGGGGATATAACAGATCTAATAAAGAGGCTACCAAAATGTTCCTGGAATAAACTGCAAGTACTAAATTTGATGCAGGGCAACATCACTGGCACGACATTAAAATCTGTACTCAACCTCACTACCTTAAGCATGCTTTTGATCAACAAAAACCACTTGATCGGTTCTGTGCCTGTGGAGATCGCTACATTAGAAAATTTGACTGAGTTGTACATTGGCAATAACGGTTTTAGTGGTGTGATATCAGAAGGTCACTTTGCAGGTTTGAGGAATTTGAAGGGCATTGACTTGTCTCGTACTTATCTCCAACTCATGGTGGACTCGGATTGGGAACCTCCGTTCAACTTGAACATGGCATCTTTTTCATCCTGTCATTTGGGTCCCCAGATTCCTAATTGGCTTCAGTCGCAAAATAATATTTCATACCTTGACCTTTCAGACACCAGTATCATTGGTAGGATCCCATATTGGTTTTGGAATACGTTTTCTAAAGCCACATATTTGGACCTCTCTCACAACCAAATTACCGGTGAGTTACCTCTTAATTTGGATTTCATGTCAGTGACAGAGCTTCTTCTCCAGTCAAATCATTTAACAGGTTCCATACCGCAGTTACCAGGAAGCATTGAGATATTGGACATATCCGAAAATTCTTTAAATGGACAATTGCCATCAAATTTTGGAGCTCCAAATTTGCAGTTTGTAGTATTATTTTCCAATTGTATAACCGGGCATATTCCTGAGTCGATTTGCAGATGGCCTCAACTGCGGGCCTTAGATCTTTCAAACAACCTGCTTACAATGGGACTACCTGATTGTGACCGAAAAGAGCTGAAGAAATGGAACCCATTTGGCAACAACTCTTCAGGGGTCAATTTTGAGAGTTCTTACATTTTGGAGATCCATACTCTCCTACTAAACAACAACAACCTTTCAGGTGGATTTCCTTTATTCTTGAAACAATGCAAAAATCTTATGTTCCTCGATCTATCTCTAAACGAATTCAGTGGAAATTTACCAGCGTGGATAAGTGAGGCCATGCCTAGTTTGGTCATGTTACAGCTAAGATCTAACAACTTTTCAGGTCAGATTCCTAATGAAATTACAAGACTTGATTCTCTCCTTATCCTTGATCTAGCAAACAATAACTTCTCTGGAGAAATACCGCAATCTCTTGTGAACTTGAAAGCTCTGACTGCCAGTGCTGTGACTTCGACATATAATCCTTTCCAGGAAGGACATCAGTCTGAGTATACATCCATAGAAACGGGTCTGTATAATGATAGCTCGCAGTTGGTAATTAAAGGGCAAGTTGTTGAGTATAGGGAGAATGCTATATTTCCCATGAGCATTGACCTGTCTTGCAACAGGTTAGTTGGGCAAATCCCAGAAGAAATAGGTTCACTTCTTCAACTGATAAATCTGAATTTATCATCAAACTTTTTGAGTGGAAACATCTCATATAAGATCGGCAATCTACAATCACTAGAGTCTCTTGACTTGTCCAACAACCAACTTTCTGGTGAAATTCCTTGGATCTTGTCGAATTTGACCTCACTAAGCTATCTGAATTTATCCTACAATAACCTATCGGGCAGAGTACCGTCAGGACATCAACTAGACACTCTCAAGACAGACGATCCTTCTTCAATGTACATGGGCAATCCTGGCCTTTGCGGGCATCCACTTCCAAAGCCATGTCCTGGAGATCATCCACTACAAAAAGATCCCGTCCAGTGGCATGAAGATGATAGCACTCGCATGGAGTTTCATCTTGGTTTAGCGGTGGGATTCTTGTTTGGCCTTTGGATAATATTTTGTGGGCTTTTGTTTAAGAAGACATGGAGATATGCATATTTCAGCCAATTCGACAAACTTTATGACAAGGTGTATGTCTTCTCTGTAGTCACTTGGCAACAACGGTTGAGAAAACCAGGTACCAACTAAGCAAGCACCATAGAAGCACATGATGTACGTGACTAGTATACCTTCAATTGTGGAGCTTTGGTTTTTAAATAATGGGCGGCTGACATAATCCTAATCCGGCCTAATGCCATCCAGAATTTGTTGTGTGATCTGGTGATTGTTTCGAACACTACAATATCAATTTAAAGTTGTATTTCACGCCGAATTTGAACTTCTGGACATGTTGCCCTCGTGTATCAACATATGAGAAGTCCTTCATGATTTTCGTAAACTTATGCCCATGTTCTGTTCCGCGGACGACCCTACCAAGAGGAGGATTCATTTGCAAATATATTTGTTTTGAAACACAGTTACCATGTGTGTTCTTAGTTGGTTGATGAGCTTACTTGTCGTGTCATTTTTCTGTAAATTCTTTTTTGTATATATGTACATACGAAACATAGTTTTTGAGGATGGCTATTCCACACTGTGTTGGGAGGCCTCCTCACACTTATTTTTTAGCTTATTACCAGCTTATTTTTGAGCTTATTACCAGGCATCAGTGGTGAGAGTATTAGCTGCGGAGCACTGGGCAGTTAGCCTCACTCACGAGCTCGTGACATGACGTGGCATTACACGACAGCCAACACACAGTCCAGTAGCTTGCACGCAGCGGGCACATTCTGGACCGTCCATGCTTGCACGGACCACACGGGACGGGCGAAGGCGAGGAAGAAGAGGACGGCTCGCTCGTCTTGTCCGCGATCAGATGCACGAACACTGGATGACATGCGGGCCAGTTCAGCCACGCCACGCCAAGGAAAAAGCAACGAGTAGGACCAATCCTTGCCATGGTGGCCTCACGAGAGACGGAGCCGTGGCCTGTCCGTTGTAGGAGCAGCAAACAAGGGGAGAAGCCCCCTGTCCGTGGGGATCACCATCGGTTTCGTGGCTTGGCAGCCACCGCCCTCTCTCCCATTCTTTATCTTCTCCGAGGCGAGCCTCCCCCACCTTCGTCTTCGTCTCACACTGCCATAGCTGCAAGTGAAAAGAAAAGAGAGGAAGGATGCCTCGCAGCGGCTTCTCGGGTTCGCTCCGCTCGCCCAAGATCGACGTCGCCATCGACATGGGGAACCCCTTCCTCAACCGCACCGTCGACGGCTTCCTCAAGATCGGCGCGGTCCGTTCCCCCCTTCTTCACCCCCTTCCTTTCCTCCTCTGCTTTCAATCTCGCCTCAGGAATTTACAATGCGCCTGCGCGTCTGTCTCGCGTCTATCTGTTGTGATCTAACCGATCCCTGATGTTGTTGTGTTCGATCCTTGATCAGGTCGGCGCTTGCAAGGTGGCCGCCGAGGAGACCTTCGAGTGCCTCAACAGAGGTTATCTTTTGTCTTTGCTTGCTTCCCCTTTTACTTTATTCATTACTCTTCTTCGTGTTCAGTCGTACTGTATTCACCTAATCACCTTTGTTTATTTTTACCTTTTATTTTTACAAAAGGCACATTATGTGTTGGACAACACGAGTAGTCTATGTGACTCTGTTCCATAGCCAGAGCCATTGTTAGATGGGAAAGTGTTGATTTTTGGGCACACATGTCGGGCATTGATGCTATGTTGGGCCCCAAAACGTTTGGCCATTGTGTTGTGTGCAGATAGATTATATAACTAAACTAAATGGAAAACTGACTACACACTCTGCCTCTGCAATTAACTGCAAATACAGAAACAGTGGAGCAAATACAACTAACTCTATAGTGTGATTTGTATAGCCTGCATTAGGCATTCAGTATTATACTGAATTTTCTGCACAGTTGTAAAGCCTGCATTTGGTATTCAGTATCATACTGAAGTTTTTTCTAAAGATTTGTGCAGCCTGCATTTGGCATTCAGTACCATACTGAATTCTGCACACTTGTGTACCCTGGATTTGGCAATTATTCTTGATTAAATGATAAATGACAGGAAAATTCTGGTGTTGTTACTGAAAGTGCCCTTAGTTCTGAACAATGGGCCTGTGCCAACTCAAAATTGCGGTACCTCAACGGATCTTAACTGATGCACTCACACTAGCTGCAGTCCAGCTTGTACAATTCTCTTATTATTGCTTTCTCCTCCCTATATTGCAACTTGTAATTTTCTAGTGTACTTGTTAACTCTCCTTTTAGTAAATATTTACTACTGTAGCAGACTAGCAGGCCACCTTATGTTGTGCCAATTCTATTGTTCGGCACATTTAAATTTGCCCGATGGTATTTCATATTATTTTTTAGTATGTACTATTGTTTTTGCTGAAAAATTATGGAATGCTTGCACTGTTTGTTGCTATACTTCACAGCCAAATAGGAGAATAAGTTGGTTTGGTGTGCCCTTCAATATGTATACATTATGATAAAGTTTTCTTTTGTTTCTTTGCAGGCGATATTTCAAAGCACAAGGTTGAGCATGCGGTAAGATTTCCATGACCTTTGTCTACCTGTTTTCCAACCATTCCAGCTCTATTCCCTTTTTCACTTGGCTTAACGTGGACCAATTTCCCTAGGCCTTGCCAGTTAGATGATTCCACACTTTTAACTTCCCAAATATTTTTAATAAGCATGCTCTTACATTAACACCCTGGATAATGACTCACTTGAGGTTCTAGAAACGCATGCTATGAATACTGCAGATCTCTATCTATTGTCTCAATCCAGTACATTGTCATCTGAGTAGTTTGATGTCCAGCTCCTGTAGATAGAAGTGTATAACCAAAACTCTATGCCTCCATTGCACAATGCATATTGCTTAAACGCATGTGCATCAGTCGGTTTATTTCTTCCTAGAGTAAGTTCCTGTTTGCATTACACTAATACATTTTTTTTATTATCTATCAGCTGAAGAAAATGTGCAAGGAGGGTGCTTACTGGGGTAAATAATTAACCAGTTTGTCGTTGCAAAATCAAATAAATGCATTAGCTTCTTTCCCTTCTTCATTTACACTCTAACTAATTTAGATATTTGTCTAATACACAGGTACTGTTGCTGGAGTTTATGTGGGCATGGTGTATGGAGTGGAAAGGGTCCGAGGTCGCAGTGACTGGGTAAGAATTAACTGAATATTAGTTTTTCAGTTTTATTGTGGTTAATTGAACACTGTGTCAATGAAACTTTATTATAATATGGCTAAGATTTTTCTGTGTATAGTAAAGTGAATTGAGGCTCTATACAGCATTGGTACCTCATACATACATCAATACAGCACTGAATTGAAGCTCTGTTATTCCCATTTTTTCAAGGATCAGATAATCATCATGTTACTTTTGTATGCTGGAAATCTTAATCTAGAACAAGATTCGTCCTTTTTTTCATTCTCTCAAATGATTCCCCTAGCTTCAGTTATGGAAAGTTTTAAACCATGAAGCACAGTATGACAGCAATGTAGAATGTCCTCGCAAAAAAAATGTAGAATCTGTAAACTGGTTCATTCCATGCATGTTTATAGTCATCTTCCAGTGTCCATTAATCCTCTTGTGTTCTTGTACCCCTGCAGAAGAACGCAATGATCGGTGGTGCGTTATCTGGTGCCCTGATCTCTGGTGCCAGCAACAACAACAAAGACAAGATCATCAAGGACGCCATCACTGCTGGCGCGGTTGCAACAGCTGTTGAGTTCGTCAACTACCTTACCTAGTTATGCAATTGTAAATTTGCAATTGCATTTGCAGTGCCATTGTCGTACAACAAGAATAAGAACTTCTTCAGTGAAGCCATGTTCAGTTCAATAAACGGCCATCTTCAGTCTTGGTTCCTGATCGGCAGTTTTGCTTTGGGTGAATGTACTGATCAAATGTTTTTCGTTATTGCGGTGTGCAGTCGTCACCGTGGTTCTGTGACGACTTTTCAAAATGAAAAAAAAAATATATGCGAGTTACAGCAACAGGGGTGCGCGATGATTGCTGGTGAGGGTGATCACTGATCAAGGAAAGCTGAATGTAGCATTGCACTTGGATTACCCGCCATGGAATCGCACGAGACATCCAAGCCAGCACAACGAAAGCCAGGGCGGCGCTGCCCTGCAAGCCCCGGCCCCCCGGCAAGGAGAAGAATGAGAGGTTCCTGGACCTGCCACCCTGCTCCTGTCCTGCTTCTTCCTCAGCGCGCGCCGTGGACTGTGCGCCCAGACGCTCTCTTCTGGGCACCAGACGGTGTAGGAGCTTCCATCCGCGCACGCTCCCTTCGCGGGCGTTTTCCCCGCCGGATCCGGTGCCGGACTCGCCATCAGCGCCGGCCGTGAGCCGCCGCCGGCGTGAGGGAGCGACGAAGGGGGAATTTGTAAATTACCCATCCAAACGTTTACAAAACACCCCCTAATTTGGATCGCGATTAATAGTCGCGATCCAGATATTTTCAAAACAAACCCTGGTTCGGACATCATTTTTCTATATTCATCCTTCGTCTCGGCGAGCTGTTCTCCTCGCCTCCTCATTCGATCGGCCATGGCGATGGCTTTCGCGGCCGGCGGCGGCACGGATACGCCGTGGATCCGCGCCTTCACCTTCCCTTGATCCTCCGCTACATCCCGCATTCTTAGCGCCGTCCTGCCCTTCTTCACCCCTGGACGTCGAGGCGTCGAGCACCCGCTCCTCCGGCGCCTGCGTGGGACCGGACCTCGGGCGCCGAGCTTTCCCGATCGAAGGCAGGAGTTCCTTGCTCAGCCAGGACTCGTGAGATGCCTGCGGGAGAGAGACTCCGTGACAGCACTGATTGCAGCTGTCCATCCGTGGCCTCTTGCTTGCAGCCTTGACCCTGACGACTGACTGGCGCCCATTCACCTGCACTGCACTGCACTGCAATCCAGCCCCCCTACGGAACTGCCCTTGTGAATACTCTGAACATTATCGATGCAGTGGTAAGGTACCGAAGTCTGAAAACGAGAATATGAGTTAGTTTTTGAGCCAGCGCATCACTGCATTAGTATGATGAGACATTTTTTTTTTGGCAATATGGCAGGTGTTCTACCTTTCATTATAGATCGATTATGATGAGACACTTAAACTTGATTTAGTATGACGAGACACTTTTTTTTAGCAATATGGCAGGTGTTCTGCCTTTTATTATAGATCGATTATGATGAGACACTTAAACTTGACTGACAGCCCCCCGATCACTCTGAATTTCGTTTTCAGAAGAACCGTGAGGCATAAGCCTGGAATATAATCAATCAACTGCTGCTGCTGGCAATTTGATTTCACTGCTGCAATATCTCCTTCCGTGATAGCAGCAATTCATTGAGATTTCAGAGGCATGTTGATCGAACCTCAAAGATGCACGGCATTAAAATCGCTACTCAACCTCACTTATCTTGAGCACTGTTGACATCTACAGCAACCATTTGGACGGTTCTGTACCCGTGGTCAGTGGAAATTGGAACATTAGATAATTTAACTCGTCTATACAATGAAAATAACTCGAGTGGTATGGCATCAGAAGATCACTTCTCCAGTTCGACAGATTTAAATTGTCTCATACCGGTGGACTCAGATTGGAAACCTCTGTTCCACTTGGACAGGCCATCTTTTACATCCTGTCGTTTGGGACCCAAGGTTCCCAATTGGTTTCGATGGCAAAAAAGCATTTCACACCTTGGGTTCCCAACATGCTTAGTTTGCTTACAGGGGGATACCTGAATGTGGCAGAAAAGAGCTGAAACAATGGAAAAATTCTACTTGGTTAATGGAAAAAAAAAGTTACAGGCCCGTTTGAAGGACTTTTGTCTGTTTTCGGTAAGATTTTACTAGGCATATTACATTAGCACAAGTGAAAATTTAGGATTCGTATGTACAGTTCTCCCTTTTTTTGTCCAAAGAGATAAACATCATGTTAATTTGCTGATGTCTTTTTTGTAGAAAAATTTAGTTGATATCTAGAATAAAGAAGTCTCTTTTTTTTTCTTGAACAAAGTCAAAGAGGATATCCTAGCTTCAATCATCAAAAGTTTGACCATTAAGCATAGTATGACAACAATGTTGAATCTGCAATCAGTTCATTCCATTCATGTTTTGGATCATATTGTTGTGCTAATTAATCATCTTCTGTTCTTGTACTCCTGAAGAAGAATGCAATGATAGGAGATTCGGAGGTGCCTTATCTGGTGATTTGACTTCTGGTGCCAACAGCAAACACAGAGCAAGATCATCAGGGATTCTATCACCGCTGGAGCGTTTGCAACAGTTTGTAGCAATGCAATTGTCATACAGTAGGTAAGGACTTCTTCCGTAAAGCCATGTTCAGTGAAGCTAGTACCATTTTCAGTCTTGGTTCCTGAATGGAACTTTTGGTTTATGTGCATCTTCAGAGCAACCAGTTCTCTTGCCTTTGTGAATTTCATTTCGTCATTGTGATTCTTGGATGGTTTATTTGAGTGGAAGAAAACATATATGCAAGTTGCAGCGATAGGGGAGAAGCGTGCAAAGATTGCTGGTGCTAGTGTCCGAACTTTTTCAGCAGTGTTGGATTGCTAGACATAAGATGGCGATAACGATCGGCAGTTTCTGATCGTGAATAGACATCAGACAATATGTTCTGCTTGCCTCCAACATCACATCGTCGGGTAAATTTCCGTGCAGCCATGGATTCGCAGAGTGAAAGGTTGCCACTGTCGTCATCTTCTTCAAGCTTCCGCAAACATCACGCAAGGAGGCTGTGGATGCGATATGGCGCATGCGGAGCGGCGGCCAATACGGCTGCAAGCTTCTGAATGGTGCATACATCGTTGTCGACGCTCGGCTCCGACGACGCTGCGCAGCCGCGGTGGCGGACTTGGCAGGGTCCGTCCACCGGAGGCTCCCGTCGCTGGTGCCCTCCGCCGAAGCTGGGGAAGCCGTGAAGACCTAGAACGGGGGAGAAGCTGGAGGCGTTCTGTAGCCGGGGCAAGGAGCGGCGGAATCCCCCCGCGGGATACCGGCGGTCGACCAGCGCCGCCCAGCGGAATCCCCGGGGGAGGGAGGAGGAGCTGTTTTGCAAATTGGCCCTCTTATTTGATCGCGATTATTCTCCGCTATCCAATATTTTATATAAACGCCCCTAATTCGGATCGCAGTTAATAATCGCGATCCGAATATTTACGTTTACACCCCAATTTACGTTTACACGATGCCCTCCCTAGCATGTCTGATTCCAGCTGCCGGTGCCCTGACGCCGATTGACGCCTGGCAACACAGCAGCTCCAAGAAACAGCTCGTACCATTGTGATTGATCAAGGTTATCCTATTCTTCTATGAAACCATTTCGCGTTCCTTTCTGTGCTCAAGAAGAAAATAATCTCGAGACACACGCGGTATGATCAGAATCTAAAGAACTCTGAACATTATCGATACAATCGTACGCTACGGAAAACGAGATCAGGAGAAGACGGATTAATATTGAGCCACGCATTAGATGACGAGGCAATGAAAATGGACTGACGACCCCGATCACTTGAACTTCGTTTCAGAATAAGAACCTTGTGGCATAGGCCCGGAATAATCGATCGAATTCACTGCTGCAATATCTCCTTCCGTGATGCTCCAGCAACAATTCCTTCCTTTCCTTGAGAGGCACATGTGGATCGAACCTGAAAGATTGCGAAGCACTTTCAGGCAGGGCTCATCCGTTCCTCAGTTGCCGACTGTTGTGCGATGCTCTCCGACTGCAATAATTGGCGCACCGGGGCACCACCAATCAATCATCCACTGTTGTCTTCTTCCTCTTCTCGCCGTGCAAGTTACACGAGTGGGCCGGCTTGGGAGCCCGTGAGCCATCGCTCTCGTGATCTGCATGAATGATTTTGCCTGCGCCCATCCATCTCCGGCCCGGCTTCCCTGTCGTCTCCATCTTTTGGGCGACGCAGCCAATGTGCCGACGACCCGTGCACAGATGCGGCGGTCATTTCGCCCTCAGATCGCACAAGATTCTGATTCGGCGAAGGGGAAGCGTTCCGTGTTCTTCTCCTGGAGAAACAAGATAGTTTGCCGGTACACTTCCGATTGCTCCAGAAATTTGCTAAACTGGAAGGCGAAGAAATGCAAACGTATTTTGTTCATCACGAAGAGAAAGAGTTCAGACTCTGCTCTGAATTATTGGGTCTAGATTCACTCTGCAGACCTGAGCACCAACACTAACTGGTCACTTGGTCAGCCAATTTGTTTACGCCTAAACTGATCCCAAAAGAACTCACTTTTTAAACCACCGTGATGATTCACGCTTCCCGCATCATTTGCCCGCGCCCAGCATAAACTGCTTAACAGCACATCATCAGTTCATTACTGATATTTCTGCCTCATTCCCTTGCATATTTGCAGCCCTTTCTTTTCCCTGAAAAAAAATGATTGCACGTCTGTAACTTTGTGGAAGAAGCCCTTTTTCTGTCTTGCTGCGGTATCATGGCCGACAGAAACCGAGCTGCTCGAGAGTAAAGCGAAAGAAATCACTGCAGCAAAATTCCCTTTTCCCTCCAAAAGATCAAAGTGAAGAATGGAGAGCCAGAGCCCATCAGCCCCCATCTCCGTCGTCTATCCATATTCCTGCTCCCAAAGCAGGTGGTGGTCCCAGGCTCGCCCGCGTCCATTCTTTTCCGGGCATCGCCTCGCGTCGCCATGCATCTCGCCACAGCGCCGCCGGGCCTATTTATACCCTGCTCCGCCCCTCGCCATTGCTCATCACAAGCGAAGCAGAGCACAAGAAGCACTACACCTTCTTCCAGCAACAGCTCTTTGCTTCCCCCCTGCTCGTGATCAACAACATGTCTTGCTGCGGCGGCAAGTGCGGGTGCGGCTCCAGCTGTAGCTGCGGCAGCTCATGCAACGGGTAGGGAGCCAATCCAACCTCCCTCACAGGACAGAGGACATGATGATATCGTTGTTTAACAGTTTTCCTTGACGAAATCTTTAGTAACTAACTGATCGTGTCTGAACTCTGAACCTGACGAATGTGTATGTATGTATGATCTGCTTGTGTGTGCATATGCAGCTGCGGCGGCAGGTCCGCTGACGTGGAGGCCACCTCCACCACCACCATGGTCATGACTGCTGCCACCAACAAGGCGTAAGAGTGATCTATCATTTGTTTAGTATCCGATTCATCGCCGCCGCTGCTGTTATCCTATCCGATGACTGAAACTGTGTTGCGTTTAATTGCTGCGTGTGCGTGCAGGAGCTCCGGCGGGTTCGAGGCTGCCATGGAGGGCGGCAGCTGCGACTGCAACACCTGCAAGTGCGGCACCAGCTGCGGCTGCAGCTGCTGCAGCTGCAACTGAGGCGGCCATGCGCCGCGGGCCGGGGAGCACGAGGAGGAAGAAGGAGACTAGGAGAGACACCCCCCAGCGCGTACTACATACTAGTAGCAGCGTCTAAATAAGAGCTTTGCCAACTGCGCCATCCATCAACACCTGCCGTGTCGTGTCATTCATGGTCGCCTGCTGTGTCTACGCTGGGGTTCTCTGAACGTATGTCTGGTGATCGGCGATGGCGTCGTCGATCTTGTATTGTATCCTCCTCGTGCGTGCCACCTTTAATATACGTATTCAGCACTACTTACTGTGTGTCCATGCAGGCCCGTACATTAGCAGGGACAGGGTGGACGACGGATCAGGGCCCCTAAATATTTGGGGCCCCCAAAATCCTTTTGTAATTATACTACATAATTAAGCTTAAGTATAGTAGAAAATAAAAGCCCCACTAAAGCCCATACGCAGCCAACCAATGAGTTCTTTTTTCTTCCTCACAACTGTTGGTATTCCACAACCTGACTCCCATCAGCTACGCACTGAGCTATACCACAACAGCATACATCACGATCGATCGACATGAGTACAAGTTTTTGCACCAGTCACGTTGATCGGCTTCTCTCGACTCAGCAGTCTGAACTCCCATCAGACCATCACGCATAGGTACAGGTTCTCTCGTCTGAGTTTGGTGTACTATTTTCTTACCTTATTTAATTAATCTAGAACCATTGTATTAAACTTTAAATATAAATAATCCTGCTTTTTAGTAGAACATGAGGTCAGTTTATTGCTGGTATTACTGTTTCAGCATTAATATTTAATATCCTCCTGTGTGATGTAAGAAATATTGAAGTTTATAATAATCAAGTGAAATTATGCTTTGGTTATGTATGTTTAAACTTTAGGGCCCCATTATACTATTGGTCCTGGGGCCTCCAAAACATAGATACGGCCCTGTGTCCATGCGTTCTTGGCATCTTTGCTGATGTGTTTGAGATGTTACCTGTTTGATCGTGAATGCCTTGTGCAACTACAAGTACTGCCTCTTTGCACTGCTAGAAACTCTTTTTTTAAAAAAAATCTCAAATACGTAAGAGAGCTGCTACAAGCTCTGAAGGGAAGAAGTGCACAAAGACAACACTTTCTCTGATCAAATCATGTGTAGCCATTTGGAAAACAGAAAACAGATCGTGTATGTGGTCATCGTGGGGGCTGGCCGGAGCTCGCTTCCTGGATATGTTTCTAAATGGCGCGTAATTAATTTGCTTACTGTTTTCTATAAGCACGCCGCTGATAGCCTTGTAAAACTCTTCTTTACTAATACAAATGGAGCACAATCTCGTGTTGTTCGTTAAAAAAAATCCTTTCAGCAGTAAAGCGTCAACCCTTTCGATATCATCACAAATTCAGAAAACAGAGGAAGACCTGTAGACAAGAAGCAGGTACAGCACTGGCTCAGGATGTACTGATGTACGTGAACAAGGAAGGATTCGTGAAAACCGGTGGCGCTGAACGCGACGTCACCTCTCTAACAGAGAGCCAGCCGAACACCTACTAATTTTCAAAGCACCAATTCAGGCAGCAGAGGGTAATCTTTGAAAAGATTCAACACAATGCAGAGTACATGACCCTAAAATTAGAAACAACAATGGTTTCAAGCTGGCCTTGTTTAGTTGGAGAAGTTGGAGGAAGTTGGAGGTGTGAATAGTGCATTGGTAAACGTGTCTGTGAGAGAAGATGTGACTCGAAAGTTGGCAAACTAAACCATGCCTAGGACTTGTTTAGTTCAAAAAGTTGGTGCCAAGTTGGTGAAATTTGGTGATAAGTTGGTGTTTTCTGTGAGAGGGGTACGGTTGTCAGTGTGCCAAATTGGTAGAAAGTTGGGAAACTAAGCAAGGCCTTAGTCCTTTGGCTAGTCTGAGTGGAAGGTTTTATTGCATAGTTCTAAGACTAGAAATAGGTAAACATGAGTAGAGTTTCATGTGGATGAAACTCTCTCTCTTAACTGCCCTGCTATGTCAACAAATATGGATATCATAAAAATTGTGCAACTTTTTTTAAAAAAATAATATTGAGAGAAATACCATTACCCAGTTCAAATCTAAACTACTAAGGACTATACAGAAATTCGAACAGGCTCTATTTTAGTTTTTTAAATAGAAAAAATCTATTTTTCACGCTTCAACTGAAACGAAAGTTTGATTTTCAATTCACACCTGACACCAAGGACCATTAAACTATCGAAAACGGGCTTCATGTCATAAATCTAATTTGGCAGTTTTGGTTCTTCACGTCATATCATGCATATCGTGCGGTACATTATCTCAGATTAATTCTGAGTTCAGTGAACCTTGGAGAAGAGAACACATAAAAAAAGAACTTGTAACATTGGAACTAAACACTAAAAAGTACTTCTGCTGAATACTGTTTATTCTCAAAAGTAGTTTTGCTGAAACTGAACACGCCCATAGATACAAAGTGAAAGCAGAATCTCAGAGCGTGCAGTCCAATCATGTCCGAAGCATCCAATACACACGCATAGTGGCGCATACAAATCATTCATGGTTTTTCCAACACCTCTCTTCAAGACAATTGGACACTTAGCAAATATCTTAAGAAATAAGGCATACCCTTTCTTTCGATCAGCAGTAGTTGAATAATCCTCTCGGTCTTAGTATTTTGGAAAAAGTCTATTTTTGGCCATCCAACTCTTGTCTCAGTCTGGTTTTGGCCATCAAACTTCAAAATCGGGTATCTTTAACCATCCAACTATCAAAACCGTTTAAATTTGGCCATCGGGTTGTTTTGATGAGTGGTTTTAACTTTTATTTATTTATAATTTAGTCCTTAGATCTTAAAATGATTATTACTTTTTGCTCGTACCTCTAATTTTGGTGATTCTTGTGGTCACGTGTTCCTAACGGTGAGCACTATATTTTAAAGTGATCTTTATACTATTTTATCACTATTTGTTATATTATTTTTTGTTGTTGTGTAGAAACAACAATATAAGAAAAGTAGCATCGTTCTAATGCATGACCACTAGAATCACTTAAATCAGAGATCGGAGAAAAAATAATTATTATTTTAAGATCCAAGGATTAAAAAGGACTAATTGAGTGCTTTTTAGTTCTTGGATGTTAAAATGATTACTATTTTTTCTTGTATATCAATCAATTCCTGATGCCTTCTAATCCAACACACCGCTCTCCGATTTAAGTGATTTTAGTGGTCATGCGTTCGTAACGATGAGCTTTACATTTTAAAATATTAATTATATTATTTTATAATTGTTTATTTAATTTTTCTTATATTTTTTATAGACAATGACAAAAAAATAATATAATAAATAGTGATAAAATAATAAAAAGATCATTTTAAGAGATAACGCTTGCTGTTAGGAACACGTGACCATAAAAATCACCTGAATCGGAGGTACGGGCAAAAAGTAATAATCATTTTAAGATCTAGGGACTAAATTGTAAATAAAAAAATTAAAACCACTCATCAAAACAGCCCGATGGCCAAATTTAAACGGTTTTGATAGTTAGATGGCTAAAGATACCCGGTTTTGAAGTTGGATGGCCAAAACCAAACTTAGGCAAGAGTTAGATGGCCAAAAGTAGACTTTTTCATAGTATTTTCTTTCTTCACGTTTAAAACAGGTTCCATTTCTTGGAACTCCGGAATCTAAGTTTCTTCTTCTTCTTTTCTCAAGCAGTGTATTGAAGCTAATCACCATTACAAAAACTTTGAAGTGACACTAACAAAACACATAGATTAGGAAAAAAAACCTCACCCGGTATTTGCACTTCCTTAGCGATCAAGTTTAAACCGAAATGCGAAATGGTTAAGGTTGAGCTCACCAGTCACCATCACCAACACATGAATTCTAAATCAGGCAATGCGACTTATGAGCAGCCTCCACCAGTATTATAATCCACATGATCTACAAAGGGTCAAACATCAAACAACTAATTCCCTCTCTTGCTATCATGGTACTACCTAGCCACAAATAACGTTGTTTTCTATCTAAAAGACGACGTCACAAGGAAACAGCTAGATCGATCGTGCATGTTGCAAGCTAATAAGATCCGGAAGGATATTCCTGGCTATTCATTGGGTCCGGTATACACAGACTAATATTTCATTTAGTTGTACACTGCCACACGTATGAAGTTTAAAAGTCCACTTGCTCCGTTTCGAATAAAATTACGCTTGAATTTCCATGTATGTCATGTATGCAAGTAGTGCCATGTACAAATTTAAAAATACTCCAGGCTGGGGATTGATGACCTGGGGTTGCCCCCATCCAATCGCTGTTTTTGTTTAGAGCTCACCACGGCGTGCGCAAGTTGATTAAGAGATGGCTCTCTCTTGCATTGCAGGTGCTTGGTGTACTCTCTGCTAGTTAATACTATACCATTCTCTTGAACTTTCCATATGGTTGCTAAAGTCAGCGCAGGTGTATATATGTATGTTAATTATGTACCTATGTATGATGATGCGGATTATTATGATGATGATGTGTTGCAGATGTGGGCATGGCGTGGCATCGAACAAGTGATGCACAGATTTGCAATGCAACTTGTCCAGCAGGGCAAGTTGTTCCAGCTCTCACTTTGTCTTGCAGTGGAAGTTGGTTTCAAGTGGAGTTTCAGTGACGCATCACGATGAAGTAACCAACGTTTTTTTTAAGAACTAAAACTGCTGACAGATTTCCTGTCCAGCTTGTATTGATACAGAAGAAAGTTCAAGTAACCAACGATTGGATCATGTCCTACTCATTTAGGAGCTACTACATGATGATGCAATCAAATATCTACTCCATGATTTGGTGAAAAGTTCGAAAGAACAGATCAATCTCTTGGGTATTCTGGGAAGACCGTACACGGACATGGAGGGAAATTGTAAAACACTTTATGTAGAAACTCAGAATGTGCAATTGCAATGTAATATCAGTCAAATTTAAAGGGTGAAATTTATTAGATAGAGTACAATACACATCTGACCAATCTATACCGATATCACGGCTGGAGAGAGAGAGATAGAGGCTATAGCCCCGGCTGGGAAGCCCTTTTCGTACCCCCTTCCCGGGTGGCCACCAACTGGGACTAAAAGGGTAGAATCAAAGGCTATTTCTCTACTAATATATATTAGGTGCACCAAAAAATTGCAAGGGAGAAATGCCCTTTTCTCTCGGCTAGTGAGCCTACATATAAAAATATGAGATGCGATTTGACTTTTAGGCATTTCTTAATATATGTAAATATTAATATAAGATATTCAGATTTTCTTTCCCTTCCTTCCCTAACACCATTTTTTTTCTCTACCGTCTCCACCTTCCTCTCCAATTCGAGCCAGATCTGCCTCTAATGAGTGGGTTTTAAGATTTGAGGTGCCGACTTGCCATTGATACTCGGGTGACAGAGAACAACCGGTGAAAAAGGATCGAGATAGCGTGGCGGTAAGAAATGGGATAGAGACGAGTTGTCACATAATGAAGGGTAGTTTGTGATGACAGCAGAATCAAGGAAGAAGAATGCCATAGGAATATTACAAGTTTGAGTTGTCACACAGTGAAGGGTAGTTTGAGGAAGGTTCTCATACCGGACACGTATCCATTTTCGGATGCAAATACCGGCATGCCACATAGTAGTACTCACATGTAAAATGGACCGGATGTCACGACACGTTGTGCGCCGGCCCAATCTAGTCATCACCACACCCTGAAGCTCTGAAAGCTTGCAATGGTAGTATTTTATTTACTCCTGAGAATCAAAGTCAACTTGGATTACGGTGATAAAGAAAACCTGATCGCAGAGACAAGAAAACAATTAGCCAAGAGATAGATCCTGGTCAACTCCATAAACAAACCCTTGTTTGCTCGCCGCAATGTCAACGCCCTCCCTCCCTCTTGCCGCCCATCCCATTGCATTTTTGGCCCCCCGACCGGCCGGAGCCACATTATTCCCCGATGCCAATCCAGATCCGTCGCCGCCGACACGCTCCCCATCTCGTTCACGACGTCGTCTCGCCGTCGCCATGGGCAACCGCGTCGCGAGGCTGGCCACACCCTGCTTCGCGCCGGCCCACGGTCACCGCCGCGCCGACGGCGCCGCGGCGGCGCCGGACGCGCACGCCAACGGAGCGGCCGCCGGAGACGATGGAAGCAGCAGCAGCATCGTCGGCCACATTCTCAGCTTCGATGGCCGCGAGGGCCCCGCGTTCGCCGGCGCCATCCATGGCGTCTTGCTCCCGTCCAATCAGTCCACCATCGGCTCGGCGGCCGGCGGCTCCGTTCTGAACGAACTCATGTCGTCGTTCTCCGGCTCGTCGTCGTTCGACAGCTCCAACTCCTTCTCCTTCCGGAAGCTCCAGCCGCGTCAGTACTCTGGCCCGCTGGAGTACAGGACGTCGTCGCCGTCGACGTCGGCGACGACCTCCGGCATGTCGGTGTCGCGGCAGCGCACCAACGAGCAGATCCTCGCCGACCTCTACGCCACGCGCCACCGCCGCCAGTGCCTCCAGGCGTCGTCCAAGGGAGGCCCACTCCTCGGCGGCCTCCGCAAGGCCGTCTCGTCGGTGCTCCGCGCGGCGAGCCCCTGCGTGTCCCCCGCCAGGAACCCCCACCGCGGCGGCGGCATTGGCAAGACGATCTCGGAGGGCAGCGGCGGGAAGATCGGCGGCGGCGAGGACGACGGCGCAGCGAGGGTGCAGTGGGCCCGGGGGAAGGCAGGGGAGGACAGGGTGCACGTCGTCGTGTCGGAGGAGCACGGCTGGATGTTCGTCGGAATCTACGACGGCTTCAACGGTCCGGATGCTACCGACTACCTCGTATCCAACCTGTACGCCGCCGTGTGCCGCGAGCTCGACGGCGGCGTGCTCGCCACGGAGGCTGCCGGCGATCGGCCGCCGCCGCGGTGCAACGGCGGAGCCGGCGCCGGGGGAGATGATGAGCAGGAGGTGCTCGACGCGCTGGCGCGGGCGCTGAAGGCGACGGAGGAGGAGTTCTTCGCGGAGGCGGAGGCGCGCGCGTCGGAGTCGCCGGAGCTGGCGATGATGGGGTCGTGCGTGCTGGTGGTGCTCATCAAGGGCGCCGACGTGTACGTCATGAACGTCGGCGACAGCCGCGCCGTCCTGGCGCAGCGAGGCGAGCCCAACCTGTCGCAGGTCCTCGCGCCGCCGCGGCAGGACGCCGGAGGCGGCGGTGGCGAACACGCCGGCGTCAAGTTGGGGGAGCTCGCCGCGCTGCAGCTCACCATGGATCACAGCACCAGCATCTACAAGGTGATCCCATCGACGATCACTCACAGTCACAGCTCCATCATCACTTGCTCGCAGCTGATCGGATTGTTAATTTCTATTTGCTACGTTGTTTGATCGTTGTAGGAGGCGAGACGGATCAAGAGCGAGCACCTCGATGATCCCGCCTGCATTGTGAATGGCAGGGTGAAGGGTTCTCTCAAGGTGACAAGAGCATTCGGCGCCGGCTACCTAAAAGAGGTGGGTGTGTAAAAGGCACATCAAAATCAAACCCTTGCTTAGAACCAGCTGGAGATGGATCGCCATTGATACAATCTGACGGAGCTTGCGTTGCAGCCCAGGTGGAACAAGGCTCTTCTGGAGGTTTTCCGGGTGAACTACGTCGGGACGTCGCCGTACATCACCTGCCGGCCACACCTCCGGCACCACCGGCTGTGCTCGGGGGACAAGTTCATGATCCTCTCCTCCGACGGCCTCTACGACTACTTCACCAACGAGGAGGTGGTGGCGCAGGTGGAGGCCTTCACCGCCAGGTACCCCGACGAGGACCCCGCCAAGTACCTCAGCCACGAGATCCTCCTCCGCGCCGCCAACCAAGCCGGTGAGTGTTGCACACTCCTCATGAATCCTGAGTAAAAACCATGGTAGTATCTGATCGAGTTATTGTGATGGTGTAGGAATGGAGGTCCATGAGTTGCTCGAGGTTCAGCAAGGCGACCGGAGGCGGTACCATGACGACGTCTCCATCATCATTATCTCGTTGGAGGGGAAGATTTGGAGATCGTAGCCTCATAGGTCTATGAACTTGTCACTACTGATCATGACATTGTAATGGTATAAAGCACTATACTGATTTACAATGTATACTGTAAAAAATGGATTAATTCTTTAAGGAGAGTAGTAAGTCACAAAGGCAGGGAAGCAAAAATTTTGGCGGCAATCCCTATTGTTTGATTCTTTTCCTTCTTGGATAAATGAACTTGTATTCTATTGTTTGAATTGAAATGGAGTTCACACAGATTCTTAGTTAATACTATGACAAGTCACAAACTCGCACAATGGATTTAAACATGAATGCACTCTCAAAAACAAACAAATACAAAAAAAAACATGAACTACAATGCAATGTTGAGCTCTGCGTCAAGCTGCCGGGCCTAAAGGCCGAATAATACGGCCCAAAATAAAGTAGCCCGGCCCAATATAAAACGAGGCACGCGCGGCCACCAACCGCAACGCAGAGCGACACTGCCAGTAGTGCCTCTGCGGACCGTCGCGATCAGATCCTGCGCTGCCCCGACCATGGCGCCGCCGTCGTCGCCGCCGTCCTCCGCGTCGGCCCCGATCTCACGCCACCTGCGCCTCTGGTTGCGCCGCCGCGGCCGGGCCGGCGCGGCGGGGGCCACCTTCGCCGTAGCGCTCCTCGCCGCCGCGCTGCTGCTCACGCTCTCCTACTACGCCTCCGTCGCCTCGGACTCCTCCAGCGTACGCAGTCCCGCCCTCGTCGGGCTCACACTCGTCAGCGGCGCTCAGGAGAAGGGCGCGCGTGAGTTGCCGCTTCCCAATTCCCCTTCCGTTTTTCAAATTTCGATTTCGACGCCGCCTTCTCTGGCATCGGTTCCTCACTACTACTCCACTAGCTAATCAGAACACCCTTTACCTTTGCTACTACTCCTACCTAGTACGTACTGCTGCTGCAAGTTGTTTCTCATTTTGGAGTTTGCGCTCACCGTTAAGAGTGGGGCTTTTGCTGTTAATTTTGCAGTTTGCTTGGATGGGAGCGCGCCAGGGTACCATCTGCAGAGAGGCTCTGGGACTGGATCGCATAGCTGGCTAATCCACTTGGAGGTAGGTTACTTTTTCGATCGGGTTCATTTCTGGTACGGTCTCGTACAAGTCTGGCCAATTTTGGTACAGTCTCGTACAATTCACAATGCATGGTTTGTGAATTGGACTCCAGGGATGGAAACGAGTGCAGGAAGATTTGTCTGTCACTGAAGTTGTTCATAATGAGAGGCACTATTCGCCTATGTAGCTATGTGTCTTCTGTTGAGATGAAAAAAAATGTAGGATTGGTTTTGCAATTCCTACATTTGGAGCATATAAGTGTATAGTATAGTATAGTATACCAATGTGATGATCAAGGAAGTATAATGTCCATGTTCAGGACAAAATCTTTCAGTACCTGTAGTGCTACTCCGTTACAGATGCTATAATATAATTGCCTGTTGTTTCGATGTTTTATGCTTCTGTTCTCTAAATTATCTATGTTTCTTGGCCTTTAGGGTGGAGGCTGGTGCCGTAATCTCAAGTCATGTGCTTCACGTCAGAGGTCGATATTGGGCTCATCCCGGTACATGGAACGCCAGATTGAGTTTACTGGGATCTTGAGCGATGATAAATCCCAGAACCCTGGTATTGATGTTTCCCAACTGTCTGATATTTGTACCCTCTTTCTATGATGTGTCTTTCTGCGCCTAAATTGCAATGTCACACCCATTAGTATGCCTTCAGCCTTCGGGAGTTGTGCCTGCAGAGAAGTTTGACTTTACTGTTTATAAGTTTTCAGAAGCATCAAGTCCTAATTGATTCTGCATATTAACCAAGTCTCCAACTATCACATTAGCAGTTTATTTTAATTAATTTAACTATGATTGGCATTGCATCTCCAAAGAGAGGTGTACCTGTAGTATTTACATGATTTCAACTCTGTCTTAATATCTTTCTGGAAACAGTTAATTCCTGATTTCTTATGTCACCTGTTAAATGGTCATCCTTTTGCATCATGACCACAACATTTTCACATGCTCATACCCTTGTCAATTTGCAGATTTTTACAACTGGAACAAAGTGAAGATAAGGTATTGCGATGGGGCGTCATTCTCTGGGGATGTCAGAGATGAGTTACAGGTATGATTTTCTTGTATTGATGTATTCTGTTTTATACACAGTATTTATAACTAGTCTTATGTGAATTCGTGCAGAATGGCACAAGATTCTTCTTCAGAGGCCAGCGTATCTGGGAGGCAGTTATGAACGAACTTGTATTCAAGGGGATGAGAAAAGCTAAACAGGTCATTACTTGTAAGCAGAGTCGATTGTCTTTTCTTGTAAAGAGGGAAAAGAAAAAAAAAACTGTACTTCTTGGTTTGATACTCAGGCACAGGAATTATCTAACTGTATGAATCGATCAGCCATCATCTAGATTCATGAGCTTACCGTGCCCTATGTGTGTTTTTAATTTGAGATAAAGGTTACATCATAATCTCAGTGCGTCAGTGGTGCACGATCAATTTACTATGGATTGTTTCTCAAAACACATGATATGAATTGGGTTATCACACTGATAGTTAGCAGTAAATAATGGAACCTCACTATTTATTACAATAGTACTAGTCTCATACTTTTGCATTCATCTAAGGGACCACCTTTTTCATTATCTCGTTGTCTATGAGCTACTAAAGGACTATTTTGGATGGCCTGCATTGATGTTTTTCTTACTATGTAGTGCACCTCGCACATTTATATCATATGTACTTGGAAGTGTAGTAACTAGATGTGATTATGAATGTACATAGTGATTTCATACTTCTTTATTCATCTTTGCCCATAATCCCATATAAGTAATTCAACCATTATACTGATGGTGTGATGCTGATATTCTATTTCCAGCTTTCAGGCTTTCCTAACAGGGTGCTCTGCTGGTGGGCTAGCCACTTACATTCACTGTGACGCTTTCCGTGCCCTGCTACCAAAGGACTCTAGGGTTAAATGTCTTGCAGATGGCGGGTTTTTCCTTGATGTGTATGTTTCTGTATGGCATCCTTTGACTGCTATTGACATGTTTTGCCATTTATTTGTTTATTTTGTCACTTGTGCGGCATGGCTTATCTTTTCACATAAATGTGTGTAGCTACTCTTAAATTCTAGTGATGTCCTGAAGCAAGGTTGCAAAAACTGTGGTGGCAGAAAATCCTAATGGGAGACAGGATTTGGAGAGAAGGGGGGGGGGGGGGTGTTCACTCTAATTTAGAGAATTTGAATGCTATTTCGATAGAGTTTAGATATCAAAGCTATTATAGATTTGAGGAATGAAACAATTGTAGAAAAATATTTTGGCAGTGCTTATATACCTCTCCACTTCCATCAGTCAATGGGCTGGTAACAACTCAGGTACCAGCATCTGACAGTACCAGAAGTTAATATAAGACCAGAAAATGGGACCATCGTCAGAAGTACATGCACCTCACGGCATTGACTGTCAACAAGAACCATTTCAATATTCAGATGCATTTTTGAACGTCAGAAGGCATTGCCAGTTCTTACAAGCTCATTAGAGATTTCCAAATGCCAGTTGACAAGCACCAAACATCTGTTAAATTCCTGTTACCGGTCAGGAATGTGATAGTGCCAAAATCTTCAGTAAATAAAGAACATTAGAAAAATTATAATTGTACAACTATTCAGTGTACTTGCTCGAGATGTAATTCATTTGGTCTGTTTCTTCGATGACAGAGAAGACATTGCTGGGAAAAGGACAATGCGGTCTTTTTACAGTGATGTTGTCCGCCTTCAGGTTTCTTTCCATCTGTGACAACCTCCCACAATTTTTCTCCTTTTCCAACATTCATGTTTTGTTTTCTGAATGCTTTGTTTCAGGGTCTAAGGGAAAAGTTTTCGAATTGTAACTCGAACCTGGAGCCAGGCCAGGTTAGTACTTGATTCCCAATAATATAATAATTAGACACATCAGTATCGATCGCTTAACTAGTGGTGATGTTCTAAAACAAACACTTATACCGTATTTCAGTGTTTCTTTCCACGTGAAGTTGTAAAACACATTGTCAACCCAGTATTCATTCTTAATCCAGCGTATGATGCTTGGCAGGTATCCTCATCCGTATCACATTTCAGACATGTCCTATTTCTGTGTTAAAATATTAATTTTCAACATATGTTTGAAACTTTATTTCCCAGGTACAACATGCCTTAACTCCAGAATCATCTGACCCTCATCATTCATGGCTGGACTGCAGACTGGATATTGCCAAGTGCAGCTCTGAGCAACTTGAAATTCTCCAAGGTTGACGCCCCCCGCAATATAATATATTCCTGTTAACTTCTCCGGCTTTCCGGATTCATAGTAATGTGTTTTGCTATGCTGAATACAAAATTTTTGCAGGTTTCAGGAAAGAACTGCATGCTGCTATAAGTGAAGTTAAGCAGAAAAGGGACTGGGGTTTTTATATCAACTCGTGCTTTGTTCATTGTCAATCACTGAACTCATTGACCTGGCACTCTCCAACTTCCCCCAGAGTGAACAATAAGGTGCTGTTACAGTCATATATGATCTCGGGGACAACAATCTTGTTACAAATTTTCCATCTCACTTTGGTGATACTGTGCCTGACATTGTAATCTTAACTTGTTTTGGTGAACACTGAACAGAGCATTGCAGAAGCAGTTGGAGACTGGTTCTTTGACAGGAGAGAGGTTAAGGAAATAGATTGTGAATATCCCTGCAACCCGACGTGCCACAACTTGGCTTTTGTTAAGCCTTTCAAGATATGAAGTTTTGGCCACCTTTTCTGCTATGACTTTGTTGTAAAATTAGCAAATAAACTTGTTAGTGTTCTTTGTTGTAAAGCTGTAAAAGCTATCAGAACTATACAATGAAGAAGCATGTTTAGAGTATCTATGTACCGTGATGTCGCTACTGCTTTGCTTGCTTAAGGCCCCGTTTAGTTCTCAAAAATTCCCTCCAAAAAAACACTATTTATCTAACTTTTTACTATTCATCCCATCCCTTCCATCCACAGAACACGCTTCCAGAACTCAGCTACAGTAGATTTTTGTGCTCAAGTGGATTTTGGTCTAACCAAAGGCAGCCTAACTGACGCCTAACAGTGACCCTGCCTTGTGTCAGAAAACAGTGGAGCCGTCATTTTCGTTGCAGGGGGCACCCTGAGGTTGAAGCATCAGATCCCATATTCCAATCCAAGTGGGGTGTGGAGGGAGACGTTTCTGTCGAACACCAGAACAGTGGCATTTCTCCCTCCAATCCTGATGCAGACGTGCTCAAGTTGGACGTGACATCCTCAGCTGTGAAGAACCTCTAGGTGCGCATGCCCGTGTCAAGACTCTTTCTCTCCTTATCAAACGCATACTTTTTTCTCCTTTTCTTCTCGGCATACTTTTCTCTCTTTTTCTTCCCGAGGGAAACATGTTTCGCTTTCATTATCATTCGTTAAAAAAAGTTTTGCTTTCACTGTCTGAGTTAATGGCTCACTTGAAAGAGCTCCAACTCCTAGAATTTTGCAACATCTATAATATTTACAGCTAAATAGCTCTGTGATATATCTATTTTTATGAAGTCTATAAATTTGGATTAATATGACTTAACCCAAAAGCAACGGTTCTAAGAATTCTGGTTTCTGAAGGCAATCCCAGAGAGGCTTTATTGCACCTGTGGCACTACGGTCTAAGATTGCCACGTTTTAACCAAAAAATCTGGGCTGAAAACCGGTAAAGATTACGCGTCGAGTTGGGCAGAAAACAAAGTGCCAACGGCATTGCCTGGTCATTAGCGCATCAACGGGCACTGCGAAAGGGCAACCCCTGGCGCCCCTTTTTGGTTATCTCATCAGCTGCCCAAGTGTGATGCTTAGATATTTTTGTTTGGATTAATAGATACATTAGAGTATGTATCGCTCGATGTCGACGATGACGTGGCATCCTTGACAGCGAGCAAGCTCCACAAATATCTACTCGCCTGACTGAGCCTGCCTTCGTCACACACACACTCTTTACAACAATGCTTGGTCAATCACGCGACCTGGAAATGCATCCATGGGAGATGGATGGACGGATATTTTCCAACACGGCGTGTCCCCAATTCAAACTATCTTGGACTTTCAACCTGTTGGCTTTGTCTCTTGCAGTCGGCCTAAGAATTCGTTGGCACCGGTTGACGAGTTATTGGAACTCTGAGCTTGACTGCCTAGTCCACACGGCAGGGTTGGATACAGTGCTACACTCCCCCACCTGCTCGTCACAGTTCAGACATCGCCCATCCTCAACCCATGCTTCAATCAGACCGTACCATTTGTTCTTCCATTTCTTTCTTGCAATGCAATGGTAATTTGTTCAAGGCCCCATGACATGATCATTGATCAGATAATCAGATTCATATCATACACCTCAAGAGATCACTGCACCCACAACAGAAGCCTCACTCTCACACGCACTCATTGCAAAGGGCACAAAACCAGTGTACATAGTACCTAGCGTCCAGCTGCGGCGGCAGTGACTGAGCTATATCACCGGTCTGAGGTTGAAGCAGCCATCACGGACCACCAGTCCATTGGTACCAGCCGGCGCTGCGACATCCCGGACGGCTACGGTGGTGGTGGTGAGTACCGAGTACCCTGAATCAGAGCAGTCACCCCCCGCAGTTACAGCGAGCGCCGGTACATTGTCGTCCCGGCAGGAGTAGGCGTATCTCGCCTCAGACGATTCAAGCCACCGCCGTCCTGCCCGTCCATGGACCACCACCACCTTGCCCTGCCTCCGGCCGATTCAGTACAGGAGCCCTGCCCATGGAGACCAGAGCAGCCTCTCAGCAGAGCCATAACACCGGCTCACGGCTGGCAGGTAACAAGATTACAACACGGCCAAAACCGGGCCGGAGACACCGAGACAGACTGGCAGAGCTCACATGCCATGGCAGGGCTACCTTTTAGCCCACAACTTGGCACCTTCACGTCACGCCGTTGCTGCAACATATGCACCTGCAATGTGATGCCTTCAGATCACCCGTCCACGTCCGCCGGTGGCCGGCCAGCCACAGTACCCGACAGTATCTGTGATATGCCATGAATGGTGAATGGCCCATCGATGGCTCAAGCATAGAATAGGAATGCCAAGGAATATCTATAGCTGGTGGTGACAATGGAATGCGGCGTGGCCAGGTGAATCCTGGCACAGCCGGAAAAATAGGGAAGGTAGGCAGACAGACAGAGAGACATGGCGAGACACTACTTATTTAGCTCCTACTATCTATAAAACTCAGGATCACCTCTCCCGACATTGCTTGGATTGGATTGTCCATCTTCTTTCGGAAAGCCACCGGTGGTGACGGCGACTTCGGCTTTGCCACATGACCGCCGGCCCGGCAGGCGGGCGATCTGCTTCACAGGTCGTGCTCGGGCTTGTCAAGGCTGCCACTGTCGCTGTCGACCATTCGGCTTGAGCCGCGTCCGATCTTGGAGAAGGACCCCATGGCGGAAGAGAGCCCCTTGAAGCTGCTGCTGCCCCCGTCACTGAGATTGTGAGAGCGCCGTGAGCGCCGCCGGGAGAGCTGCGGGGAGGAGACTGCCTTCTCAGGGTCGCTGGACGTGCTGGTCCGGGCCACCAGCAGCCGAGAGATGTTGCCGCGGCAGAATGGGCAGGCCGGCGACGGCAGCGTCAGGGTCGTCGGGTTGGGCTTGCTGTGGCAGCATAGAGCCAGTGTGCACGGCGCGCACATCTGGTGCCCGCAGTCCTGCACCTCGATGGTGCAAGCCTGGTCGAAGCAGATGCAGCACAGCTCTGCGTCGCTCACCTGCATTAGTGAACCCAAATGAAGGATACGTCAGTACCTCATTGCCAGCCAACAAACATCCATAAACTACCAACAAATGTGGCTGATGGAATTCAAATTCCAGTCGTCACATGAACAATTGAATTTACCTCGGAGGATGCATCATCCACAACATCAGCATCACAATGCGAAGGAGATGGCAGAGAGTACTTTGTGCCCTTCAAGATCTTCTTCTCCCTCTCCCTGTTGGCTTCCATCAGGGCTGCTTCCAGGAGAGCCTTTGCTTCCGGATCGAGCTCGCTGATGAACTTCAGCGGGGAAGGCCACACCATGGGCTCTGCCGACGAAGGGTTTAGCAAAGCCGCACATGCATCATGGTTGCGCTTCAGTGCAACAGCATAGGGGATTCTCCTGCAGGTGCCAAAATCATTTACCATAAGATTGAGCGGCAGAGAATGTGCAATTGAGTAAAAATGATTTGAGAACACCAGGGTCAATGTCAGCAACTGGTCCCTCGTTGAACTTTTCAAATGTGGATTCGACAAGTGGTTGCAAATATGAATTCAGCAAATGATTATTGACTCCACTTGGTGGTAGACGTGAGCCGATCGAGGTACACTGGGGCCAGTTCTTTTTTGTTTCTTAGAATCACAACTAACAACTAAACTTGGTGATTGGAACAATAATTAAGCAAGGTTTCAGGCCTTAAGCTATAAATTGATTGAGGAACTGCATGTCAGGGATGTGGTTCTCACCCTGCGGAGTCTCTTTGGAGACGATCTGCTCCCCAGGCAAGCAATTTCCTGATGCAATCCAGGTTCCCACTGCGAGCAGCCAGATGCAATGATGTGCTACCAGGAAACCTGTCACACAGAACAATACACGAATCAGCATCCGCAATTTGATTGAGGCAGATGAACCAGTTGAGGCGGTCCCCTGCCTAATGGAGGCAGCAGCAAGCCAGCAAAGATTACCCGTATGAGCCGGTCAGAGCGGACACAATGGCGCCGTTCTCCAACAGCACCTGCAAGCATACCGGCCGCCCCTGCCTGGCCGCGAGATGCAGCGGCGTGGCGCCGTGGTTGTCCCTAACGTTAACGAACCGGGCGAAACCCCTGCAAGCTTCGACAGCAACAAGTGAGCAGCACGAACATGACGACGGGCAACAGAGTGAGACAAGCAAACGGCCACGAGGAGTCAAAGATCTCACCATGAGTCAGCCACCTGCGTGGTCTGCGCCGCCGAGAGGATGGCCTTCAGGCAGTCGACATGGCCGAAGTAGGCCGCGTGGTGCAGGCAGCTCCGCTCGTTCACCGAATCGAACATCAAGATCTGAAGCAGACACAGATCAAACAGCTTCATGATTAGTGAGCGAATCTCAAGAGTGGCTGAATCATTAGGACAGGGAGTTTGAAGCTTTGCTCACATTGGCGCCAGCCTGTAGGAGCCTGAGCACGCAGTCGATCTTGCCGTGCATCGCCGCAAGCATCAGCGGTGTCTGGAGCACACATGACAAGCAAACACGCAGAAAAAGATGAGATTTTTGTCCGTTTGGGAGAGGGGGCAAAAAAGGGAAAATTTTCAGCAGCTAGCAGAGAGATCCCTGCAAGTTGCAAGCAAAAAAGGCATCATTTTGATGGGATCCAGCACCTGCTTGTGCCGATTCACCGCGTCCGGTGGCACCCCGTGATCCAAGATCATGGACAGCACCTGCAGGAAAAACAGCAAGAGGTGGGTTGGTTCAGAGGCCGAGAAGAAGAAGAGGATCCATGGCGAGGGTGGCCGGGGAGGAGCAGCGACCTCGAGGCGTCCATTCGCGGCGGCGATGTGGAGCGCGGAGAGGCGGTCGTAGAGCGTGGCGCGGCGGGCGAGGGAGGGGTCGGCGGCGAGGAGCGCCGCCAGGGCGTCGAGGTCCCCGAGCTGCGCCGCGCGGAAGTAGTCGTGCTCGTCGCCGGTGCGGGCGCAGCTAACACCGTGCCCCATGGTCGCCGCCGCCGGATATAGTTAGATAGATAGACTTGCTGGGGTAAAGGCGGCTGCTCCGGCCCGACTCCACTCGCCGGCGGCGAAGTGGGGTGGGAGGGTGGGTGCCGGGCGCCGAAGCAGCGTGGAATGGGGAAAGAGAGGCGACGGCTTTACGCCTTTTTATCGAACACGCTCCCTCCCAGTCAGACGGTCTGTCTCTCTCTTTATTTAACGACGATAAAAAAACAAAGGAAAATTTCGAAATATCTCTGATTTCTTTACTGATGGATGAATCGACGGGGGTAAGTGTAACCGCTAATTGACGTCTCGTTCACTCACAGCCGTCGGATCATCTCATCGGAAGTCTGCACGGTGGAATCACTTTTTGTAGTCCAACAGTTCGGCTCCGTTAGCTTGCCCGGTGAAATAAAAAACGGTGTGGAATCACCTTTTTTCTAGTCCAACAGTACGGCTTCGTTAGCTTGCCCGGTGAAAAAAAAACGTTTTTCTGTCTATTTTTCTGCATGTCAGAACTATTCTTCTTTTTTTTCCTCAAGGAATTAAACTGTGTTTAGATAGAGGGGAGAAAAAAAAATTTCTGGGAAGCGTGTTATGTAAGAGGATGAATAGAAAAGGTGGAAAATAATTTTTTTAGAAAACGTGTTATGTGGGGGGATAAATATGAAGTAAAAAGTATTTTTTGCAACTGAACACGACATTTCTCTTTATTCTTGTCTTTCGGCGTGAGATTCTAACCACTTACAATGTTGCTTCTTTCGAACATGTTTCGACATCCATGCTCATATGCTTCGGAGCCAAGTGTCGTCTGTTTTGATTTCAAGATGCACGTGATGATTGATTATATGGTGAAAGAAAAAAAAAAGAAAACTTTGAACGTCCTTTCTGCTACAAGTAAGAGGGATGTTTAAACAAAATTTAAAAAGAGAAGTGAGATTTGGAAGTTTGTTTTAATAAGGATTTGAAACCTTTTGAACGTGTCCAGGAAAGAAGGGCAAATATAATGAATGGCCCCATGCTTGAAATCGTGTCGGCGCTAGCTACTGGACAAGTTCCTTTTTTTGGGCGTGGCCTTCACCTTTTTCCTTATTGTTATTTTTGCTCCTAATGGTGGGTACAACCGCAAGCGTGATGATGGTGATGATTCCCGCTCCATTTCTGTGGTACTTTTCGGTACCTTATTGCAAGTAATGCGGCTAAGGAAGGGGCTTTTTTGGAAAAGCATTTTAGTTCCTGTTTATTCTTTTTGTGAGGTGACAATGTGATTAGAATTTTTTTTTATTTACCCCTAATCTTGTCCTTGTGTGAACTAACCTCATGGATGTAGTACGTACAATAGAAGTTAAGGTATTGCGTGAGTTTTTGACACATTAACCGCGACACACGAAAATGGAGGGGGGAATTGGATCAACTGTGGCAAAGCAATTGCGAGCACGCACGGGACATGATAACATGAATGATATGGAGCAGGGAGCTTACTGTCTTTGCATGAAGGGAAGCCGAGCTGTAAAGCTGTGGTCTCGCTTGCTCTAGGCCATGCCGTGGATGTGATCCGGCGCCTTGTTGCGTTGCGCTTTTTTTGTTTTCTCCAGCACGGTGTCCGACGCAAACGCGAGTGCCCTCCCGATCCACCGGGGAATCGGGGCGCTCAACGTCGTTGGATCGAAGGGCATGTGCAGACAAACCCTTGCCGTTCAGTTGTAAAAAAAATATATTTTTTACCTTCTATTCATCCACTCACATAATACGTGTCTAAAAAATTTATTTTTCACTTTTCTATTTATCCCATCACATAACATGTTATGCTTCTGAGAAAAAAAATTTCTCGCTCCACTCAACAGTGTAGTACAGTACAGATGAAGAAGCTAGCAATTAAAATTGCATCATCAGTGGAGCTCCATTACAAAATTCAGAGCAGGAGTACAGGACTAGCTACCTTCAATTTGCATGAATGCTTTCAATAAAATGATAATGATCTAATAAGACGGTAGTTTGTTGTGATGCTTTCAATCAAGTGAGACGCAGAAGATCCCGGGGTCAGCTTTGCCGTCGGTGCGAGCAGATACACGCGCCATTTTCTTGGCCTCGACTGGGTGTCTGGTTATGGCACTGACGCACTGTATTACACTACTATAATGTTGTATTATATTAGTATGCATATTGTTAAAGGTATGCCGCTCTGCCAGTTTATTCATTGGCCTTGCTGTCACGTGACAACTTGGCACCTAGAATATCTAGTTGCAGTGCAGCACCAGGGAGCCGACAGTTGGGACTAGTTGTACGCGCGTTCTCCTCTGTCACATGCAATGCACATCGCCTTTCCATCATCTGCTGTATGGTATATACAGTGATGAGTAGCAATAGTAAAAAAAATTGAAATGATGGGGTCAGCACTATGCATGGTTGAAAACTTAAAAGCCTTTATTTAACTTGGGCCGTGCTTGGAGGTGGTGTGGCCATCATCATCTGTAGCCTCACAAAGGAGATCCGATATGACCGGCCACAAATCTGCATGCATGTACCGTGTATTCACCAGAGGTGCGGTAGTGCACCTTTGTATATATACGCACATCAGGCATAACTTTGGGCCATGTATAAATTTGGGGCAGATAAACGTAGCACGTAGGCTATGTATGACCATTACCTGTCCGCAGTACCTACCGTACCACGTACTCTCGATTCGATCTCTGATTGCTACTGTACGAGGACTGACTGGCAGTAGTAGATCCCCGCCCCGCCGCACCGTACGTATTTGTATTTCGACCAAAATTTTTTTAAAAAGATTTGTATTTCTTCTCCCGCGTGGGCCCACGGCATGGTGGGGCCCAGCCATGGGGCGGGGCGCGGGCGCAGCGCCGGGGCAGTGTGGAACTGTGGACCGTGTGTTTGTCCGTGTGTGGCCTCTCGCAATCTCGTTCGGACTCGATTCGAGGGATGGATTGGGTGACGTCGTCGACCCCACCCACCCTCTTGTTCAACAGGGACGTACGGCTGGTCAGGTCAGACGTCTCTCCTCCCCATATATCGTATCGAGTGGTGACAATTTTTTCGTTCTCCTTGGCATGCATTCCAGGCAACAACATCGAGCCTTCTCGGGACGAGTGTGCCCTCAGTCTCATGCAATGCAATCTTATGATGAGCATGGGCCATCGTCGTCCAGAGCAACTACTACAATCCTCGTCAGCCTCATTCTATGATTCGGTACGTACGTATATGGTCGTCAGTATCCCATTGTGGAATGTCTAAGAAAGCAGAGTGGGGCTGACGAGCACAAGAGAGAAGCATTTCCATGTAAAGTTTAGTGCAACATGGCTATCATTTCCACCTTGCTCATTATTGGGGGATGGATTGGATCAAGTTTTCTGTCTGACGTCCCATGCGTTTTATCGGATTTGTTCAGCTCGTTGATAACAAGACGTATGTGACAGAACATAGCCCAGAAACAAAAAGTTTCTTAGTAGAGTTAATTAGACATTTTGGAAGCAAAGGGAACAAAACATTGCTACAAAAGAACCTCTAATCTAGTTGGTCAGACTACTAAGTAGCATGGTTGCACTAGTAAATCTGGGTTCCATTCCTCACGGGCACGAATTTATTGAACTTTTTTTTTAAAAAAAAAACTCTCCTTAAAACATTGCTCTCGCCGGCTAGCCGGGTTCGGGGGTTAGCCGGGCCTAATTAAAAAAAAAAACCCGTGAGGCTAATCAAGCATACCCACCGAAACGGAACTTTTGGCATCAACAATTGGCCATTTTCTGCCTCCTTCATCACCGTTGTAGGCAGCACAGTAGTATTTGCGCGTGCCAGCGTGTTGATTGGGTGAGAAGTTGACCGGACCCAACCTGCGTTCGGATGGATCAGGTGAGAAAAGTTCACGTTTCCTAATCCTCAGAATAATTCACCAATAAGTTAATCTCTGTGAGGACGACTCAGGAGTAATCATGGAATTCCGGCCGGTCTATCGGAGGGAGCAACTGCGCACGCCTCCCTGTCGTTTTCCCCTGTGACCGAGTTTGCAGATGCGACTATTGCCTTGCCATGCCGTAAACAATCAAACAAAACCGATCGATTTCATCGAGTTAGGTGTGGATTTTCTGCATCGCAGGAAAAGATCTTCTTCGGTATTTTATAGTATAAGAATAAGAACGTTCGTATGTGTGTAATGTAAATGCTGACAAATTGCGGCACGGCCATGTACGTGTTAGCACACTTGGAGGTTTTAAAACGAAACACTAGTTCACAACGCAACAGGGCTTTGTTGCGTGGCGATCTAGCTTGCTGTTTGGTTTAACAAACTTATATGTTACTGTAGAAACCAGGTGTTATGACTTATGAGAATATGCATATATAATTGTATGCATTATTCAGCGCCCTTTTTGTTTTGTTTCGTTTTTTTTTGTCAGTTTGCCTTTCGTTTTCAGTCTGACGTACGGCCTCATTGCTCGCTGGAAGGTCGACACGTTCGTTGCACGCACTCCTGGTCGTTCACCGGCTGATTGTCATTAAACTATTCTTTGGATTAACGCAAAGCATAACGTCAGAGTTCGCTCGTGGCGTTCGCTATATAAAATGATGGTGTAACCACGTCGGCCTCAACAAAATAGTACTAGCTACTTATTACTTGGAAAAAATGAAAAAAAAAATACTTGGTGCAGTTAAGATGCAAATATTAGTTGGACACAAGATAAGAAGAGCGTCTTAAGACTTCTTTTTGTAAACAGCTTTAGTTCACCAAGTTCCATTCGGCTTCATTTTCATGTTACATAGCTTCAATCCGTCTTCACTATCTTTTCTACAATTGACATATTGTTTCACCGTGTCAATAAATAAATAAATAATAAGTTTAAACTTCTAAAGAAATTACAGCAGGACGAAGAGCTAATCTGGGGAACCTGTTTTGATACTTTTTTTTTTTTTGAAAAGATAGTTTCGATACTTGTGGGCTTTGGGTTTCTTCAGTGTGTGAGGAGGAGAGGTATATTGAGCCTGGGCTGCATTTATCTTCAACTGCAGCAAGTTTGAAGCTTGCTTGGCTCGGCCCATAAAGTATGTATGGCCCATTACGCCCCCTAGTTTAGCGTGTGATAAATGTCATCATCTTGCTGCGGGCCTGCAATCCTGTCATCATCATCAGCTGAGCCTGAGAGTTCTGAATTCAGGCATACAACAGTCGATCAGCCATGGGCAGAGCTTTCAGAAGATGTTGCAGTCAAATTACATCGACCCACTTGGTTTTTCACCTCCTGCTTGGTCTTTCTCTGACAAGCTGGAACTTTGCGACTTGCAACTACCTTGCTGGCGCCAAACATTGCAATTTGCAAAGCTAGAGCGAGCGAGCACTGAGCCAGTGTCGAAGATAAACGACATTTATCAACCGCGCCGCGCATACACACATGGGCTACCATGGGCCTATCTGAGTTGGGCTAGGACATCACAATCCAACAGAACCGGATTCACCCTACCTAAATAAACACAACCGTATTCTTATATCTCATCAGCAAAGTATTATTGTTTTTCTCAAAAAAAGCAAAGTATTATATCGTTCAATTGCATTCATTCATGCAAGATCGTTCGAGAGACAAACACTATTACTTGTCGCCATCACGAGTATATTATTATTCACACAACAATGATGCTCATATTATCACTCACTTAATAGTACCCACCGACATGGTTGTACGCCATGGGCATCCCGTAGGAGGGCATGGTCACGGCGGCGCTGGACGCGAACACGCCGCCGGCGGCGAGCCCATTGTACCCAACAGGCTGCCCCTGCATACCGCCCTGCCTGTACTGCGCCCACATCTGCTGCTCCTGCAGAAGCAGCTGCTGCTTCCGCTCCATCTCCGCCATCTGCACGTACGACGGCGGCGGCACCGCCAGCGACGCCGCGAACGGGTCTCCCCCCACCATCTCCACCGTCGTCCCTTCCGGCGCCGGTAGCATCAGCACGGGCGCCGCCGCCGGCGGAAACGCCACGCTGCTCGCGCTCCCCCACGCCGCCTGCGAAGCCACCTGCTGCCGGACGACGCCTTGGTCGTACATCCCGCCGAGGAGCAAGGTGTCCATTCCGCCGCCGAGCGCTGCCGTCTGCCGGGAGAGGCTGCTGGCGGTCTCCACGAGCGCCAGCTCCCAGTCCGCCTTCCCTTTCTCCGCCGCCGGCGTCTGCCACGCCGACGTCACCGCTGCCGGAGCGTCCTCGGATTCCGACGGGAACGCCACCCAGCTGCTGGTCGTCGTCGTCGCCGGCGGCGGCGCGGCGGAGAAGAGTGCGAGTGCCAGCTTGTTCTCCTGCTCGTCCACCGTGGCGGCCGGTTCCCTAAGGTCAACCAATAAGTCAGCCTGACGTGGCTGGTCAGCTTTCGTCGTCGTCGTCGTCACCGATAGGTTTGCTGCCGCCGGGAGCGCCTTGATGCCGTCCATGTCGTCGAGCTCGTCTCGGCGATCGTGATCCGGTAGTGATTGTGCTGGAACGACAGCTGGAGGTGACGTGGCGCGTCCTGCCCGGCCTTGCTCACGGAGGAACTGCTCGAGCGTCTCGAGGAGCTCGTCGTCGACGCGCTTGATCTCCGGGAAGTCAGAGGACGGCGCGACGCCGGCGTCGTGGCACCAGGCGTAGAAGGCGATGAGGGCGTCAATCTGCTTGGCCGTGGCCACGTAGGTCTCGAACGCCTTGACGCATTCCGGGTACTCCATGCCGTCGAAGAAGCGGTCGAGGATGGCGGCGAGCACGCCGGCGACGTCGCGGTAGAGCGTGAAGCTCTCCCTGAGCAGCGGGTAGAGCGTGGCGAGCACCACGCGGCTTGTTCTTGCGAGCCCCGCCGGGCGGCACGCGAGGAACCTGTCGAGCAGGTGGCGCAGCTGCCGTGCTCGGAGCAGGAGCCCCTCGGCGTCCATGTCGCTCACCGCCGTCGCCGGAGGTGGAGGAGGAGGAGGAGCCGCGGCGAAGTGGTCGTCGGAGAATCGGACAGCGGGTGGCGGCGGGAGGAGGGAGACGAGGAAGCGGACGCGGTCATCGAGGTAGGCGGCGTAGGCGCGGACGAACGCCGAGTGGTCCCACGACGCGGCGTGGGCGTCGTCGCGGAAGTCGAGGAGGAGGGACAGCACGGGCTCGCCGGCGCGTTTCCCCGAGGTCGCCGGGCGGAGGAGCTCGGCGAGGAGGTGCGGGTCCCCTCCGCCGTCGGCGTCGGCGGCGAGGCGGTGGAGGAGGGCGAGGCCCTTGGCTGCGACGACGTAGTCGCGGGTGCGCGCGAGGCGGCGGGAGAGGGAGGCGACGCAGGCGCGCTGGGACCCGCCGGCGGCGAGGCGGAGCACCTCGCGTGCGCGGCGGTCGTCGGGGGGCGCGTCCTCGTGGGAGGTGGCGCGCACGATGGCGACGTCGAGGTCCGGCTTGACGGAGCTCGACACCCTCGCGATGCCGATCGTCGCCTGGTCCTTCACCGCGCCCAGCGCCTTGCGGATCGACATGGCGTGCCGAGAAGACGACGATCACCTCCTCCGCCTCCGCGCTCTTGGGTGTTGGGGAGGATTGAAGAGACGGAGGAGGAGAAATTGAAGAGATCGAAGAAGAAGAAGAGGAGGACGCGGTTTCAGTGAGGTGACGCGAGCAAGGAAAGGAAGAACGCGCGCGAGGTGGGCGGGTGCAGCGTGCTGGAACGGACGTATGTGATGGTGGGGTGGGAGAGATGGACGGTCGGGATGGGTTGGCGGTCAACCACGAAGGACTGGGCAGCCCCAGACTGACCGGCTCAACTGGCTGGCCCCGGTCTACAGACGCTGGGGGATAGTCGCTGACATTGTGGGTCCCACTGCTACCGGTACAAAAACAGCGACGGAGATTGCTAGCTACCGCTGAGCGATGGGCGTCGGAATTTTCGAGGTGGTGGGGGAATGGAACTATGGAAGACGAAGCGAAACGTACGGTGGCGATGCGCGTTCGTTTCTTCGTCGTGTTGTTTGGGTGCACCAACGGACAAGAGAGATGACCATCAGCATAGACGTAGGTTTAGTTGATGCCTTGGAGGCGAATCATCAATGCAAAGCTTGATCGTCTCTCCGTCACGCTGGGGTACGTTTCAAACTCGTCATCATATATTGTATCTTTATTAAGCTTGCAGCTTGATTATATTCGGAGAACAAAAAGGCAAAACTAAGCTTGTGCCGCCCATCGGCGACCTAGGCAAAAGGCAAGGCAGAGAAGGATTTATTTGACATTAGGCTACCTTTCTTGCTAATATTTATATATATTAAAAAAGAAAGAAAAAGGCTTACAAAGCTTTATAATTAGCAATGAACAAATTAGATTTGCCGAGTCAACAAGGAAGTTTCCGTGGAAATCATGGGAGACAATTACAGGAAAAAAATAAATGCACGATATATATATATATATATATATATATATATATATATATATATATATATATATATATATATATATATATATATATATATATATATATATATATATATATATATATGTATCTCTTTATTTGAGGTCCAAGTCCACGACGGGCTCATGGAAGGCTGCAATTAATCATCTTATCGTTTTCTTTCTCACACGAGAGGTCGCGGTTCTGCCGTGTGCCTGGTCTGTTTGCTCCCACCACATTTTGCTATAGGATGCGGTCAAGCCATCGTGTGCATCTTGCGATGGTAGAATTGCCTGCATTTTCACTAGTAAAAGGAAGAAAGAAAATTACCTGCCTTTCATTTGCAGTTTTCCCACTCACGGGGTATATATGATGATTCTGGGAAAAAAGCTCGGTTATCCCTTCGAACACTGTTCGTTTGACTAATTTGTACTTTACATAAGATTTTCCCATAAATAAAGGAAAAGGGGAAATGCTTAGCTGCAAAATAAAGGCAATTGCTAAATAATCTTTCAAGGCTGCTGTAATAGACTAGGCCACAGCCCAGCCCTTCAAGAAAGTCCATCGGAGCCCAATATGAGTGAGAGGAACTCCACTATGATACTACCAACGAGTTGGGCTCAAGCCCTCCTTTTCTGCAGAGCCCACTTCCGATTTGCGCTTTAGTCATAGAATTTGTAAACTTCACATAGTAAATTACAGATTTCAAATGTAGCGTAGAACTTAAAAAGAGGGTTATGAGGACGATTTTTTTTATTGAGGTATTACTAATAAGAGTTGGCATTCCCCCATTAATATAATCCTCGAAATGAAAGAAGTTTATGAGCCTGCCAACTGTCCATGAAAAGTGAGTGTGTGATACAACTATTAACTTATCCCATATAGTATTGGTAAAAGGACATATCAAGACCTAGTTATTTACTATATACTAAGTACCTAACCTCCATGCATATATTGTTTTGCCATGGCATGGAATTCCATCATATGAATAAAAAATACCCAAAAACTACTATCACCTCGCCCTAACCATTACTTACTCTCATACAAATTAAACAAGGTAGTTAGTCAAAATTGATCATTCTATCATTAATTAATCATGAACACTTGAATCGGGGGCTTGAGTGGTTTCATAGTCTATACATTAGAAATTTATTTCATTTTCTCCTTTATTTCTTGAAAACGTGAAAGAACTCGATTTTGCATGAGGAATGTGTGCTGGTGGGGTAGAGGAACAACCTAATATTTTTAGACAAAGAAATAGTTCAATATTACGGACCCTAAGAGGGATAGCCTATTGGTGCAAGCTAGGTGTGGTGGGGGACAATTTAGTGCCATATATCATATAGTATGAGCACATATGGGACCATCAGTAGGGTTATAGGCTACCCTCATTTAGTCATTTGTATCAAAAGAATATATATATATGTTCCTACGACGAAGATCATAACCATTCAAAGTTCCCTCCAAACTCAAACGCATTCCTTCGTTGAAAACAACTTTACAAACATTCCACACTTCCACGTTACACTACTATTAATTAATTATTCAGTCTTTGCTGGAAATAAATTCTTTCACACACAAATTGCTGAACGCGTGTGCAGTGACGAACCTTATATTGGAAACGAACTGTGACTGAGATGCTAGCATTTTGTCATCCACCACAGGTAGTACACACACATCCATTTCAGCCAGAGCCACGGCGTGTGCATGCTGATGGAGGACCTGAGTCCTAGCTAGCAACACGGGATAGATCGATTCGATGGATGGATCGAAATCGAAACTGTGCTGAGAGATGAGAAACCTTAAAGAATTACAAACATTCACGCTTTCACGCTACACTACCTAATAATTATTCAGTCTCTACTGGAAATTCTTTCACATACAACAGATTGCTGAACGCGTGTGCAGTGAGACGAACCTTATATTCAAAACGAACTGATGCCAGCATATTGTCACCCGATCCACCACAGGTACACACAGCCATTTCAGCCAGAGCCACGGCATGCATGCTGGAGGACCGACAGTCCTAGCTAGCAACACGAGATAGATCGATTCAATGGATGGATCGAAACTGTGGTGAGAGATGAGATACCTTAAAGAATATGCTACGTCGTCTTACATAACATGATGCATGCATGGGTTAAATCATTGAATTCCTCATCAGGAGGAATCCAGGAAAGAAAGAAGTGATGAACAGAGAATAAAAGAGAGAGAACTATATTTGCAACGCAGCGCATGCAGTGCAGGTCCCTCGATCGATCGCTCTCTAGATCTTTCCTGACTGGCTGACACCATCTCAGTAGCCCACGCACAGTGGAGTGGAGGGCTACTGCATCTCTGTACGTGTACAACAGGTATGTGTGTGTGTGTGTGTGTTGGTCGCTGCATCCTGCATGAGGTGAGAGGAGCATGAGAGTGCATGTGCATGGTGGCTTTATTCTCCCAAAGGGGAGAACAGGGACTGCCTCCTGCTGCCGATGGAGCGCTCAGCGCTGGCTGGGAGAGATGCATGATCGAGTAGAGATGACTAGATGATGGATGAGAGAGAGAGAGAGGCAGGCAGCAGCTGGGGGGAGGGCTTGTAGGGCTCCCTAGGCCTTCGAGAAAGCAAAGGCAACCCAACCCAAAGCGAGCAGCGCAAAGTGGAGAGAATCTGATTCCCTCCGCCTCCGAGTAACATGCGCATATCAAGATGGAATTCCCAGATCTTGGACCATTCGCTTCCGATTCCAATATCCAATACGCGCGTACGTACGCGCGCCCCGGCTGCCCGGGCGGGCCCACCTGCCGGACCCGGCCGCCCGGCCGGCGCCATTACCGACGATCACCGGCCAGCTACTCCGACGATGCCGACCCTCCTACTACCGCGCGAGCGCCTTCATTCTTTGCAAGCTAGTATCCCCTACTATCTCTCTCCCTCTACCTCTACATTCTATTATTCTCTCTCATCAGCTTCGTCTCTCTCTCCTCCCTAGCCTCTACTCTCTCTCTCACCATCCCTCTCTCTCTCTTTCGTACGCTGCTTCCTTTCGCTTTTCTGTACCTGCAGTGCTGCCGGCCGGCCTCGTGCTTTTGGGAACACCGTTGCCCTTCGTTGCTCCGTTCTAAGCAACCTAGCACCTGTACGCTATAGTTCTCTCTCTCTCTCTCTCTCTCTCTCTCCGTGTTCTCAAACTTCTATGTAACTACTGACCGGTAATCCTCGCAGCAGCATGCATGCGTGTCTTCAGTTTCATCAGATATATAGATGCTTCATTTCATAGGTAGCTACCGGCCGCCGACCGACCCGTCCTGATATCCCTCAATCTCCCATCGAGTGATCTCTCCTCGCTCTTCCACATATAGATATATACTCGAATCATTCAAAGATCCACCCATTGTTTCTTCCATAGCCTGCTGGCCGGCTGCCTATCTCTGGCTTACGTGTACACAGCAGCTAGCAGCAGATCACAAGCTCATCAACAACTCAATTCTCTCTCTTTCCGGCCAGGACACTCCTGCTTTTCCTTTATTCTATGCCAGCAGTGCCATGCATCATGAGCATCTATCTTGTCCTTACATGTATAAATTATGCGTAACTATACCCTACCTAAGATAGTGTATGAGATTATGGAGACCATAGACTACACATATACTCCACTTAAGTAGCATTAGCTTTGTGTCATTGTGTCTGTGTGTATCTTGCCAGCTACTTACCTCCCCTACTACTGATCACTAGTTTGGTTACGTGCTTATAGTTAATTAGCAAGCAGAGAAGAAACAATTAATAGCCATGGTGCAGCTGCTGGCCGGGGGGAGATGATGATATATATATGGCCTATATCTGCTATCTCACTCTCACTCTCTCTCCTCCTAGATATGTGCATAGTCCATTGAGTTGAGCCGATCAATATGGTCTTCATGGAACACAAAAGACCTTGGATTTCATCACGCTTGCTTTAGTACGTTCTATCACTGTAAAAAGATGGTAAAGTAAAAGGTGAAAAACAAGCGAGCAAAAGAGGCACCCTTTTGAATGGGCCTCAGCTTGCTCTTTGACTACACCCTTTTTCTGCGCGAGTAACACTACACTACAATTACATAATGCTACGACCACCAAATTATGAACTACTCCTATATATGGGAGATATATGCATACTAAAAATTGTTAGATTCATATAATTGTATTTCATGCTCGCCAAACATTTAAACTTTCATATATATACTGCTGGCACCCAAGAATGCATGCATGCATACTATACACTATACATCCATGCATGCATGAATGACATGCCAATATTTCTCCAATATAATATATGATGTACAGACGTAATAGACCAAATAGACGTGGCATATATCTTCGTTAACTATCGTATCATTAGGCAGTCAGTTGCACTCCCACTGCTCAAATTCACCAATCGCGTACGTATTCCGGTTTCACGATCGATCACAGCTAGAAGCCACAACTGCTCATGAGTGGAAGAGGTAACTATATAGTATATAGTTAAAAGGGGGAATAACTGACATATGATAGGTGTTTCCATGAACAAAATGATCAACACAGCAGTACACAGCATTACTTCATCCCAAATGCTCGATCGACAGTGGTGAAACCTAGTAAAGGGATGAGATAAACAAAAGGAAGAAGAAACATAAAAAACAAGGATCATGCAAGCTAACTAGGCAGCTGTAGGTAATACTTGCGCCTGATCCAGCAAGCGGCTCGTCCATATATCGAAATCGAGCCTGGCCCCTCTTCTCTCCCTCTCTCCAGTTCTTGAAGAAGAAATTAAACATTGAGCAAATGCATGCTAGCCTTTTTCTATATCACAATACCATCGAGAGTCACACACACTCCTGTCTGTCTTCTAGCTAGTTGTAATTGTCGGAACAAAGATCGTCGATGCGATCTTACGTAGCTGTCCCTGAATTAAGCTCTGCCATTACAAGAGATGGTTACCTGTAGCAGCAGCATTGTTGGAATAGGAAGCGTAGCCTGCAGCCGCGAGGTGGTGGTGATCGCCATACATGCCTCCTCTCGCTGCTGATGGGTAGCCACCTGCTGCTGCTTCCCTCTTGGCTTGCATCACATGAAGCTCTCCCGACCCGGCGGCGTCTTCTCCGGCGGCGCCACGGCCGCCATTATCACTGCCACTGTGATCTAGACCTAACTGGAACATCCCGCCGGGCGCCATTGTCATCGCCAGAGGTGGGCCCAGTGGGCCCTGGTCCATCGCATGCAGGAACGGGAAGCTTTGCATCTGCTGCACCCTCGTCCACTGCTCCAGCCCGCCTGGTGGTCCCACCGAGTAGCCTCCGTCGAGCGGCGACGGCTTCCCCATCCCCGAGAAGCTCGAGCCGAGGCTCATGGCGTCGAAGTCGGCGAGACGGAGCAGCGGCGGCAGCATCGACAGGTTGCCTCCGCCGCCGCCGCCGCCGAGCATGCCGCCGGGGAGCGCCGCCACGTTGGTCGTCGTGGCGCAGGCCGACGACGTGGAGCCCGCAGCGGGAGCCAGCGTGGCGGCGGTGGCCGACGCTGTTCCAGAGTTCGCCGTCGCGGCGGCGGATTTGGGCTTGGCGCGCTTGGCGTGGCGGCGGTAACCGCCGCCGACGGGGACGTTGCGGAGGGCGCCGCCGCGGGTCCAGTAGCGGCGGCAGGCGCGGCAGAAGTGGCGAGGCTGCGAGAGGGAGTAGTTGTTGAAGTAGCAGAACTTGGTGTTGGTGGACTCGCAGCGAGGGCACTTGAGACCCGGCTCAGGGAGAGGGATCCGAGCCAGCCGAGCTCGCTCCGCCATGGACATAGGCTTCGCTGGCCCCACCTGCCCAGCGCCGCCTTCGGGAAGGGCTCCACCTCCGCCCATGATTGATGATGCTTGGAGAAGCTCATGATTGCCATCGCCGGCGCCGTTTGCTGCAACCTGCTGCTGCTGGTGGTGAGCTTGCTGCTGCTGCTGATGTTGGTGCTACAAAATCGAATCAAATTAAAGATCATCAGGAAAGGCATCAATAAGAGAAGGATAGGGAAAAAAAAGTAGACGAGTCAAGATGAATTTGATTGAGGCAAGGAAATCAAGAGGCTTGCTAGTTGCTAGTATATACCGAGCACAGAGATATATAGTGCTTGGATCGGAATATTTAGCAAGCAGAAAGCCCTAGTAGAGGATGGAGAGGCCGGAGCGGTGGTATGTATTCTCTTTCTTTTGAGAGCTGCTAGCTGCAAACAATATTATCATCGCTGCAACTTTCTCCTTTTATTCGTGCTTGTTCAAAAGAGAGTGATAAAATCTGGGGAAAAGAAAGCAGCAGCAGAAGATGCAAACAAAATTGACCGAAACCCGGATTACCTGGTTATCGTTCCAGCTCGAGGAATCCAGGAAGGCAGGGGGGAAGATCATGGTGGGTGGGTGCGCCGGCGATGCGGATGCTATGCTTCTTGCTGCTATCCGCCTTGCCTTGGCCTGCTCTGGAGAAAGTGAGAGTCTTTCTGCTAGGGTTTGCCTCTCAATCGTCGTCTCGTCCCTCTGGTGGTGCGGGGTGTTGTGGCTCGCTGCTGCTCGAAGATAGTGGAGGTGAGCTGATGCTGATGGGAACAGGAATCAGGGAGAGCTGAGCTGAGGGAGGAAGAGAGAAAAAGGGAGCTGGGACTGAGACATGGATGATATCAGTGAGCGACTCGGTGGGCCCGCAAGAGAAGGAGAGGAGAAAAAAAAACTAAAGCAGGAAAAAAGTGGGCCTGTACCATTCTGTCTCTGTGTTAGCCTTATTTTTGTGTTGCTGCTGCTTTTCCTCTTTTTTGTGGTGCTCATGACCGACCCAATGGGAGAGAGCGCAGCTGAGGGTACAACACAAACCGTGCACGTTCCCTTGGCGGTATTGACGGCTACCTAGCTAGCTGCTTACAAATTCCCATCGATAGATGATTGGGAATTAACTCTGACCATGTTCGAGCATAATTATTGCGTTAATTTGGTGATCATTCAGAGAGTTACGTTTTGTGGAGCTAGCATATATAGCTAAATGTTTTTTAAACAGTATTTCAGCAGATTCTTTTACACCGCCACGTACTGTATATATCACGTACTACTGCAAAACAAAGTCGTTGTTGGTTACTAAAACATCAGGAGTGTGCTCGAAAGCAACAATTGGGAACTGTCGTTATCGAGCACGCGCTAATAGAGCTAGGGTTCGATCTCTAGCAGAGAGCACAAAATGGAGAGAATCACAAGAAATTAGATTTCGTCGCTGACGCGCTCATATATACGGTATGGACGCCTTATCCTGTGAGCGATAGGGAGACGTACGTCTGCGCTGCTCGACGTTTTGGGACCTCACAACTTGCGTGCCCGCGATATATATCACACTTTGCCCAATCATGAACATGAACCCCCTAAAACCCCCTATAACTGCGTCGTTGGCCACTTCCATCACCTCCTACCACACACTTGAGTATGTATCAAAGACTAGCGTCCAAGAACCATGTGGGTTAATTTGAGGAATACTACAGGGTTGAGTTTGCTAGTAGGCCTTAGTGTTGTTGGGTGTGGGGGGAGGGGATGGGCGATCTCATAACAGGTCCACCAAGGGTATATATATAGAGCTTATTGGTTTGATCCTTTGTTGATCTTAAGGCGATCGATATGGTGTTATTTTGGGAGTGGTGGGGAGGGCGGGTGGGAGGTGTTTAGAGTGGCCAACCCGCATGGAAGTACCAATACCTCTATATAGGTTGCCTAAATGTATACATTTGTGGGTAGAGGCGGAGCTTGACCAAAAATCATTTGGATTGGAGATTCAAAACCAATGGAATTGTAAATCCAAATATTCTCATCAAGTGGGTGGATTTATAGAACCCCATGTATCTCATCCGCTTCTACTTGCGGGTGTCCACACTCCATTGATATCTTAATAGTACATGTGGTATAATTGTTACTTGTGAGAGAAGGGAGAAGGGGTTTGTGTTGACGACTTTAGATGAACCATATTAATGATTTTAGAGGAGAATTTGTGATTGGAAGAGTGTACTAATTGATGCACAAAGTTGCAAACTTTGAGTTTTTTTTGTTACAAATGAATAATTTTGCAGCATCTACTATTTACAAATACAAACTCTAGGAGTATTCTCTAATACTCCCTCCATCCTTAAATATATCGTTTAGAACAATCAACTAGCTTGTCCTAAACGACATATATTTAAGGATGGAGGGATACATAGTTAAGAGCTTTAGTGTTAATTAAAATCAAATTGCGAATGAACTAGCTAGTAGGTCCCATATACACTCCTACATAACCTGCTTTCTGCACAACAAAGTGAAACATGAATATTGCAGAACATTATTGGAATAACCTTACCACACTAAGACAGAAAACATTGTTTTCCATTAGATTACTTGAAAATTCTTGTGTTTAAATTTGTTCTACGTTTGCATTTCTTTTTTTTAAAAAAATTTTATGTTTGCATTTCTATATGTGTAACCCAACCAAAACATGAAAATTAAACAAGCTTAACTCATTCTATGTTGCGGCTCATCATGCAGGCAACTCAAATTTAAACGCAATCAAAACGAAGTTCTTCTTCTAATTAAATTCTGCAAAGGTAAAGGCATATAGACCATGCGTATTATTATTTACGGGGTTGTTAATTTACCTGTTGATCAGTTGATGCATGCTTTGTGCCTGAGGATTCTCTGAACGAGGGACTGTCCCACGCACCACAACGGGCGACAGTCAAAAAGTACAGTGGTCAGCAAAAAGTATAGCGGTTTAATATGGTTAGCTTCAAGAAGAAGCTTCATTCACACAGAGGCCTAATATCATAATTGCCACTCTATGCAGCATCTCTGATATGAAAGTACTGGGCCGAGGGCTGCTTTTAAAGAAGGGAACCAGATGGCCATGCATCCATGCAGTGGTGACTAGTTATTACTAGTTATTAAACACTCCCGATAAATAATTTATGATTATTTTATTTCCTTCCTTTACGCTAATATGTGAGACAGTGAGAGGTATGGCAATACTCTATTTTCTTTACATTTATCATGACATGTACTAGAACATCTCTAAGAGACTAAAATGATCTATAGACACATAGCCTATGTGATAGCGAATTCTAGAGTCACTATACCACACTAAGGGTGCGTTTAGATAAAATAATTTCCCCTAAAAACACTATTCATCTATTTTTTTCCTATTTATCTCATCCCACACACTTACAGAACAATATTTATCTACAATGTTTTTTTTTGGATCTGCAGTGTTTTTTCAGGAAATCTTTTCCAATCTAAACACATCTTAAAATGATCTAGAGACACATAGCCTATGTGATAGCAAATTCTAGAGTCACCGCACCTTGTCAGCTTTATATCGGAGCAAACTAGGACGACATCTTTCCTTAGCTTCGACTTCATTTTTCACAAATCTTACAATACTTTCATTTACCAACACAAATAACTTTATATATTTTCGAGCATCAGGAATCAGGAGCATTCTACACTACAACTTGATAAATATGTAAATCATGTAATGCTATCTTACTATTACAAATTGAAGGTTCATCATTTTATATTAGAGCCTCCATTTGCTCAGTTGATGCACTAGAAAAACATAGAAACCTATAATTTCCCACAAAATAAGTGAAATACATCATCACAGTCAATTTTTTATATTCAATCATGGTTGGAAACAGAGAAGTCCTATAATTTTCCACAAAACACGAAACAACTAATTCACATCAGTTATGGAAAATGAGATGAATGCCACCCCAAATATGAATATAAAATAGCCATCTTTGCCCCTACAAAAGTAATATAAATTAATTCCCTAATATGCATATAAATCACCACATCTGCACTTATTTTTCTTGAAAATAACAAAAAAAAAAGACTCAGATTAGGGACCGGACGTATGGTCGCACCAACACAGGTTTAATTTCTCATGGAAGCGGATTTATGGGTTGGTTTTAAAAAAAATCACCTCGCCGGTGTAGGCAGGGTTCAGAGATCTTTCTAGACTCGAAGAATGTCTCCCTTCTTAATGAAAAACTCTGGGGCTCTTATCCCCGCCGGGTCTAGTTTTTTTTAAAGACCCCCCCCCCCCATACTAAGGTCCTAGGTCCGCCTTTGATCGGTTGGTATAAGCTTAGATCTGCCTCTGGTCGGTCGATATAAACCTACCGAATGCCACACGTTGCATGCCGACAGTACATAGACTAGCAAAGCAATCAGATAAATCTTTTCGATCGATAACATAGGAAACGGTATCTGAAATGATATGTGACCAAAATATCCATGAATTATCGTGAGAAAAAAAATTTGAGCTATATATTTTGTCAGATTTGTCAGATAATACCCCTGCATGCAGGAAATTTGGTGTGATAGTCGACTCTCTAACTGTCCAAACAGAGCTTAGAATGGCAACCACTATATGACCTGAAGAACCACACATGCATAATGCCCGCTGCTCTCTTGGGAGGGCGCATGCAGCCAACAGTCGTTCAGGTTGGAGGCACAGATAGGATCCATCATCATGCAGACATTGATGCTGCGTGCTGTCCAGATCTTTAAACCAACCACTGGTGAGCATACCTGTTTGATTGATCGTGCATCATTGGAAAGCGAGATGACGATGATTGCATTGCTTCAAAGGTAAAGAAAGAAAGAAAGCCGCGGTGACCGATCATCAGTGAATTGCGAAGTGTTCTCTTCGTTTCAAACTATAAGTCATTCCAATTTGTTTAGAGAGTCCAACCATCTTAAGTTTAACAAAATTTATACAGTAAAATACTGACATCATGAACCAAATAAGTATCATTAGTTTTATTTTCATAGAATATCTATTTGGTGCCATAAACCTGTGTGTGATCTCTTGTATAATTTGTATCAAACATAAAATGGTTACTCTCCAAAAATTCTGGAATGCGTTATAATTTGGAACGGTACGGTGGGAGTAGCAGCCTGCAGCAGACATGCTCGATCGAAGATCGATCAATTGATTAGACTGTGCAGCCGCTGATGCTGTTTGCATTTCATTGCATTGAGTTGTTTCTCTGGTCCCCTAGAGGAACGAAAAAGGGAACCACAGCCACTCTTCTTGCTGTCTCTTGCTTTGCCTCTATTATATCTGCATGCAAACTGTGTGTACAGTAGCTGCTCGATCATCCATCTGTGGTCAATGGCCACCTGCCTCTAGGTAAGAGTGCACACATCATCCATGCATTTGTAATGTGCATATGGCTTGTATGAGTGTGAAGCAAAAGGAGGTGATAATTAAATTAACAAGTCGATCCAGCTAGTGGGGCATTATTAGCTACTAGCTAATATATATACGGAGTATATATAGTCCTAGCTATTGTCGATAAAGAAGATCCGCAATGGTGCTTTCAAGTTCATGCATGGATCATGTGTTCATACTTTAAACAATAAGACTTTAATTTGACATGACACATAAATAAACACACGCATTTGTCGGGTTCATCGATTTATCACCATGCTAGTCAGGATCCCAAGTTTTTGCCATACCACTTTGCGACCTAACGACTATACGGATTTGAGATTTTATTATGAGTGGAATCGTTATTGTTCTAGGCACTACGAGATTTGCAGTTTTTTTTTTCATTGGGAAATATTGATTGAGGATCCTAGTGAGGCAGTGAGAGGAATCATCAATGGCGCTACATCGATTGCTTGATTTCTGCGTCATGATCTCCGATGGAGGCATTCAGATTCAGGCTAATAATCCGCCACAAGTTTTGCTCAAAAAATCCACCACAAGTACACTGAGCCATGCACGAGGAAATCATTTTTTTAAGATACGTGCACAAGAAAATCATGGCTGATGGGCTCATGGACACATAAGGAAACGAAATCATGGGCTGGCTCCTGGGAACACATTCCGACATAGGCATGGCCCATTAGTATACTTGGGCTGGTATCTGCCCATGTGGGCTCTTCAAGGTTAAGAAGTTGGCCAACTTTGGCGTATCCACCACTATAAAAAAGCATTCGCCCGTAGCGAATGCTCGCAGCGCGTGATCTCGAATAATCTGTCTTACATGCCAAACAACTTTTTATCCAGCCCTGAAGGAAACATTAATCGTCTCTTGCTGTTCTTCCCTCTTGTGTTGGAAATTTCAGAATTTGGTAATTGGTACTCAGTACGTAGGCCTCACTAAATTTGACACCAAATTCGCAGGGATTTCAGAATTTGACAAACGAATTTTGTGTCTCTCCCTTTTCTCAGTTGCGGCACGAATTGATAGAGAGACCAACTGACCAAGCACCCTTGAAACACATTTCAATCAGCAAGCACAACCGGACAGCAGCAATAGGGCTCACACGCACACTATTATATATTGGCAACAAACAGCAAACCGACATCACGAGGCAGATATGCAAAGCTAATTCTGTTACACGATCAGAGCCGCAGATGAAGTGCCTAGCTACTGACTACATCACACAGCTAATTCAATGACCAACTGCTGAGGTAACTTAGTCCATGGATGAGATCTCATGACGAAGGTGGTGGTGGTGGCTTCGTTGCTTCATCGCCCTGCTGCGGTTGCTGCTGATGACCACCACCACCATCCGCGTCACCAGCCTTCTCCTGCAGCTGATCCTTGAGCCCCTCCTGGTACGCCTCCACGAAATTCTTCATCGCGGTCGTGTACGTCGACGCCCGGGTCATGTAAATCCGCCTCAGAGCGGGCTTCAGTGTCTCGGCGCCGCCCCTGGCTGCAATGGCGAGGTCCTCCAGCACACTGGACTCGCTGCTGCTCTTCCTCCCCTTCTTGTCATCGCCAGAGCCGGTGTCGGCGACAACTCCTCCTCGTCCTCGGCCGCCTTCTTGTAGTCGTTGGGCCTCAGGTCGGGGCCGATGTCCCTAACCCAGGACGCGCCGTACAGCCGGGTGGCCTCCTTGAGGATACACCAGCGGTCGTGCCAGCTGAGCTTGGGCCGCTTCTTGATGTGGGGAGGGTCTGGCAACGAAGACGGGAAGGCAATCTCCTTGAGATCATACCGCACGTAGTCGTACAGCTTCCGGCACACAACTCTGAACTTCATCTCGGTTGTTTGCTTGTTTGCAGTGACAACAGCTTGCTGTCTATGGCATTCAAGTTCGACGCCGAGCAAGATTACCTGGCTAACAACAAAGATAGGATGAAAATGTTATCGACCAGTACTGAATACCAAGGCCTTCATGTTCTGTTCATATTCTGCCTTCAGATTCCAAGACCAAGCTGATACAAAACAGAACACTGCCAACTGAAAACTGAAAGATCATATTACAGAAAACTGAAACTTCATATCACAACAAATTGATAGAAAACCAATGTACAAGATGACCGTAAATTGGCAGCGAACTGATGTACAGGAAACTCAAAACATGCTTGCTTGGTGCTACAACTTGTACTTTATGTGGGGTTCAAGTGCAACACTGTACTTAGTTAATCATCAGAATAAAAAACGAAATGTATAAGTTACCACTACTATGTCCATCATGGCTTCATTTTCATTTTCTCCATTCATACAGTGAAGATTCCTTTTTTCTTTTTGCATTGCATTCACAGTGAAGCTAATACAAAAGATGAAGAATTCGAACATAATGTTATACTAGTAAAAGATCACTGCAAAGATCCAACTATAGAAATCTATATTATTCAGCATTTAAAGTTTAAACTAACAGACAAGCACAGGCTATAAAAGTACAAAACCCATTTGTAAAGCTAAATAGAGAGGAAAGATGAAGACCCCAAAGTTTCTCCCGAATTCTCAGCCGAAGTACAAGGACGAGCTATCACACTATTAGCTGGTCCGATCTGTGAATGGAACAGTACCATTTCAGTCAAACAATTCGTGCATTCACCTCAGAGGCACTCCATCAAACACCTCGACTACACAAACAACACGCACATAGCACAACCTCCCACGGCTGAGCATCTAATAACCGTCAGAGGACAGATGCGTAGATAGTACGGCAGAAGAGCACGACCAGTCGCGGGAACGGATCAAGAGGTGACGCCAGTTCAACCGGCGGCGGCGGCGGCGACCGGCGGGTATGTCCGGTGCCTTGGGCCTTGACTTGAGAGGCACGCCGACACCCGGGGGGGGGGGGCAGAGGGGGGCAGGCGGGAGAACAGGCTGGGCCTGCAGGTAGGAAGACACATATACGTGCCGGGGAAGGAGCGAACCTGTTTCTTTGCCGGTGGTGATCGCCGGCGCCGGCCGTGGCACGGCCGCGTCCATCTCCACCACGTGACGCCTCGAGGGGATGGTATCTATATTGGGCTAAAAGTTAGGCCCACAGTAGTACTGGGCTTATGTGACTCCACAAATTTAGAGGCCCATGCTCGGAAGGAATAGAAGCGCTGAAGCGATGGCCGGTGGGCCTAACTTTTGGACGTCAAACGTCGCGTATAGTACCACACTGTGGGTCGGTGGGTTAATGATATGATTGCAGTTTTGGAACCCACTATAGCTCTTCGTGTCATTGTGTGGATTGACCATCCTTATCATGGCCAACACAACAATGATATACCACTCTTGACGTGATCTATCATTCACACACTTATAATGATGTGTTGACGAATGACATTATCTATATTCTATCATCCACACACTTGTTTTTTTTTACTGTGTGGGGGGTTTGTGACAAGATTGTTTTGCCTCAAAAAAATGTGGCAAGATTGTTTCCTGACGAACATATAAAATGTCATCATGCTTGCATCGATGCAATATAACGTATAATGTATATGTAAAGTTTGTATCAGAAAATTTCTCACTGAAGTAAGGTATATCTTGATGCTAATACAGTGTGTGTACGTGTTCTCTTGTCAATGTTTCCAAGGGTTTTGACTGCACCGTCGATATTCTAGAGCGACACCGTGCCAAGACGCTTCTACTCAAGCTCCGCATAGCGCCTACCAAGGCGAGGCTAGGCGTCTTTACCACTACAAAATACTCCTAGTGAAATTCTTCTAGTGTTTATAAGTACTAGTGATTCGGGAAAAAAAAACACTACTAATAGTTATAGCACATGGAACCCTCACTAGGAGAAATTTGGTAGACGAAGTGTATACAAAACTTTGAATGCTAAAACACTAGAAGAATTCTAAAGCATTAGAAGATTTTTAAAATTCTGACTGTGTACATTTTATAATTGTCTAGACTAGTACTCTTATGTTAGATAGGGAAAATTCAGTACATCGCACTACCATTCATTCATTAGTTATGTTACTATAGTCCTAAATCATCTAGATGGAAAAAAAAAATCGTATAGACAAAATGCGCGACTAGGTGTTGAGCGAGACGGTGCTGCTCTGCCTAATGCATGCATGGACGTCGTCCTTTTAAACAGAGGTTTTGGTTCTGCTCTAGCTAGGCAGGAATTCGGCACATATTGTGGCCTAAAATGAACCAGTAGCTAGCTAGCAGGTCAACTGAATGACTGATAAGTGACCACAAAACTTGTCGCGTGCAGTGTGCCTGTAGTGTCAACACTCACCATCAACAAGACGATATCCACTTGATCGTAAAAAAGAAGACAATAATAGCCACTTACACAGCCCAGACCACTAGACAGATACTGTACTAGTTGGACCGGTGCACACACGAGATTTTTTTCTCTTCTTTTGAACGAACCCAAAACGAGATAGTGCAGATCAATTTCACGTGATAGAACTGAAGTTTATAAACCTTAAGGGTCTGTTTGGTTATTCTCCAAACAAGGTGGAATAAGGTAGGATATGAGGGGGAGGGGCGAGGGAATCAATCCTAAACAAAGTTACTTTATGATCCAACCCTCCTCGTTCTCGACCCAGTGTCCCAGTCTGGGGACTGAACATCTCCTAAAGAGATGCCATGTACTCCCGTTCCTAAATAGGAGTAGTTGGTCATCACTCATGCTAAAAGATTTAGTTAAAACATAAAAAAAATGCAAGGCACGTTTAAAAGTGTTTGTAACAGTAAAACATGGGTCCTTCAAAAAAAAAAAGTAAAACATGCGGAAAAATAAGGGAAAGCCTACTGTGCACTCGAGTGTTTGCAACTCCCTTGCACACTCGATTTTTTTCAACCCATTGATCCGAAATCAACGGCCCAGATGAAGCCTCCAGCTCCTCTTATCCCCTTTGCCTTATCCATTCGCGCACCACTTTCCCACATCGGCTTTCTTCTACCTCCGTCCACTCCCACGCCTTCCGCTGCCGGGGTCCCCTTCCATCGCCGCCGCACCACGACGCCGGTGACTCTGTCTCGTCGTCAAGCTCCCACGAGCCAGCCCCGACCGGGCTCCGGTGGCGCCGCTGCGCCGCCTCCACCTCCGCCCTCCACCAACCACCACGCTAATCGGTTGGACCACGACGCCCCCGCGTGCTAGCCCTGACCGGGCTGTGGCGGCGCTGCCGCGCCGCCTCCGCCCTCCACCGGCGACCATGCTAATCGTGGGAGCTCTACTCCCCCGCCACCTCCACTGCCCAACCGGGGACCTACCGCCGCCCTGCTCTCGTGGCGCTATCGCGCCGCCTCCGCTCCACCGCCGTCTCGACCGCCACCACCGCCCGTTACCTTGCCGCCCGGAGCTCCCTCTATGGCCGGTGGACACAGGTAACAACGAACCCCCCCCCAACCCCGAACCCTAAGAAGTTCGTCGGAGGTGGGGAAGAAACGAAGATGTGGAAGAGGAAAAATTCGAGTGTGGGCAGTAGAAGTAAATACTAGAGTGTAGGATAGCTTTTCCAAAAAATATCATTTCTATAATTTTTAAATAAGATGAATTGTTAGATGTTGTCTCAAAATTTAACGGCGACAACCATTTAAAAATGGAAGGACCCAGCGTAGTAGAGCACACCATATGTTACGTTCATGCAATTGTCATAACAATTCGCATTTGGCGAAACATGTTTGCAAGTTATTGGTTGGTTCTCCAGTGGATTCAATGCAAGCATGCATTTGACTGAATCCAAATGTTGTACAACACTTGATAGCGATTAGCTACCGCGGTTAAGAAACGAAAGCTTCCATCCAACAGTCCAATTACTAGGGGTTCACGATGACTGTCTCGTACTCGCCGGCGTGAGAGGAGCCATCCATGGCGCCATCCTGGCCGCCGGTCACGGGGAAGAAGAAGGGGTAGGTCTCGTAGCGCGCCATGCAGCTACTGTAAAGCACGCGGCACCCTCGCCGGAACCGGCAGTAATTAGGCATCTCGGCCACGGCCTGCGCGACGCACAGCCCACAATCTGCAGCAGTGATGTCCCTGGTGCACCACCCGAGCCCATAGATGGTCGTCGCCGAGTCGAGCCTCGCCGTCTCCCTCGCCAGCCCGCCGCCGCTCGCCTTGTCGCCGGCCTCCGCCGCCACCCTCGCCATGAGCTTGCTCTCCGCCATGTCGAACTCGAACGGGTCGCTGGCGTTCGCCGTGTTGATGAGGACGAGCTCGTACCCTGTGTCCGGCAAGCCGAGGAAGTTGGCGTCGTCGTAGCGGAGGAAGCAGTAGTCGTACCAGACACGTGCGTCGGCCTGGCCATGGCAGGCGGAGGCGACTTGTTTGGCGGCGGCGGAGATGCAGAGCGCGCAGTCCGAGGACGGGATGTCGCCGCGGCACTGCGCGAGGCCCCATATGGCGGCGCCGCCGCCGATGCCACCGGCGGTGGCCGTGGCGTAGTAGGTGGCTGAGGCGCGCGGGACGAGAGTGGAGAGGACCTGGGTGATGCTGCTCTGCGTCTGTGCGCCGGTGAAGTTCTTGGCGCAGTATGTGGTTATTGGGTCCACGGCTGAGCAGATCTGTGGAGCCAAGGCGGTGGCGGCGAGAAGAAGCAGAAGCAGCGCCGGAGGCGGAGGCGCCATTACTAGTACTACGTCGATGCCTTCTGGTTCCTCTTTGCTGATTTGCTTGCGTATAAATAGGCGAGTAGCATGCCATTCTTACAGGCCAGAGCAGGAGTGCCGAGTGCATGATCATGATGAACCCACTATACTTGATCTTGCCACCTGGGTGTAGAACGCCGCTAATTCAGCAAGGGTCAACAAGGGGTAAAATGAGATTGTCTCATTTGTTGGCAAAAATGAAATCCAGAAATGCCAAGTATAGTGGACTATTACACTACATAGCAATGTGCATGCTATTAATCAAGCAGGATCGAGAATACAGTATGTATAACTGTGTAACAGAGTTATGCAACAGAAGCACTCGAACTCGATCAAAATGTTTGAAGAATCAATCACCGGCAGCAGTAACAGTGCCCGCTTTCACGGTAGTCGCGTGCTAGGTCTGAGCACGATTATGACAGTGGTGGCTAGAGCACGATGCTGGCGCAATGCAAACTCGATTGTGAATGTTGAATCGTGGTCTGCCAATGGGACACAAACTAGCGTACGCGCGATTTAGGAGAACTGAAATAGTTGCCGCATGTGGCTCGGCTCCTAGCAGGTAACGGGCGCCACGAGCCTTGGTGCGCGTAGGAACCAAGCGCTCGTCCGCGTGCGGAGCCGGGCGGGCAGTAGGCGTCTGATTGTACCGACGGACAGGTGGCTAGATGGCCAAATGGGCTAGGCCGGTGGGCGGCACGAGGGACGACCCTAAACCGCACGACCCTAGCACGGCACGACACTATGACTATAGTGCCAGTGCCTAGCCCCGCCCGATGTATGGGCAGTGTCTAGGCCGCCATCTCGGCCCATAGTGCCGGCCCAAGCACGACACGATTTTTGGCCAGGCACTGTGTAAGCACATTAATGAGATCTGTAGTGATGTTAAAGAGATACATGTAATATTATATGATAAAATTATTCTATCTTTACATGAGTTTAGTATAAAGTTAGTTTTTTTTATGAAGTAGAAGTATATTCATATAAATTTGTTAGGATTTTTTAGTTGAACAAGTGAAAACATAGTGCCTTAGCCCATATAAGCACGATGGGCCATAGTGCTCATAGTGTTGGCACGACACGATAAGGCACTATAAAATAGCATAGTGCAGTGCTTGGGCAAGAAGGTTGGCACGATGGCACAGTACGGCACGACACGATTACTAATAGTATCTAATAGTGCTAGTGCCAAATAGTGTCGGGCCAAATAGTGCTAGTGCCGTGCCGGCCCGACCCGCCCATTTGGCCATCTATACTGGCTACTCCCTCTGTTCCAAATTATTAATCATTATGGGTGCCATTTTAAGCGTCTAAGGGTGTGTTTGACAGCGCTTGCTGCAGCTACACCCCCTGCTGCACAAGCCAACAACTCCTAGAAGATTTGTATATGAACGGATTGGCTGTACAGGCACAGCAGCAACAGCCGAACGGCTTGGCTGTACAGCAGCATCTACAGCCGTTAAAAAATCTCAACCGAGCACGTTCTAAGTTCATGACATTATCTATGAACTTAGACATATAATTCTCTACATTCATAGTATATTCAATGGTCTAATAAAAAGCTAGCATGATTAATAATTTAGAACGAAGGGAGTAACATTTAAGAAGACTGGGGTTGCATTGAGGGTGTTTTACAGCCTTGCGGTACAGAATTTTTTTTTTATCCCCTGAAGCATACTGTAGCTAAGTTTGACCCGAAGATCAACGTTGAACATGCTACGGTGCATGGGGCGTCAACGCTTGCTGGTGGTGGACGTCAAACTCAAACGTGGAGCGACGAGAAAGCTATGATCATTCAGCATCCTATGGGTCCACGAGGCATAATAACATTTGCTGCATGACTAATCGAGCACTCGAGAGCCCAGTGTCCCGTGGAAAGTCTAGGAAAGTGTTTAGTTGAAGATGCCGGCTAAGAAGAGCACGACGAGGACAAGCACGACGGCGGGGGCGGCGAGCATCATCATCAGCTCCCTGCTGCCCTCAGCGGCGTAGGATGCCGTGAGGTTGCCCATCTTCCACATAACTTCATTGGTCTCCCACAGACCTGTGTGGTTGCTGTTGAAGTAGCTAGGACGACGGCATGGCTAGCTGCCTAGCTCGGTGATCTAACAAGCTGCTACTAGGTTTTGTAAACACTCTACTCTATCAATGAAATAAGTACGATCTCATGCTTACTCATTCAAAAAAAAAAAACTTTGCCTCTTCAAGATCCAAATTTTCATTGATTTTGACCCATTTAGTACAGACCCGATTCAACAAACTGAACTTACTAAATGTGGACTCTTACAAAGATTATATTAGTTCCCGTTGGGATCGATATTTAGAGGAAACGTAGCAAGTGGAAAACCAACCTTACTGTAAAAACTATGAAAACTTCAATCTGAACCACATGATGTTGATCCAAGGGGTGGTTAGAGGAAGAGAGAGGGTAAGATTAAACTTTAGTCCATGGATTAAATGGATCCAAACATGCCTTAATTAAGCTACTCTCACGTAGTTGCATGTATAGTTTGGCATTGATAGGAACTCGAGCCTATTTATGCTCTATCATTAGTGTCTCTCTCTCTATTTTATTGGGTAGAAAGCTGCCAGCTCCCATATACTACGTCCGTTCCTAGATAAATGTTCGTTTAGTAAATTTAGACGTACTAGTAGTTGTGAGGCGCATGATCATGGTGCCCCTAGCGTATAGTAGTCGTGATTGAAAGTCACTTTGTGGATTAATTTTTCTTGCATGAGAATGAGATCGAGCACTGTGGATGCACATTGCACACATGACTATGGCGCTGGTATTTTTTTTTCTTTTGGGCAGCTACTAGCAAGATCCATATCGCGGGGGACCCATCGTATTTTGGAGGAGTTTATATCGACCACACATCTCCCATCCGATATCCCTTTGGGACCTGAGAATTTTGCAACACTAATATCCAAGTATATAAATGTTGTACCGATACACTGCTGTCGCTATATAGCTGGTGGGGTCCCTTGCAAAAATATACTCTGACAAGTACGGAGTATGCAGTACTGTATGTGTACACACTAGTGGTCAATGCAATGCCCGAAGTTTCGGGTTGACCCTTGACTGCATCTAACAGTCGTTCTAGCTAGGCTACTTATTTCATGGATATCACCAAGGCGCCGACAGTGAAGAAGAACAAGTTGCATTGGCATTATTACAAGATTGCTGGTGCATGCAATATTAATGCAAGCACCCGTATTATTGAATCCAAATTTAGGAGTAGTACAATGTTTTGCTAATTATATTAGCGGTTTCGATATCATCAACGAGCAATTAAAACGTAGACCTGAATCTACATACTAGTTGTGGTGGTTCAAGATGACTTTCTCGTACTCATCGGCGTTGGAGGCCGCGGCCGCGGCGCCGCTCATCACCGGGAAGAAGAACGGGTATGTCTCATACCGCGCCATGCAGCTACTGTACAGCACGCGGCACCCTCGCCGGAACCGGCAGTAATTTGGCATCTCCGCCACGGCCTGCGCCACACACAGCCCACAATCCGCAGCAGTGATGTCCTTGGTGCACCACCCAAGCCCATAGATGGTCGTCCCCGACGACCCAAACCTCGCCGTCTCCCTCGCCAGCCCGCCGCTCGCCGCGTCGCCGGCGGCCGCCGCCACGCCCGCCATGAGCTTCCGCTCGGCGCGGTCGAACGCGGCGGGGTCGGTGGCGTTCATGGTGTTGATGAGGATGAGCTCGTAGCCGGTGTCGGGGAGGCCGATGAAGTCGGCGTCGTCGTAGCGGAGGAAGCAGTAGTCGTACCAGACGCGGGCGTCGGCCTGGCCATGGCAGGCGGCGGCGACCTGCTCGGCGGCGGCGGAGATGCAGAGCGCGCAGTCGGAGGAGGGGATGTCGCCGCGGCACTGCGCGAGGCCCCAGATGGTGGAGCCGCCGGTGCCGGAGGTGGCCGTGGCGTAGTAGGTGGAGGAGGCGCGCGGGACGAGGGCGGCGAGGACCTGGGTGATGCTGGTCTGTGTCTGTGAGCTCGTGAAGTTGTTGGCGCAGTAGGTGCCTACGGGATCCACGGCGGAGGATGGCTGAGGAGCTATGGCGGCGGCGAGGAGGAGCAGTGGCAGAAGAAGCAGCGGTGAGGACGCCATTGGTGGACTGTTTGTGGACGTCGTCGTCTTCTACCTTCTGTCAGTCGGCTATTGTCTGGCTGCATGCATTGTTATGCTTATATAGGCGTCAGATATATCACGGGCGTGATGCTTGCGTTGAGAAGTTGATTCAGATGAGCGAGCGCGATTGGCGCCAAGACATAATAGATACTACGCAGCCGAACCAGCAGCCAGAGTTGACCAGATCGAAGACCGGATGGATGGCTGGTGGTGAAGAATGGGCATAGATGGGGCGATGGGTCCGTACAGTGATCGGTGCGGTAGAGACGAAGAAGCTTGGATTTGTGCAGAGCGCAGCACTACATGACATGATGCAGTGGAGGGCAATGCTTGGATCGGAGTACTCGAGCGACATTGACAATGACAATGTCAATTACTAACTCATTATCTAAGCTTCTAGAACAGGAAGACGAGTCGGCAGTCGCCTGCGCCATTTGTGGCCAAACTGAATATGCATGGACGCTTTATTTGTGGCCAAGGAATATGCCTGCCATTAGCTTAAGCGTCCATGCATAAAGTCGTCGCTGCATGCATGGACGCTTTATTTGTGGCCAAGGACGCGGTGCGGCGGTGCCAGCGGCACAATCAAAGCAGTGTCGGCGCCGGTGCATATGCAGCGACGACTCGCTCCTGCGTGCGTATCCTCCGGCGTCTTTCTGCATACGTGTTGTTCGATTCTTTGCCAAAACCCAACCGAGATTTTGTACATGGAGTCGTATTGAAGATCATTTGTTTATGCACGTCATCAATATATAAGTATAAATAATTTTACAACTAATCTGTTCGTTCTAAATTATTAGTCATCTTGCATGTCATTTTAAGTGTCTAAGTTTACGACATCTTCTATGAACCTAGACATATACTTGTCTAAATTTATAGCGTTATTAATAAATCTAGTAAAAAGCCAAGATAACTAATAATTTCGAATGAAGGAAGTACAAAAGAAGGTATATCATCGATGACCTATTCTTTTTTATGTTGCACGGCATCCATATATAAGTATAAATAATTTAACCGTGGCACTTGACACGCTTAAAACCCGATCACCGGCCCGGAATAAGTCATCGGCAAGCGTAATGCATTAATGTACAATCCTTTGATCTTTCTACTGAACATATGTCAACGGGTGGCGTGATACTAGTCTGTGATCTAGACGGGGTAACCCATGCATCATGCAAATCCATACGTGTCAAGAAGACGTTGCTTATCTTAATCACCAGCAGGCTCTCCAACCTTGGGAATGATCGACATGTTGAACTGTGTCCATACGTGCACGCTACTACTGTACGTCGATCTCCTCCATCAAATTAAACACATGAAGATGGCGTCTAATTTTAGACCCAAATTAAATGGACTATGTGCATCGGCGCAGCTTTTGCGGACCTGACCAGGACTACACAATGCAGCTGCTAGTCTGATATGAGGTTGACACTGAGATACGCCGGAGACTAGCAGGATCATGCCATAAATCCTAGCTTTGACCAATCAGTTTACCCAAAAGAAAAAAGCTCTGACCAATCAGTGCATGCGGTGGCGTCACCGGTCAACGCCTTCTTTCTGGACGGACGACGACGTGCTGACGTGGAGGGGCCAGATGAGAGACTGACAGCGATAGATGCGATCCATCAGTCCAATCACCCAGACGGCCAGTTGTGTTTATCGCCACTCCATCATTCCCTGTCGTCGCCTCTGTCCGTAGTGTAGAAAAAACAATTCATGCGCCATGGCGTTTTATCTTCTTTGCATGCTCTTCGAGAAGCAAAAATTTTTTTTGGCGAGGACGCAACTGAGGATCTTTGGATCATCTTGACTTTTTTTGTTTCTTGGAATTTTCTACGCTGCTTTAATTTTGAGTGAAAATTGGAGCCAGATTAGTCAGACTTGTGACACCCCACACATATCTCCGGCCTAGTCAAGAAAAAAGGCCAACCTGAAGACTGAACTACATCATTTTTTTTTTAAAAATCATTATTAAGGCGTGTACGCAATCCAACTTTAATTATTTAAACTACATAGAAAAAACTTTAGATAAATTCACACTTAAAATCACATTCATATGGTGGTATAAAAGTAAGAGAGTGCACTGGTCAATCCGTTCCTGAAATGAAGAGAGAGCTAGCTAGTATAAGAAAATGGGTGTCAAGCAAGCATTTTTTAAGTATATTGTGGTTCTTTTTAGGGGATGCATCATGCATATGGTGATTTTGAGTTGTATGTCTAATAAGGAACTGTTTGAATCTAGAGGTTAAGCTTTAGACAGCAAAAAATTAGACATGGTGATCCAAACAACGGGCTAAAAAATAGCTAACCCCCTTACTTTAGTTGATGAACCTTCCAGACCCAATTAATGAGAGCTAATGTTAACCATGAATGTCAAAAGTCCAAATTACTTGCCCACCAACACCTGCCTTTCTGTCTTGTATCCTAACCAAGGGTATAATAGACTTTGAGGTAAAAAAAAAGGGTAACTTTAATTAACCCGTGAGCTACAAATTAGCCTTGGAACTTAATTTTAAACGGATAAATTTTATACGTGGCTGAACTTTAGTTTCCCAAGTTTGATTCGGTATTGTTTGGAATCACACCCATGCATCTTGCCTCAGTCGTTAATAGTTTTTCCCGTAGCAATGGCGACTTCATTACCATCTTTCCTTGTGTGAAAAATCTCATGCGATATTTCCATGTTGTATATAATTATTGTAACTAAAAGTCTCCTTGCTTCTTCTAGTTCTAGAAACCGAAAGACAATCGAGAACTCGGAGATAAATAAAACAAATGAAAGAAGAAAGCAGACAAAGAAACAGCCCAAAATGGTCTACATTGGTGAGCCCAGTAGTGAGATGGTGAAGGAAAAAGTCCTTTCACCTCCCTGAACAATGGGCTGAGTTTAAATTTTCTCCACAGACCACAAAACCGTCTAACCAGCCTCCTTGAACTTTTCAAACCGTATATTTCACCTCCCCGAGCTGGATATAAGCGGTTTTGAAGGCGGTTTTCTATTTTTTTATTTATTTTGGCTGAAACTTTGAAAAATCATAATAAATCAAAGAAAAAACATAAAATAGAAAATTCAATTTTGTTGGACTTCATATAAGTATATAAGCACATAAAATATATAATATAATATACTTTAGTATAAAGTTTTTACTATAGATTTAGATCTATTTTTTACTATAGTTAAATATAATAATTCATAAATGCATTTTTTGTGGTCCAATCATTGTAAAATTTTTATGGTAGCCTAGTTATTGTATGCTTCAACTATATTAAAAATTTTTATACTCACTAGAACATTTATCACTTAGTTTTAGATTTATTTAGAGTATATTTTGCCCTGAATAAATCTTTAAATAAGATATACATGATCTAATGAGTATAAATTCTTAATACTATTAAGTATACAATAATTATCTCACCATAAAAATTTTACCATGACTGGACCATAAAACTGCATTTATGAATTATTATATTTAACTATAGTAAAAAAATAGATCTAAATCTATAGTAAAAAACTTTATACTAAAGTATATTATTTTATATATTTTATGTGTTTATATAATTATATAGAGTTCAACAAAATTGAATTTTCAATTTTATGATTTTTCTTTGATTTATTATGATTTTTCAAAGTTTCAGCCAAAATAAATAAAAAAAGAAAAATAGAAAACCGCCTTCAAAACCGCTTATATTCAGCTTGGGGAGGTGAAATATACGGTTTCAAAAGTTCAAGGAGGTTAGTTAGATGGTTTTGTGGTCTGGGGAGAAAATTTAAACTCATCCCATTATCCAGGGAGGTGAAAAGGACTTTTTCCGATGGTGAATGGGCGCCAGGGTTAACAAAACCGGTGGGAACCGGTCCGAACCGACCGGTTCCCGACCAAACCGGTCCGGCCCGGTTGCAAAAAAACCCTGGTTACCGCTTCCAAGCCGACACTATAAAACTGGACCACCCGGCTAACCGGTCGGTTTGACCGGTTAGTCGGACCGGTTTTTTCCTAACGAAAACCAGTCAAACCACGGTTTTGTTAACCCTGGTTGGGCGCGCGTGCAGTCATGGAGCTTTTGAGATATTGGGCCTCTCAGAAGCCCAATTCCAGGACCAGATAGGATCCTTAAACCATCTTAAATCCAATTACATCTCATTTGACAACAATAGCATAATCTATTTGAATAATTCATTTATGCCCTGTTCAGATTCCCTAACAAAATACTATTCATTCTAACTTTTCACTATTCATCAACTTTTCACTATTCACCTCCCTCACAAAACACGTTTCCCATCAAGTGCTACAGTGTTTTTCTTCGGCTACAGTGTTTTTTACACCAATCTGAACACAACCTTAAAGAAAGAAAACTGCAAAAAAAACTTGCATGTCCTACACTACATGTACGAATAGGGGTTTGAGTTCTCCCCCACTCCCTTTCAAGAGTTCTTGCATTTACACGTAATTTTTTTTCTTTCGGCAGTGAACAATATGCCTATTGACACATGTGTTCCGACCGTGTCGGTCTCAAAATCTGTTAGCCAGTTTCTTGGAGATGTTCACTTCACCCCTTGGAAGAAGGAAGGATGTGCTAAAATGTTGTTAGTATCAAAACTAGTGCTAGATTACTACTCCGTACCAATTAACTGTATATCTTAGTTAGAACTGTCATTAAGGAGCAGTAGTGCAACGCCAATCTCAGATTGCTAGCTGTAGCTGGAAGCTATGTCCCCAAATGAACATGGCTCCCTCACCTCCTCGGTCGGTGTCTCCATCCATGCTCCTCTCGCGGGAGAAGACTGCAATTAACAACACCTTACAGCTAAGTGAGCCACAATGATTTCAACAAAAAAAAAAAATCATTGTGCACGACGTGCAGTCGTTTACTCGTTTAGTTTTGAGTGAATTTCACTGTAGCTCCGTTAACTTTTCCTGAAGTCTCATCTAGGTCCATCAACTAAAAAACCGGTCATCTAAGTCCGTTAACTTTTTCTGAAGTCCCATCTAGGTCCATGAACTAAAAAACCAGTCATCTAGGTCCATGATCTATTAAAGTGAGATAGTGGAGGTCCATAAACGCCGACATAGGCATCTTTTGCCTACGTGGCAACGCCAGTGTGACAATAAATTACGAACGCTCCTTTGTCTTTTTGTTTCTCACTCATCCTCGTCTCCGCCGACGCCCTTGTCCTTGCCGACGACATTTTGACTGGCAGGTTCTCACCGGAGACAAGCCTGGGCGTGGAGGTCTGGGCATGGTTGATTTGCGTACGAGAGAGAGTAAAAAATGAGAGATAGAATGGTTTTTTTTGTAATTTATTGTCACACTAGCGTCGTCACGTAGGCTAAAGATGCATATGCGGACGTTTATGGACCTCCACTATCTCACTTTAATAGATCATGGATCTAGATGACCGGTATTTTAGTTGATGGACCTAGATGGGACTTCAGAAAAAGTTAACGGACCTAGATGACTAGTTTTTTAGTTGATGGACCTAGATAGGACTTCAGGAAAAGTTAACGGACCTACAGTGAAATTCACTCTTTAGTTTTCTAGCATATCACTATTAGAGATAATCCTTATATTTTTATTGAAGCTCGTCATACACGCTTGAGCGCCTTAGCAGTTTTTAAAAAGGCTCTGAGGTCGTCCAGCTCAAGGTCTGTGAGCCACCGGTAACCAGGTGTCAGAAGCCACACCAATTCGTGAAAGCCTTAGACCAACAGATTCAAAAAGATGCAGACAGATTAGATCACTGAAGATGTAGGTTGACTAGAATTACAAATAGAACATCATGGATCATGAGGAAGCAACCTGCACGTATATCCATGTGGTGTAAATTATATAGATATGGCGGATCTACAAAAATATATTAGGAGGGGCTCTTTCACTTCCATCTTCTACCTATAGCTACTCCTTTCAAGCTCCAATTGCTACAAATTTTTAGTGGTGGCTTAAGATGACTCCATGCTTCTAGCACCGGTAGGAGGGGCTCGAGTCCTGGCTGACCCGGTGGTAGATCTGCTACAGCCATGATCTGAAGCAGTGAAATGTGATGATGAACAAGACAATGCTATCAAGACCTTACCCACATATCTTTTGTTTTAAACGAACCAGGACAACTACATTCAATAAAATGGTGCCTTCCCGTATCAGGCGTCCTACGACGCAACTGGCACAACGGTTGTGCAACCACCTTCTCTCTCACAATTTATGCGCTATCCAAATTATGTTTCGAATAGCCAGCCAACTGAAGAATTTACATTTAGAAGGTGCCCATACCGACCAAATGAGCTCGTTGTAGTTGGTGTATTATTCCTCTAAGAATTGCGCATGGTATATTGTATATTGCTCGGACGTGTCGAGCTACCAAACAATTATACTATATCCTAGGCGTGTGGCCTGAATTGCACTTGTTGTACCGCCACCCAAAGTTGCACAACTTCAGCAAAAACGTTGTCTACTGTCTCTTGCCCCACATATATATATATATATATATATATATATATATATATATATATATATATATATATATATATATATATATATATATATATATATATATATATATATATTATAACCGGGAGACGCGCTCGCCGCACGCCGGCGCGTGCCTGTACGGCCGCTCCGACCTCCTCTCCAGCTCCGGCGCCGCCGCGGCGGGACGCTACGCCGTGACCAAGTTCATCTACGCCACGGCGGCGCTGCCGATCCCGGCGTCGGACGTCCTCCTCCTGCCGCTGCCGGATCTCGCCGGAGACGTCGCGGCGTGGTCCAGGGAGTCCAACTGGATCGGGTACGTCGCCGTGGCCACCGACGAGGGCGCCGCCGAGCTCGGGCGGCGCGACATCCTCGTGGCGTGGCGCGGGACGATCCGGCCGCTGGAGTGGGCCAACGACTTCACCTTCACGCCGGTGTCCGCCGCGCCGGTGCTGGGCTCTGCTGCCGAGAAGAACCCGTTTGCCGTGGTGCACCAGGGCTTCCTCTCCGTGTACACGTCCAGCAACCCAGACTCCAAGTACAACAAGGCCAGCGCCAGAGATCAGGCAAGTTGATCAGATCCTCTATCTCTAGCTAGCATACTGTTAAATCTGTCTATTTCTTTCTGCATGCGATGATTACAATGCACGATCAAGCTAGATCAATGCAAGATCGGTTTCATGAGCGAAGAGAAAAGAAAGATTATCCAATCGAAGGTGAAGAATTCGTGGTTGTAGAGTGTGGATTATGCATCTGTAAGTTCAGAAGATTACCCGTCGAACTCGAACCTCATGAAGAGCCGATCATTGATCGAATGCAGGTACTGACAAGCTATGCATAAGCCACACTCTTCAACCACGACTTCTAAAACAGCAACCCCCCCCCCCCCCCCCCCGACGTACACACCAATGACTCAGAAATGGGTATACCTCGGAAACCTGCATTTATATTCAGTCGGACGATCCACACCGTACAGTTGAGTTCCAACAGTCCTTGAGCCTTATTCAACCCGTTTCCTCCTTGCGAAAGTACTACGCAGCTCCCGAACGCATCGGCGACTATGTGAATTTTGTAGCCAAAACCTAATGCACTGGCCACTATGCATTTTTTTAGCAAACCTATATGTCGATAACACATATTTTTAAAAAAATACCATTAACAAAAACAAAATTAAGTTTCACATGCCTACGAAATGTGCTTGCAGGTTTTTGAGGAGGTGAAGAGGCTGATGGAGTTTTACAAGGACGAGGTGACCAGCATCACCATCACCGGCCACAGCCTCGGCGCGGCGCTCGCCACCCTGAACGCCGTCGACATCGCCTCCAACCGCCTCAACGCCCCATCCAACTCCCAACCTCCATGCCCGGTGACGGCCATCGTGTTTGCCTGCCCCCACGTCGGCGACCGTCTCTTCAAGGCCGCCGTCGACTCGATCCCCGACCTGAAGGCCCTCCACGTGAAGAACGCCGGCGACATCGTGCCGATGGTCCCACCGCTGGGTTACGTCGACGTGGCCACCGCCGTGCTGCCCATCGACACGGGCAGGTCGCCGTACCTGAGGCAGCCGGGCACGGCGAAGACGCTCCACATCCTCGAGTGCTACCTGCACGGCGTCACCGGCGAGCAGGGCGGCGCCGGAGGGTCGTTCGAGCTGGTGGTGGACCGTGACGTGGCGCTTGTGAACAAGGACGTTGACGCGCTCAAGGACGAGTACCCGGTGCCGGCCAACTGGTGGGTGGCCAAGAACAAGTGGATGGTCAAGGGCGCCAATGGCCACTGGAAGCTCGAGGACTTTGAGGAAATCTAGTTAACGTTTGTTTCCTTCGATCTCATGCATCGCTAGCTGATTTTGATGGCTCTTTCAAAAAGACGAATGGAAAATTACAGGACATTGCAATTGAACCTTATGTATACATTACCAAGTTAATTAAGCTGAGATTTCAGACGCCATTGTTTTCCAAACTCCAAAGCTGATCATTATTGAATAATAGCTATTGTTTTTTTTTGAGAAAATTGAATAATAGCTATATGAGATGTAGAAAGGCTGGTCTGCTTGCGAACTTAGTTGTAGCTCAGCTGGCAAGGTTTCTTGTGGTGGAACCAGCCCACCAGGGTTCGAGTCCTCGATTCGGTATTGGTGCTCGCATTTTCCTGGATTTATTCCAGGATTTAACCGGCTCTATTCTTTCAGTGGTAGGCGACGTGCCCGTCGATAGCGAGGCGCCAGTGGTGACTTCGTCAATTTGGAGGATTTGCCGGCCCAGTCTTTCGGAGGTGCTCATAGGGGTAGGGTTGCGTGTGTATGTTTGTAGGGGCAAGTGTGTCTTTCGGAGGTGCTCATAGGGGTAGGGTTGCGTGCGTATGTTTGTAGGGTCAAGTGTGCGTGCGTGTATGTGAGCGTCTACGTCTGATTCGCAGAAAAAAAAAGTTTGGTCTGCTTTTAAAGGCTCACTATGCACGGCCCAACGTCAGCGGATCAGACTGAAGGCCCATCTGGCCCAAAAATACTTCCTTGCCAGGCCAGGCTCAGTTCGGTCAAGAGACAGACAGCCAGACAGGAACAACACCGCCGGACGGACGGACAGCCGCCGCCACCTTGATTTCTCACACGCCGTCGGCCATGTCGGAGCAGCCGGAGGCGGGTTCTAAGGCGGAGGGCGACGAGGAGCAGCGGCTGCGGTCGGCGCTGCGTCACCTACAGGCGGAGGCGGGGGTGCTCGAGCGCCTGGTGTACAAGCACCGGAACCAGCACCGCGGCGCCGCCTACTTCCAGTACCTCCTCAGGGTGAGCGCCGCGTCTCCCCATCCTCATAAGGATACCGGGATAGTGTTCACTTCGGGTAGAGAATGGCTCGCACTGACGGGAGATGAGTCCCCGTGTTTCTATGCGCGCAGGTGAGGAGGGACCTGAAGCTGCTGCTCGGCGCCGGCCTCACCGAGGTCCTCAATGCCGTGTTCCCCGTCCTCGCTTGCCGCAAGCCGGCCAACACGATCCTCGTCCCGACCAAGTCAGTCTTCTATTGTATTTCCGCTACTTACAAATTTCACTTTGCTAGCGTTGGAGGTGGGAATAGTTGATATGTTACTGTTCTTACTTAGCTTTTTTTCTGGATTCTGATATAGGCAGACTAAGAAGAAACCTGGTGCAAACCACAGCCATCATGAGAGGCTTTTGGGTGTTGCCCGCTTGTTATCCCAGGTGTCTTTTGTGTTTGTCGAGCATTGATGTTCTTGTGATCTTGACTTATAGCCTGGAAGTGAGATTTCATATTGAATCTCCAGTAAAAAAAACCCTCTGTCTTTTGCAGATGGCCGAGCCTGTTATGAAGGCAGCAGTGTATCCTTTATTTTCTGAATTTCTCTTCTCATCTCCACTTCTACTAGGCTTACGATAAGTTAGTCAGGTCTTACAATTGGCTTAGCGTAATAAAAGAAAGTAGATGTAAATTTCTACCCTATGGTTGGAAGAAATCCAAAGCTCCTTAACCTATACCACAGTCAGATAACGTTTTTACTTGCTAGATCATTCTTCATTGACCTTTGCACAGCAGTGTTTTCTTTGCTTGCACGGACAAGGGTCCTGGTCCAGCAGGTGAGGATCATAATCTACAGGCATGACTACGATTGTATCAAGAAAATACAGTAAAAAATTTCTGGCACACACCATCCTAATACGTTAAGAAATTCAGCTTGCAACCACATGCTAGCTGATGTTGTTGTTCTTTCTCTTTTTCCTACAGAGTTTTTGCCGTATGCTCTGACCTCTGGTACTTGTTTCACAGATGTTACTTGATGTTGTGTCAATATACAATAAGGTTACAGATCTTACTGATAGGAAGCAGGCTGTTAAGATTAGCATCGGTGGAGTACAGGTGCGTTTTACTTCCACACTAGCAATGATGTTTTGTATAGCATGGAGAAACCGTACTGCCTAAGATTGTACTTTCGCTTTTCACACAAACTTATCTTTCTAGAAGATATAACTTTGCTTCATTTTCTTTCGGTTATTCCCACAGGCTTTCAGAGAGTACTACCCCGCTATGAATGATGCCTGTACAATTCTGGACTGTGTATGGGTGAAAGATAAATTTGTTTTGCACGAAAAGATAAAAGATAGCTGTCAGGAAATCCAAGTTGAGGATCAGAAGTCCTGCGGCCCTGAATCTTCAATTCAGTATGAGACGCTTGCACTCGTTAGTGAAGGTTGAAATGCTTTATCTTCTATTCTTCATGATAAATATATGGAGATCCTGAATTCTTAGTTACATCTTTCTGAATTATGAAATTGTATGTTTGCTTGCTGAATGAGCACTGATTTTGAATGGATCAAGCACCTTAGTACCATCATTACATTGTGAAGAAGATTGCTCAAATCAAATGTTGTGAATTGAATTATTTGATCAGAAGAAGTATCATGCTTCTTGTTCTGGTGCTAGATACCAAGGCACTTGAGTCTATAGTTTCTTGGGGGTATCCTCAGTCTTTGGAAGCATATCGCATTAGAACAGGTTATTGGTAAACAGTTACCATTGAACATGTTGGCATGATTTATGGTGATATGGCTGACATTTGTTACAATCAGATAGCCTACAAGGTGCTGGTTTCAATACGTCAGGTTTTGCTTATTACAGCTATGGTACAATGCTTGATTAGTCCTTTAGATAATTGTATATGACATTTTAGGTTACCATTTTGCCGCTAGTTTGAAAGTCAACTGTTATCTAGGGAATAAAACAAAGGGTATATTTTTCAGTACCAGATTGTGTGTGATGTATTCAATATTTCAATTGATCAGGTCAGTTCAGTTTTTAACGTTTTATGGTGCCTAACTTCACAAGCACTCTTGTTAACTCCGCTGTTGTGTTTGTGACCATTTTTTTTTCAGATACACCAAATCTTGAAACGCACTCGCCAACCAAGCCAGCGGACACTATTGAGGCTGGGAAGCCAGATAAAATGAACCGTTCCAGTGATGCTGGATGTTCTCAGAGTGAAAGGCAATTGGAAAATGAAAGTGGTGCTTGTTCAGTTCCTGAGACCCTTAGTACTGTGCACTCAGTTCCACACCTGAACCTCAAGCATGAGACTAGGAAGAGAGTAGCATTTGTTGCTGTTGGAAAACCAAAGGTCCTCGGTGCAGCCTCAGAAACAAAATCATCAGAAGTAAACAAGAAACCAAGATTGAATATGATTTCGCAAACCTCTGAGGAATCTGGACTCTATAGTAAATTTCTAGATTCTGAGAACACAGAAAAGTCCATACTTTAAAATGTTCAGAAATTCCCTCTTCTTCGTCAAGGGGGACAAAAGCAGCTAAGAAAGTGGTAATGCAGCTTCAAGATACAGCAAAACCTGAAACTTGTATTCATTTTTGTACAAATTTTTGTACTAGTTTTTTAAAATAGGATGCTATTTTGGAAAACTTCTTTTCTTAAAAATGTACTCTTGTTCTCCCAGCCAGAGGGACATATTAACGGCACACCTGTATTCATTTGGCTGGCAGAAAATGTGAGATACGTATAAAGTAGTTTCTTGCAAGTCTACAAACTAGTTCGTTGGATATCTCGTGTCCTGTAAACTAACATTTTGTCATTCTCAGTTTTTAATCTCTTAGCTGATCAGGGAACAAGCCGGCCCACCCATTACCATGTCCTTTATGATGAGAATCATTTTACTGTTGATGCTCTGCAGTCACTGACCAACAATCTTTAGTTGGAGAAAGATAATAGGCATTATAGCTTCATTTTGGTGTTTTTGTTGGGCTTTCGGTGCATCTGTGATCTCTGGTGTCGAGCTTATTCAGGGATCTCTGGTGCCATGATTTTATCTCTTAGTTGATCAGGGAACAAGCCAGCCCACCCATTACCATGTCCTTTATGATGAGAATCGTTCTACTGCTGATGCTCTGCAGTAACTGACCAACAATTTTTACTAGTTGGAGAAGGATAATAGGCATTATAACTTCATTTTCGTGTCTACTTTGGGCTTTCGGTTCATCTGTGATCTCTGGTGTCAAGAGCTTAATCAGGGGGACCCGTTGCTAAGCCCCCTTGTTACACAGGACCAAGATGTGCACCTTTCACCCATACGCTTTTTTAGCCTCAGGCAAATAAACAGCTTTCCGTAACAGCATATTGTCAAATGGTTGCCGTAACATTACGAAATTATTTATATTATTGTTAAGTCAAATACTTAAACTACCAGTGGCACATGCATTACACTGTCGTGATCTTCTAATGTGCTTTAACTCAGCCTGTTTTTCTCTTGACATGTACAGTAAAGTTGTTGGGGCGAAGATGGCCATGCAACAGAAACTGAAACTGCTACACTGTAGGGCTGATTCTTTGTACTGAGTTAATTCTGTTCTCTAATGTTCATTTATTTCTTGGGTTGGACGAATCCATTTACCTGTGTTACTAACCTATTACCCACTAATATTGAAAAAAAAAACATGCAGACTAAAGTGCCGCCATGGCAGCTGTTTTGAGGAATGTGTGGGCAGGTGCTCTTCAACTTTTGTGAAAGCAGCACTATTGCTCTCGACTTGTGGTTTGGTCTTGTAAGTTATTGCTTGACCATGTCATGACACTGCAACGGGGGTTAAACACTACTGTCTTATCTATTCCACTGCCAGCGTCGGGGCTCTGAACCCGAATCGCCGGCGTGGGAGCTATCTCAAATGGCAGCCAGTAATCTAACATAGAAAAACAAAACTACGATGCATGCTTCAAACAAGAAGATTAATTGCCGAGGCTAAGATATTAGAATGATGACCTCTCTATTTCTATGTACGTTACAATATCCATGAGAAGGAACACCACAAATGTGCCTCCTACCCATCAGGGTAAGCTTGGAAGAGCAACTTCGTCGAAGCAAAGAAAGCTGACCCGCCCATTATTATCCACATGGCAATATTTCAGAGGAATACCTCCAAAATTGTTTTCTAACATTTCCAGTTCAACCCTTGAGAAGGGTTTATTCCTGCACCACATTAAAAGCAATGTCAATGCCTTTCTTTTAAGGCTTTATGTCAAAGTTGTGATAATCTGATACAAACATGGATCAAGAGAGTATATAAGAGCAACCTATTATGTTATTAATTTATTCATATGTTATCGCCAAGCCTACTACATGCTCAGAATAAGCTATTTTTCTATCTTCAGGATATAAGCTTGTGCCAATAGAAAGAAAATGTGATAAATTCAATTGAACAATCACGGTGAGGATGTGCATCTGCAATTTGATAGCAACTTGCCAAGACAATTCAATTAACTGAGATTTCATTTAGACAGTAAAAATATTCAATCAGCTTTGAGACTCGGCTATTCATTTCTTTGATTCATATAGGTAACAGACGGTTAACCCTTGTTACTGAATACTCTAGAGCAATAAATCACTTATTGTGCCTGCCAGAGCCCCCCTTGATCTCCAGGGACACTTATGCATTTCAAACAGGACATAATCATTTCAAAAGCGTCACATGAAAAATAGCATTTCATGTTTACTGAAAAGGAGTTCACTAATTATAGTACATCCTAAATATGATGGGTATCTAGACAAAAATACTGGAAGACCAACAGAAGATGAAAGGAACACTACCTTAACAGGCATAGGAGGAAATTAGGGGCTCCTGGGGATGATTTTTTAAACATGCTGTTAGGTAAATACACTTCAAATGAAGGAGTTAACCTATCAATGTGCATTTCCTTCAGCGATTTTGTTATGTCACTGCAGGTGCCATCAACTTTATTGAAGCTCTGATCAGTGTGAACCACACTCGTAGGAGCAACAGTAGTGTCAGAAGTGCCACTATTCTTCAATGTCCAGGGAACACCATATCGTCCAACAATATAACCAAGTGATTTTAAATGTTTATAAGCTTGGAAGGTATCCCAGGAGCATCCATATTTTCCTCCAGCAATCTTTTCATAGATGTTTTCTATTCCTATCGTTTGATCCTTGTCATTGAGAAGAATCAAGGCGCTTCTTTCAACCAAGAACCTGTATGGTTTTATCAGACAACAAACCTTCATTAGAAAACTCAGGTACTCAAAGATGAAAATCAACGACATGGAATTCATGCAGAATCTAGTAAGTATTAACAACTGACTCCAAGCTTCAAGCAGTGAAGAATTATGCCTGCCGGATGCAAAGCAGGCCGTGGCTAAAGAGCCAGTAGAATCAAGCATATGATGCACAGTTACGACATTTCATCGAACAGGTGGCGTACCCGATCTCCTCGATGTTGTAGCAGAGCTTGCCGCCTCGTGTGACGCCGGTGGTCAGCCACAGCTTGCCCTTGCTCTCCACCACCTCTGTGGCACCGGCCTCTTCCACCCATCGCGCGCGCGAAGCTACATTCCTGCCAGGGGCGGAGCCAGGATTTGAGGATAGAGGGGCCAAGCCGCCGATGGAGCGACAACAAAATAAACCGATATATGCACACACAAATATATGAAGGGTCTGTTTTAGAGAGCTTATGACGACTTCTAATTCACCTATTTTGCGCAATCCGATGCAACACTGTAGCATGAAGCTGTTTTGAAATCGTGGCAAAATTGAACTTGAAGCCTATGAAAGCCTATTTTAATAGTGCTGCTATTTTGGGAGAATACCTCAGAAGCGATCTTTGACTTGAATCTAAATAGTGAAAGATATTTATTAAAATTTGAGAAAAAAAATATAAGGGACCAGCCAGTTATTCGATCTAAACATGTAACAAAATAGTTGTTAGTTGATTAAATCTTGCTATCAGTCTCTCACTCCATCGGATTAGTTAAATCCTCAATTACCGGCATGCAGAGTTGTGGGCGGTAGCGGATGCAAGGTGCCTGGACTTGACCGTAGGATAGGACGGCCACAGAAGGTGATGAGTACAGAGAGAGAGCAAGCAAATTGAATTGACAAGTTAGTCGTGCTCTCATGACTCCTGCGTATGCTGCCTGGTAGTGTTTCGTTGGATTGATAATGAGCTATATGAGCCATGCATGGGCCAACCTATGGAAATTTGGTGATTAACCAAAGGACATAGATTAGGCCATGCAAATGACTTCCTTTTGTGTACCGGAGCATTGGGGGGGGGGGGGGGGGGGCAGGCCCCTGCGCGCCCCCCCTGTCTCCGCCCCTGATTCCTGCCCCCACCGCAGCAGAACCCATGGAGCGGGCGGGTCACACATTCAGGACTAACCATCGGAAACTGCTCATGCAGAGCAACCGCAAGCAAATCACTCACCTGAACTGGACCCTCGAAGGTGCGGATGAAGCTGTCTCGAGGAAGGGGTTGTGGTGATGCTCTTCCGCATCATCGTTTCCGGCGCCAACCGCTGGAGCGCGGTTCCTCCGGCGGCGGCTGCCCGCGGTCACGGCTGCCGTCGCCGCCATGCTTTTCACTTCCCCTTCCTCTCCGGCTTCTCCGGCGACCGCGAGACAGGGCAGGCGCCGGGCGGCCGCGCGAGCGGGGCGCGTCGGCGGCGGAGATCCTGCTCGTGCACTCGTGCTCGGCCAGCACCGGCCGCGGGCTGCGGCCGTGGGATCGAGCTTGCCCAGGTGGCAACAGGGCTCACCGGACGCAGAGCTCCTGCCCGGACAGCGCAAGCCCCGGGGCTCGGCGGCGTTGGGTTCGAGGCTTCGAGCTTGCCCACGCAGGGGCGGACGCAGGGTGTACATGTAATCCCTCCAGTTCTTCAGTATTAAAGTCATTTAGGACAGGTATAAGTTTGACTTCTCTCTTCTATAAAAATGTTTCCTAAAAAGTTATATATTTATATTTCTATGAAACTAATTTTCAGGACCAATCTACTTATATGATTTTACATTTCCAAACTCAACAACTTAAATGTTATTCATGATTTATATTCTCAATGTTTGACTCAAACCTTGTCCAAAACGACTTCTAATACTAAACTGGAGGGAGCACACATTAGCGGATCGAACGACCAGCATATATAAAATAAAAGTAGCATGACAACAAAAGGTACAGGAGGAACCGTACACATAGTTGCATAATCCATTATCCATACAATATCTGAAACTATCAACTAATTAAAAAAATTTACAGATTAACTTGACAAGGTGGCTTTTGAAAGCGAGTAATAACATCTTCATCAGTGACACGTAGGAAAAATTCCTTCTCAATAAATATAACCAGGCAATTGTTCAAGTAATCATCACCCATGCTATTTCTGTTCTTGTTTTTCACAAAGGTCATAGCTGAGAATGCCCTTTCAACAATTGCTGTTGCAATAGGTAACAACAACACTAATTTTAGAAGCTGGTAGACATAGGAGTGTCGGTCATGCAAACCTGTTTCACCAAGTATAACTGAAAGTTCTGCAACATTCTTCACATTGCTAAATCTGTCATCACTACGCACATCAGTAATGAAGTTATCTAGTTGAAAGGAGAGACGCCTCCAATCAGTAGCTGAGAAGTCTTTGGGATAATATCTAGCAAGTTTAATCAAGCTCTCCTTGTCAAAAGCAGCAAATGAATCTTTGGGATTGAACCATGACATGTAAATCAGCAAATCAGTGTTTACCTCATCAAATCTTTCATTCAGCTCCTTCAGTTGCCTATCAATGATACCCAAGAACATATCCACTTTGAAATGATGATAATTTGTGAGTTTGGCATATTTCCTCTGTGATCTCCCAGCTGACTTGTATATGTCATCCATTTGAGGAACATCTGTTTCACGCTTCACACAAAAAGAAGTGACATCAGCAAGAAAGCCATCCCATCCATCATCCTGCCGTAATAATTCAAGTTGAGTCTTTGTCAAAGATATGAGTGAAACAACATTAAGTTGATATCCCCACCGAGTGTCACCTGGCCTTCCTAACCCCATCTCTTGATTCAAACCACACCCGCTTTCAATTTCACCCAACTCTAATGCTTCAATAACATGTTCTGCTTGAGCAACTCGAAGCATTTGTAGCCTCTTACAAGAATTCCCGATGGCAGCCAACAAAAACCCAAGCTGCTCAAAGAAACACTTGCAATCTTGATTCTCCTTAGCAACAGCCACAAGAGTTAATTGAAGTTGATGTGCAAAGCAGTGAACATAATAAGCAGAGAGAGATTCATCCATAATTAATTTTTTCATACCATTAATTGAACCTTTATGTTGCTAGCCCCATCATATCCTTGTCCACAAACTCTACTCAAGCTCAATGAATGCTCCATAAGTAAACCTTCAATAGCATTTTTAGTGTCAAAGATGCAGTGTTCTCCACGTGAACAACACCAAGAAACCGTTCAACTACCTTTCCTTTCTTATCAACATAGCGCAAGAAAAGGGCCAATTGCTCATTTTGGTAGACATCACTAGATTCATCCGCAAGTATTTCATCCGCAAAGGGTCAATTGCTCACCAAGACTTTGTGCCAATAGAAAGGTGAGCAATTGGCCCTTTGCGGGATGAAATAAGTTATTGACCAATCTAGAATAACAATCTCTTTCTTACATGTGAGGCTGGAACCATCATAAAGTCACGCGCCAGATATTTAAACTGCAAAGTATCCAGTTTTATTTGAAATCTGAAATACGATGAGTTGGGATACATATATATATGTGAAGAAAAATCAATGACTACTACAACATACAAAAAAACACAAAAACATAGAAGCTATCTAGCATACGATGATCTCACATTTAAACGTAGACAACAAATCATTATTATATTATTAACAGTGAAAAATCATTTATTTATGTGTAGTATATTAGTTTAGGAAAAAGAACTATATATATGACTGGTGGAACTGAATTGTATAATACACTAATTATGGAAAGTGTAAGAATTTACATCAGATGAACAAGTTCTGAAAAAAAATTAGAGGCAAAACGATTAATTTTCCAATTGTAGCATTTAAAATATAAGAGTTTATCTGCCTAATTTTTTGTAGGTATATGGATCGTTTTGATCCCCAACTACAGTTGAGCAAGATAGTATTATTTATTATATATTGACATATGTAACTCTCTTTGATGTTCATTAATGATTATCATATCTTGTTCGACACCAACTGATTGTGTTTGTAGGGAAATTATTTGATAATTTCTGAACTAAGATTGTTGTCCACTTAACTATTTATGGGTATATCTTATTCTGCTGATATAGTACAATATGTTGTCCTTAGTTGTATTATTATGTGATCGAACTTTGGGATTTCAGTCTTTTCATGTTGCACGAAGGAAGATTATGAGTTGTGTGTTCTAAACCATAATTCACATTTTTCCCATCCTCTTTAAGATACACAGATATACTAAGTATTCTTTGATTGGTTAATAATACTATTGTTTCATCTCCTCATATTTTTAGAAATAGTTCTTCAATAATCTTAGTGGAATAACACAAAGTCCTTTTTTTGTCCATTGTAGAATAGAAACACCATAAAGCACGCATTGTTGGGAATGTGACTCCGATCCGTCGGAGAGTAAAGAGGAGTATAAATGAGATACGAAGACACTAAATATCGGCGGGTGGCACACGGGGTACCTCACGCCGGCGAGTGTCGATCATAGAACACGCACGTCTCGGTGGAGAATGGTTCAAGAGACGCAAGACAGAGGGTTTATACTGGTTCGAGAGTGATCCCTACGTCCAGCGCAACGGGCTCCTGATTGTATTGCTCTTTTGGCGGCGGATTACAACGAAGGCCGGTTCAAGCCTTGTGTGTGGAATGTGCGTGTAGGGGACTAAGTGCTCTAGAGATCGAGAGTCCAGAAATTAGAATCCTTCCCCCTTCGCAGGGGGACGCCCTCCTCTTTTATAGCTCAAGAGGAGGGCAGCTTTACAATGTCGTTTTACCTATCTACCCTCGAAGGCCGAACGCCCCCGACGGTTGCTCGCTGTCGGTCTTGCGTCTTGGCGACCTCTTCCTTGGTTGCCGCGTGGTCTTTCACCTTCCCTCCGGCAGCTTCGCGGTAGCTTCTTTCTTGGCCGCTAGCGCAGCAGCGCGCATGCAGCTACCTTTTCCCAAGCGCAGGGCTGCAGATCAGCTTTTTCAGTTGGCAGGCGGGCAGGTGATGTTGGGTGTCGGTTGGGAGAAGGCGTAGGCCGCACGCCTTCTCCTTCATAAGCCAGATTTGACTTGGGGAAGGTCTCCGGGACTCCCCCCTTTTCCGCCGTACGTGCTCATCGATGGACGGGACCCTTCGAGAGGGTCTGCCCTTCCGACCCGAAGGGTCGGGGGTCGGGCGAGACGGACGTGCCCGACCCCTTCCACCCCCTGGCTGTCTGGAGGGGATCGGGATCGGACGAGACGGGGGCTTATATCCCCACACTTCCCGGGTCCTTTATAGGTCGGGCGAGACGGAGCCTTCCGACCAGTCGAAACTAGCGCTGCCAGGGTCTTCCTCCGTTCGTGCGCCGTTCGCAGGCGCCCTGATAGTGGGGCCCCTAATCCATGACCCCCACACTAAATAAACGAGCAGGGTGAGGTGTGCACTCCAACCATTCCCCCTATATCCTTTATATAGAGAAAGAATGTGGGTGACAATTTATCTACAAGCCTCCGGTGTGCATGATATTTGCAAATAAGCCCTTGGGACATTACAAGGGACTCAATTACTTACATGGGCTTTGCCTATTCCCCCAACACGCACCAGATATTTAAAATAGAGAAAAGCTAAACAATACTTGGGGTGTTTTATGGTCTTCTAGTAATCTAGCACCCAAATTTTCCACCATCTGATTTTGGATACTTGTTTCACCTAAAACACATGATGTAAAAATTCCAGATGCCACACCACACCCTAAAACACATTCAGGTCCTCGACGGCTACCTAAAACATCATTCACGTCCTTGAGAAATACTCGGGCAACAGGTAGACAACTCTTAAAATACATAGTATCTAGCTTTATTTGAAATCTGGAATACGACTCATGAGTTGGGATACATATATAGTTGAAGGAAAATATAAAAAACAGGAATAAAATGGAGGCTAGCATTCGACGATGTTGCGTATGACAACGTCGGCCGTGTGCATGAGTAGACACAAGTTGGCTTTGACTAGAAGCAGCTAGATGGATCAGACGTGCACAAAGTCCCTGAGCTCCCACTTCCCCTGGTCGTTCTTGACCATGCCCTTGTGCTGCGCCACCCACCAGCTCGCCGGCACTGGGTACTCTTCCTTGAGCGCGTCGGCGCCCTTGTTCACCAGCGCTACGTCGCGCTCCACCTCCAGCCTGAACCCACCGGCGCTTCCCTGCTCTCCGGCGACGCCGTGCAGGTAGCACTCGAGGTTGTGCATCGTCAGCACCGTGCCGGGCCATGCCAGGTACGGCGACCGGCTCGTGTTGATGTGCAGCGCCACCGCCACGTCCACGTACCCCAGCGGCGGGTACGCGTGCACCACGTCCCCCAAGTTCTTCACGTGCAGCGCCCTGAGGCCCTCGAACGACCCGAACGCCGCGCGGAAGAATCGGTCCCCGACGTGCGGCGACGCGAACACGACGGCCGTCACCGGGCACGACGCGTTCACGCCGGCGGCGACCATGTCGACGGCGTTCAGCGTCGAGAGCGCGCCGCCGAGGCTGTGTCCCGTGACGGTGATGCTCCTCTCCTCGTCCTTGTACATCTCCATCAGCCTCCTCACCTCCTCAAGCACCTGATCCCTAGCACTAGTCTGTGTGAACTTGGACTCGGCATGGCTCGACGTGTACAGCGACAGGAACCCGCCGTGCACGACGGCGAACGGGTGTGCACTCGCGGCGTGCCCGAGGACGCCTGCGGCTGGCACGGGCGTGAAGCTGAGGTTGTTGACCCACTCGAGTGTCTGCACGGTGCCTCGCCACGCGACGACGACGTCGCGGCGGCCGAGCGCGGCGGCGCCGTCGTCGGTGGCGACGGCGACGTAGCCCATGAAGTTGGAGTCCCTGGACCAGACGTCCTTGAGCGCGGGAAGCGGGAGGAGGAGGAAGGCGTCGGGGAGGGGGACGCCCGACGTGGCGTAGATGAACTTTGTGACCCTGTAGTGGCCGGCGGCGGCCACGCCGGACTTGGACAGGAGCTCGTCGTGGCCGTACATGCACGCGCCGGCGTGCGGGGAGCGACGCTCCGTGTTGAAGCCGTCGTAGGTGGCCTCGGCGAGCTCGCCGTAGGAGATGATGGACTTGCGGAGGTCGATGTCGAGTGGGTCCAGGAGGCCCTTCCATGACTGCGCGCCGTGGAGCTCGCGCCACCTCTTGGCGATTCCATCCGACGCCATGGCAAGCTGGCTACCTGAACACTCTTGCTAGTGGCAACTGACAAGCCTCGGCTACGGACGCACGGACTAGCTGAGCTGAGCTGAGCTAGTAGGTGGCTAGTGCTCTGTGTGTTGCATGGCTCTCCTTAGTTTGGTGTGGATTTATAGCGACACATGTCATCTCCGTGTAGTTATGCTTATGCATACATGCACCAAAGAGTCTAATTAAGTAGTTAAATTCGATTTGCATACTAAAGCCCAACTCGTAATCCAGTTAGTTGCGTGCATGGATATGAATCCGTTAATCTGTGTGAAAAAAGATAGAATACCACTTCTTATGTGCTGGCAGGGGTCAGGTCACGTCACATCGTGCCGGCCGGGTGAGCGTGAATCACGTACGTGTTGTGAATCACGCAGCAGTGCTCGCTTTTGCTGCTCCTGCCCTCTAGAATCGACCCCGATCTGTTCGTTGGGTACGTAGCGCCAGATAGGAGAATGTTACTGTAGCATATTGTATGCTTTTCAAATGTTAGTTTCCTTCTCCCTTGCTTCACAAATGCTTAAACCTTGCATATTAATTCAAAAAGAACAATCACTGTTCAGGCTAGCTATTTCCTAATAAAAAAATTATGGCTATATGCCTATATGTATGTATTCTTTTCAGAACGAGTATTCACCTTATAACAATGATAACCAGATTTATCTTTTGTTATTTTTAAATAGTGGCCTAGCTTTATCAACCAGTCTGATCATGAATATTTGAACATAGCAAAGCTGATGAGCTCTAGTGGCCCCACAGTTCCACACTTCAATTTGTGCACACTCCAATTATTGGTGTAGTATACGAATCTTTTGGTTAATACGGCATGGGCATAACCTTCCTGATATGAAGCAATTAAACATTGTGTCAAAATCTGATCTTGGAAATTGCGAACACAAAAATCAACCCCAAAAGAACAAAGGCAGTATGTTATACTATGTACTGAAGAGCTGAGTGAGGGTTACACACTTACCTGTACCCACACAGGTACACACCGTGGAAAAACAACACAAACCTCCATAGCGGTTTTAAAAATTTGGATGATAATGTAGATCATGAGAAAAATCTGCTACCTGCCACGGAAAATACGTATGTGCTGACGATTCATTGGGACCATGAGCCAGCCATATATTGCTGAGACACAGTGGCACGTACACGGTGGCACTACGTGTTTGGCGCTTTTGTAGTGCTCCCTCCGTTTCAAATTATAAATCGTCTGATTTCTTTTTCAACTTTGACCACTTTTTTTATTTAAAAAATTATATGAAATATAAAAAAATGTTATGGCTTGCTTTATTAATGAAAAATCTTCAAGAATGACTAAAATTTGACTATGTTTACACAAATTTTTTTAATAAAACGAGCAAATAAACTTAAAGTCAAATAAAACAACTTGTAATTTGAAACGGGAGGGGTACATTGTTGTTTTTTTTTCGAATCACGCAGTACAGACACAGACGTTCACAAACACGCACGCACACTTGCCCCTATAAACATAGGCACGCAACCCTACCACTATGAGCACCTCCGAAAGACTGGGCCGGCAAATCCTCTAAATTGAGGAAGTCACCACAGGCGCCTCGCTATCGAGGGGCACGTCGCCTACCACTGAAAGAATAGCGCCGGTTAAATCCTGGAATAAATCCAGGAAAATACGAGCACCAGTGCCGAGTCGAGGACTCGAACCCTGGTGGGCTAGTTCCACCACAAGAAACCTTACCAGCTGAGCTAGAACTCAGTACATGAAGGTTTGCACGAAGGTGAAAGCAAAGCTTAATGGCTATATCACACATCACCTACATCTTGCTGCCCTCCATCTAAAATTGCAGAGACTTGTTTTCATTTTCCCCTTAACAAGGAAGGGAGGCCATAGGCCCAGTGGCCCACGAATTGCCGCCGGAGCCTTGCCGATTCCTCCCAGGGATCCAGCTGTTCCGGCGACGGCGGCGCTGCAGGCCCAATGCTCCAGCGCCGCTGCCGTTTAGTAGATCCGTCGGGTTTGTCTTACACCAGATCTGAGACACCGGCGGATCCGTCCATCTACTACTACTCCGCGAAGAAGCGGGCGCGGCGGAGACCTGCAGCAGATCCGTCGGCTGCCTCTACCCACGACCACGACAACTTGGACGTACTCGATGCATCGCAAGGAGAGACGACGGAAGAGTGGAGAGAATGGACCAGCCTGGAGCCCGGCATCGTCGACGACATTGCCGGCCGCCTTCTCTCCCTCGACGTCTCCGAGTACCTCCGCCTCCGCGCATCCTGCAAGTACTGGCGCACGTGCACCGCCGACCCGCACGTGCATGGCGGCGGCCTGGACAGCCGTTTCCGCCCGCGCAACTGGATCGCCATGTCGCACTGTTCATCTTCTTCCTCGCCGTCGCACCCTACTACAACCATTACGCTCCTCAACGTCGCCACCGGCGCCCGCTTCGACGTCGACTTGTCGGACCTCTTCTCCACCCACCACCTCCACTCCGGCTCGTCGGCCGACGGCCTCCTCGTCCTCCGCGACAAGGCCACCAACGCCATTCACCTCCTCAACCCGCTCACGCGAGCCCTCGTCGAGTTCCCTCCCATCACCGACGTCGAGGCCTTGGAGGTCCCGCCCGGCGCCTACTCCATCACGTTCCGCGCCAACTTCAACCTAGAGGTGGGCTCCACCAAGGTGCACGTCCCCAGCCCACCTCCCATCAAGGGCGCCGGCATGGACGACGCCACGTCACCGCCCACGCTTGTGCTCTGCCTCAGGAAGAAGCTCTCGCACGTGGTCGTCGCCAAGCCTGGCGTCGACGCACACTGGGTGTCTGTCCATCACGGCGAGCAGCAAGTTGATCTACTGACCGGGCTCGGCCGGATTTTGTTCCAGTCCCTGCTGTCTTTGAAGGGACGCTGCTACTTCACCACGGCGAGGGGTGACGTCATGACGCTGGATCTGGGCCCCATGACCGTCGATCGCTGGGGCTGGTCTGCCAAGAAGAAGCCTTGCATGGTGTACCTGCTCAGGGAGATGGCGCTCGCGGACAGAGTGAAAGCTATGTCCTACCTCGTCAGGTCCCATGACGATAGGACGATGCTCATGGTGCGATATTCATTCTCGCACCACGGTGGCCTAACCATCACTGATAATGGAGATGGTAATAACCCTGTGAAAACCTTCATATCCAAGGGTGCTCCCTCTCGCATGGAGGTTTTCAAGATGGACATCGGCGACGGGAGAGGACGACTCATCCCGTTGCAGGGAATCGGTAGTAACGCCGCCGTGTTCGTCGGCGACACACACTCCATCATGCTGTCCACAGTCAAGTTCCCCAAGATCGCTGCCAACACGGTCTACATGAACTACTTATGGCAGCGAGTTCGCCTCTTTGGTACCTACCGATTCGAGGATGGGAAGACCACGCCGCCAAGAGATCTCCGCAGATATAAGGAGAAGGCGAAGAACTTGGGTTTCTGGAAATCGAAGATGCTCTGGGAAGACCACGCCGCCAAGAGATCTCCGCAGATCGCCGCTCAAGTTCTCCGCAGTCAAGTTCCATCATGCTGTTGATTGATTGTTACTGGAAATCGAAGATGCTCTGGATTTGTATGTGTGATGGTTCGGTGAAGCACTAGCTCATCTATGTATCGTTTTGAATTTTTTATAATGAATGTGTGCTGTGTTTTTGTTGGTTTGTTTATGTCAAATAGTTTGTCATCTTTAATATGTGAGAGCCGCACCCTATGAAATGCAACTCTGTTAAATCAATCTTATTATCAATTGCTTACTCTCTGTCCTGTGTGAAAGAAATAAATTACTGCTCAATAGCATGGCCAAAATCTTCGCAATTGCACACGGCAGAGTCCAGATGGTAGTGCTCAACCTGTGTTGCAAAATTGCTTGGAAGTTGCAATTGATTATCTATCACTAGTTTATTCCGAGGGAAAGTTCAATATTGAGTTTTGCGTTTGACTTTGGATGAAATTCCCCTCCTAGCTAGGATGCGGTAATCATTCTTGTGTGTCGTAAGTTTGTAACTGTTAACGGTATGTCTGACTTTGGGTGCTTTGGTTCAGGTCTTGGAACCTGTTTGTAACGACTTTCATTATTGTATCGTGTTTGTTTGTTTGATTGGGTACTCTAACGACTTCCATTGCATTATCGTCTTTGGTTGGGTACTGTAACATAATGCCTTGCACTTGCACGCATATGTTGAGCTGTAGTAGCAGACAACAGACCGAGACAAAAGAGAAACAACTTCCAGAAATGTGAGAGCACTGAATACAAGAAGGGTCTCCCAGAAATATGCATTTTTTTTACAAATAAAAATCTCATATAATGTGGCCGCCAAATTTATAACTTTCTCACTTTCAACAGGGACTATCTGTGATGAAAACTTCAGAAATGATAATTGATTAACATGCCCTAAATCTGGACATTGGCTTATAAAACAACTTCTTGAAGTAAAATAGTATCAGCAAGCAGACTACGCTTCTTACAGAGCTTCAAAATGATAACAAATTCAGACAAGGCAACATGTCTTAGAGCTGACATAACATGTCCTGGTGATAACTCATCCCTTTTTTTTTTCCTTTAGGGCCTCATCTGAAAGAGGAAAAACAAACAAACATGAGAGAGCAAAATTTTCAAATGTAATGGAGGCAACGTACAATATGTGGTTAGAATAAACAAGTATCACCATGCATAGATAATAAGATCGCATAAATCACAGAGCATGCATGGTGATCTGACCACATTTGAAAGGTAGTGATTTGGCTCATACGGCAGCCGTTGTAGGCCCTATTTTATGACTGACTTGCTGGATGTCCTAACTACGACTTGTTCACACTAAGGAACAATGTCAAGATTCATGACAAGAATCATGTCCAAACAGGTTCTCAACAACAGAACAACCAAAATGAATGTTATGCACAACATTTATACGAATGAACATATACTATACATTTTCTGGAGGCGAGTCCTTGTATGCAATTAGGCCTATGTTGTATACTATATATTGCAAGTGTGACCTCTAAGTAGGAGAACCAGATCCTTGATCGAATCCCTAGGATAGCTCCAACCATTACCTGAAACATTTCAGTGTCACTGCATAACGTGACAAGTACAAAACTATATAAGAAGGAAATAAACAAAGCATATACTCACTTTTTGGGAGGAAGATGAGTGGAATAGATCATGAACTTCAAGGATGCTTTAGGTGCACGCGAAGAAGATGGAAAATCTTACCTTCCAGCTTCTAGTCTGATGAAAACAGAAGGAAAAAAAAAACCTACAACCTTCACAGGATCTATCATTCTGCATATGTTTCAGGCCAATGTTAGTTCATTGTAAGCACAGGTATAAGATATAAACATATGGCAAATATACTGTGCCTGCCTACAACTACAAGACCAACAATCGTACACATGATAGGCATATAAACAATCGTCGCAACATTGATAGCAACGTTTTCACATGATGGCTGGACTAATGAAAAATACTGAATAGTTCAGTAGTTGCTAAATCATGCAGAAAACTACGCGATATTGCCATGGTAAAATGCAAATTGATTGCAAATGTAGCAGACTTTCATACATATGGCTGAATTGCCAGACAATTGCAACCTATGAGGCTATGACTATGAGCAATTAGCAATGCAGATCAAATCGGGCAAAAAAGAAAAGTAAGAAGAAAAATGACTCTGAATGAATAATTGAAGAGAGGAACTCGAGGAGGCACCTGGGCTGGGCGCGTAGGCCATCGTCTCGCAGTCTCACTGAGGCCCCAACCATCGGCGACCCCGAGCGGTTCCTGCCGCTCCAGGTCGGGGGCCTCGGAGACGGCAGCGGGTGCAGCACGGGCGACGACGCGGACCTGGGCGGCTGCATGAAAGGAATGTCGAGGGAGAGAGAGAGCGCCGGCAGGCGGACAGGAATGGCGATGGCGTGCCGGGGCCTCGACGGCGGACGGCGGCGCCACTAGGGTTTCAGCCGGCAGAGAGGAATGGCGTCGACATGGAATGGCGAGGGAGGCAGAGAGAGAACGGAGGGGAGGGATGGGCGGAGAGGAATGGCGACGGCCTGCCGGGGCCTCGACGGCGGACGTTGCCGCGGCGGAGGGAGAGAGGCGTGCACGCACGAACTAGCGAGGGAGATCGAGAAAAAAATTGATAGGAAGTATGGCCTGTGGCGGCTGCCTGGATCGGATACGGGCTTTGATCTGGATTAGTACATGGTAGGGTCGGGCCCAATCAGAGCCGAGGCGAAAAAGGATTACTATTAATTCCAGTCTGCTTTAAGATTCGTGCTACTTTTAGTAAGAGGACCATTGGAGCAAAACCCTTTGACAATACTGTTCAAAAACATTCACTATGACTGCTTGACTGGAACAGAATTGTTAAAAACGTGTTATGCAGAGGACAATGCACCTGCAGTTTTATAACCTGCATGTATATTCAATCCATGCAATCTTCGCTCTAGTAAATACCCATGCCTATTTGTTGTTGAAACATATATCAGGAATGCCTTATCAAGAGAGAAAAATTATGCTGCCTAATAAACAGCAGTGAGTGCAAACAGTGATGCAACTCAGTTCTCTAATGAACTCCAAAGTTTTCTACTGGGCATTGAATAACCAAGCATTTCTTGTTATGTAGGAACTAAAGTTGAATCAGGCAAGTTTTTCTTGAAGAAATGTATGCAGAGAGAAGACGAGAAATTCCTGAATAACTAGAAGATGGGATCTGTTTTAAACATATAATGAAGCCACAGAAGACCACTCCGGCTTTCAGAAAACTAGCTAGCCATTCCTGGAATTCTTCACAGAGCATAGTGATGGAAAGAAATAGCACAATGTAAATTTAGAACTGTTGTTGTATAAATAAAAAAACAACTCTAATGTCAGGCGTTATTATTATTTAACCATTATAATGTGTCAGAAAAAGTGCCTTAACTACAAAAACTACAAAGCATATCTCTACTTTAACGTTTTAACCCAAACAAACATGCAAGGTCAGAGTAAACTGAAAGAACCCATCAGCGTTCACCATGCATGGAAACGAGCTAGATCACAAGAACAATATAGATCAAATTTAAGCAACTATCCGGCAAGAATGACATATAGCATAGCCGTCACGGAGTCACAGTATCCTGACAGCATCAATTGATTTTCTGCAGCATATTTATTAATGAGAAAAGTCCGATTTACACCCTTCAACTATAACAAAAGTCTGTCTTTCAACCTACAACTACAAAACCGGACGCAAATGCCCATCTAACTATCAAAACTGTATAAATTTGACCATTAACAGTCAATATAGCAGCTAATTTTTTCTTACAGAATATTTTTAATCTCTGATGCTAATTTATTGAATACCACATCTTCGGTGTAAACGCAAAAAACACTATAATTGCTAGGTGGATCAGAAAATTCATAAGCAAATCACAGAAATTAAGTCACAAACAAGATTTCAAAATACTTTTACTAATTGGGAATTTGAAACGTTACAACTCCTTTTATTCAACTTGCATATGAATCGATGATGGCGTCATGAGAGGCAGAGGCAAGGCCGGATTTGATCTGACTAGCAAGATGGACAAGATCAGATCTCTTCAGATATGCTTGAAGTCCTTGAGCTCCCATGCCTTTTTTTTCTAGGGAAAATTATCTTTCCCTAGAAATAAGGTTTTAGTAAGAAATTTTTCCATTAGCTAAATCCTTTCTTAAATTACCTTCATCTTCCTATTTGTCTTGCATTGGGCTCACCCTTTAAAGTCTTAGGGCTTGTTTAGATCCACCCAGATTATAATAAACTGATTTATATAATTTGGAGGGCCTCCAAACAGGTCAATTTTTATGCAAGTTTATATAATCTAGAGTATCATATTATTATAAACCCATAATACACTCCACCCCAGATAAAACCAAATTATAACCCCCAAATTATTGTGCCCTTAACTTTATCAAATAATTACCTTATATGTCACATCTTCCATTAATAAATGAGGGGCAGACATATCATTAGGTAGTTCAAATACATGTATTGCGGTTTTTAGAATCCGGCCTCCAAACTCCCCCACCTAGTTTTTTTTTCACAAACCAGTTTTTTAATTTATCTTCATAAACTAGTTTATTATAATATCTACTGGATTCAAACATGTCCTTACGCATATGGGCGAATACCTTTTCTTTTTTCCATTTTGGATCGAAGGAGTATTGCAGGTCCCACCCGTCCGAGCTAATTTTATTTACTACATGCACACATCAACCAGTAGTAGGTCGAACCAGAGACTCCGTGTACGGCTTTAAGTTGAACATGGACAGGTTTTTCCAACTTCGTACCCTCCGACCCTGGTAACTCATGCTATCCATCTTGCAGGCCACACTAAGCTTCGAGGTCGACAAGTCGTAGCGATAGAGAGTGTAACCTTTCCATAACATTATCCTACGTCGAGGAAGAATAAACACTGGACGGCAAACATCTGAGACATGGATGGAGTACCGCCGCTCCCATTCAGAATAATCCTTGCTTGCCTCCACTGACATTACCCAAATGGTCACAGTTTCATATGGTGGTGACTCAGTGGAACCCACTGTCAGCGCTAGCTCCCCGTGCAACTCATCTAGAATGAAGGAATCATCGCGTGCAGGGTCCAATGTACCCGGCAATCCATTCACACTGAACAGCTCGTCTTCCAGGCTGAGGCGAAGTACGCCGCACGGAGGCTGCTGCTGCTCACGGTAGCTCTTGTTGTCCAAGTGCCAAAACAGGAAACCCTTAACTGTCACTGCAGTCTGCCACATCTGGACAGGGTACGGCGGATCGGGTAGAATCTCCGTCCAACCACCACCACCACCGCCAACGGTGAACACCTCCATCCCCACGTGACACATTTTCCCATGATAATCGTCGAGCAAACGGAAGAATGAGCGGACTACCTTGTAATTGCCTGTCCGAGGATCTAGGCCTAAAACTGCCACGGAATGGCAGCCTCTACGTTCCTGCTGATTGCTGTGCCTGCTGCTGTCAACGTGAATGAGTCCCTGGTGGACGGGTTGAAGAGGTACAGCTTGGTGTCCGTGGGTGCCAGCACCAGCCATCACAGTAGGCGGCACCAAAATCCTTGCCATGCACAAAGGTCGCCTTAGAATCACCTTGATGCCACTCATAAAAGCGCAGTTGGTTGGAAAAGGTTGTTGGCCACATCTCCCCAGGGATAACACGGTCGAGGGTGTGGGGGGAGATGAGGAACGATGGATCACACTCCAGTCTGGAGGCTGAATGCGTGAGCTGCGCGCGGACGAAGAAGGGGTCCGAGATGACAGCATGCCATGCCTTAGATACGGACTTGAACCGCACGAGAGACTTGACGGGCAGCTTGAGCAAGATCTCGAAAACAAGCTCGTCCGGGAGGTGGGGTAGTGCTGGTGTGTGGCCACCCCCCGCTTCCTCTTGTTGCTCATCTGATCTTCACTTGCTGTGGGGTACAATGGTATGCAACCGAGAAGATATATTTTCAATGTTAATATTAATGCCTCGACACCGGGAGTGCACATATACACATGTTTCTGACTCGGTGCAGGTAAAGTACGTACAACTGTTCTATCTTTGGAGACACCACCTTTCGTAGTATCTTTACCAACTAGTAAGTAAGGTGGGACCAGATAAAAGCAGGTAGTTGTTATTCTCAATCTCACAATGGCTACTTACCAAAGCAGGCAATAAGATAGCCTCCACAATAGCATAGAGAGGGGAGAAGTAGAAGAGAGAGAGGGAATCTTTTATTTTTTAGTCTTGTTACCAGGTAGTAGTGCTATTGACTGGTATTTGTTGCTTACTACTTCCACAATGTTTACTGTCTGGTGTGGGGGTCATGTATTAGGTAGTAGTGCTCTTGAACCATTCTCCACCGAGACGTGCGTGTTATGTGATCGACACTAGCCGGCGTGAGGTACCCCATGTGCCACCCGCCGACAGTTGGCGCACCAGGTAGGGGCCTGCGCACATTTACGTCTTCATCGACACCCGGTGCGAGATGGCTGGTTCTGGTGACCATCAGTTCAGGACGGGCGCGACCATCCGGTTCGACAGCCTCGAGTTCCTCGTGAACGAGATGCCGGACGCTCGCGGTGGCGCGCTACGCGTCGTCCTCATCGACAACCCGACTGCCCAGCTACCCGCGCGGGACAAGTCCTCTGTGGTGGCCCGGCAGTGTCCTCGGCCGCCTCGGAAGAGGCCGCGACGGCTACGCAGGCCGTGAGCTTCGTCTCTCGGAACTCAGTGTCCAGGGTGGGGCGCTCGTGCACCGTCTTGGCGGGAGCGACAACTCAACCCAAGCGCTCCAGATGAAGCGTTCGGGTTCGTCTTCATCACACGGCTCCAAAAGCCAAATGACCAAGAAGGTCGACGCGAGCTCAGGAAAAGGCGAGGCGTCAGCCTTTCCTTTTGGGTTGAGAAACACGTCACAAACTTTCTCTGACTTAGCGCAACGTCAGGCATGAAAAGACCTCGAGAGGGCACGCGCCAGGGTACGCCTGCTAAGGTACGAAGGCATCCTGGGGTGTTACTCGAGCCCGAGCGCCATGACCAGCCCGAGCGAGCCTGGACAGGAGAAGGATCTAGAAGTGCACATCCCCCTGAGGATGGGTACGCACTGCCCCAGGCGGGAGTGCTTCACCGTGGTTCCCCCGGACGATGTGACGAACGGGGCGAACGGGGCCGAGATCCGACTCACGCCGGAGCAGATCACGGCGAAGCAACAAGACCTGGAGGACATGCGGCTCGCCATCGAGATAGAGCAAGCTTAGCTCGATGCGAACATGGAGCCGTCGGCTCGGGCACGGGCCCGTGAGGTGGGCCAGATGATCGAGACTAACACCGATGGCTACCCTCTTTTTGACCGGGCGAGCCAGTGCATCGCAGCGGCTACACTGCTCAGCCGGCAGCTACCACAACCGTCCACCCCGGAGGACTGCCGAGTCCAGAACGGGCTGAGGACGCTCCTCGAACGCGCCGCGGTGCGGCAGGCGGCAAGCTCCGCGGGAAGAAGGCGGCAATCCGCTAGAAACTCGCGGTCTCCCAGCCCCGTTGATAGGAAAAGGCCGGCCGACGGCTCACGACGAAATGCCCCGAATACGGACGCCGCGAAGGTTCAGGACAGGCTGGGTCCTGATCGTGACGCACGACACACCATCGAGGCTCGGCGCCGGGACAAGTTGGAAGAGCCGGAGGATCGTGTCCCACGCATCAGGCACCGTCGGCGCGAGGCGCAAGTTGAGATAGAAGAAGATTGGGACTCGAACTCCGACTCTGATTGCCCCGGCCCGGCCGCCTTCTCCCACGAGATTCGTACCGTCGCAATTCCCCCGCGGTTCCATCTCCCCACCAACTTCAACAAGTACGATGGGGAGACAGACCCTTCGGTCTGGCTAGATGACTTCCGGCTTGCGTGCCGAGCAGGTGGAGCTTTCGACGACAAAGTCATCATACGCAACCTCCCCGTGTACTTGGCGGAGCCAGCCCGTACGTGGCTCGAGCGCTTACCAAACGGGAAGATCTGAAGCTGGTCAGATCTGAGGAGTATTTTCGTCGGGAACTTCCAGGGCACCTGCGCACGCCCGGGCAAGGTCTGGGACCTCAAAAGGTGCAGGCATAAGCATGGGGAGGCCCTGCGCGATTACCTACGCCGGTTCTCTCGATAGTACAACAACCTCTCTGACGCCACTGATGCCGACGCCATCGCGGCGCTGATGGGAGGCACCAAGAGCCGACCCTTGGTCAACCGGATCGGCAGGGAGTGCCCGAAGACGATCAAGGAGGTCCTCGACATGGCCGCTGAAGAAGCGCAAGGAGAGGAAGCCGTGCTGGCGTATTTCCCTAAAGACGGAGGGAAAAAGAAGCGCAAGGAGACTGCCGACGAGGCAGGGCCGTCGGACCATCACGAGAAGAAGAAGAAGAAGAAGAAGAAGAAGAAGAAGAAGAAGAAGAAGAAGAAGAAGAAGAAGAAGAAGAAGAAGAAGAAGAAGAAGAAGAAGAAGAAGAAGAAGAAGAAGAAGAAGAAGGAAAGAAGGGTCGAGTTCGTCACCGTCGCAGACCCAAAACCCTCCAGACCCCAAGGACGGGTGCCACAAGGTCAGAGACGAGACGACCGACCCCAGGGGCGACGACCCAACGAGGGCCAGACCCCCGACTACTTCGAGTAGCTACTCGAGGGTCCGTGCCCAAACCACGCGACCCCCGTCAAACACAAGTACCGCGAGTGCGGACTCATGAGGAAATTCCTCATGGGTAGGCTGGATGGGTCAGCCCGACCTCTCAACCACAAGGGAAGGGGACGGTGACCGACTCGTTTCCCGAACCCGACGAGTGCCTCATGATCTTCGGAGGCCCAGAGACGCAGGCATCAAAGCGACGCACCAAGCTAATGGAGCAGGATGTGTTCACGGTTCATCCTACCAACCAGGAGTTCCTTCGGTGGTCCGAGGCCGTGATCACCTTCGACCGGTCCGACCACCCGAAGTACGTCCCGCACCCAGGGAAGCTTCCACTGGTTGTGGCTCCGATAATCGGGAGGAAGTGCGTCTCCAAGGTGTTGATGGACGGAGGCAGCGGCCTTAACATCCTATATGCAAGCACACTGGATGCCTTGGGTGTCCCGAGATCCCACGTGCAGCCGGAACGGGCTCCCTTCTACGGAGTAGTCCCAAGGAAGGAGGTTGTCCCGTTGGGACATATCACCCTCCCAGTCACCTTCCGAGAGCGGGAGAATTTCCGCACCGAGACGCTCTGCTTCGAAGTGGTGGACCTCGACAGCTCCTACCATGCTATCCTGGGAAGTTCATGGCCATCCCAAACTACGTCTACCTCAAGCTCAAGATACCGGGTCCCAACGGTGTCATTGTGGTAGGAACATCCCCTCAGGTGGCGTACGAATGCGAGAAGGAGAGCTGCGCACTGGCGGCGGCTCTTGTCGCGTCTCGCCAGCTCACCAAGGCCAGGGCGGCCGTAGAGGCTTCCAAAGAGCTTGCCGTCTCTCAAGCGGCGGTCGACACCATGGCGGTACTAGCTTCTGCTCCTGAGGGTCGGGAAGCGTGCGACGCCAGGAGTGATGACGGCCCCGCAAGCAAGAGGGCGATGCTCGAGCCGGAGGCCGAGAGGCAGTTCCAGCCATCGATCGACACGAAGAAGGTGCTCCTTGACCCCCAGAGCTCCGGGAGCAAGACGGTCATCATCTCCTCCACCCTCACGGAGAAGTAGGAAAGTGCGCTCGTCGACTGCCTCCGGGCGAACATCGGCATGTTCGCATGGGTTCCCACAGACATGCCAGGAATCCCCCGGGAAGTCGCGGAGCATTCCTTGGACATTCGCAAAGGCGCAAAGCCCGTCAGGCAGCCATAAGGCGCTGCAACGAGTTCAAGCGAAAGATCATCATCGAGGAAGTAGCCAAGTTGTTAGATGCAGGGTTTATTAGGGAGGTACGCTACCCAGAGTGGTTGGCAAATCCTGTACTTGTCGAGAAAAAGAATGAGAAATGGAGAATGTGTGTCGACTACACTAGTCTCAATAAAGCTTACGAAAAGTTTCCCTATCCCCTCCCTCGCATTGATCAGGTCGTAGATTCTACAGTGGGGTGCGAAGCCCTATGTTTCCTCGATGCCTACTCTGGGTATCACCAGATCGTGCTCAAAGAATCCGACCAATTGGCCACTTCCTTTGTGACCCCTTGCGGTGTATTCTGTTACACCACTATGGCCTTCGGGCTAAAGAATGCTTGTGCAACGTTTCAGCGTTGCATGAACCAGTGCTTGGGGGACCTCATCGGGCGAACCGTCGAAGTCTACGTGGACGACATCGTAGTCAAATCCAAGCGAGCTGACGATCTGGTCCAAGACTTGGAAGCCACGTTCGATCGCCTGCGGGCGAACCGCGTAAAACCCAATCCAGAGAAATGCGTGTTCAGGGTCTCAAAGGGCCTCCTCCTGGGATTCATCGTCTCCGCTAGGGGCATCGAGGCGAACCCCGAGAAGATTGCAGCCATCACCAACATGGGACCGCCCAGCTCCGTCAAGGACGTCCAGAAGCTGACAGGTTGCCTTGCTGCGTTAGGACGGTTCATAGCACGCCTGGGTGAGCGGGGGCTTCCCCTCTACAAGCTCTTGAAGAGGGACGGCCGCTTCGAGTGGAACATGGAGGCACAGCAGGTGCTCGACCAGCTCAAGCACATGGTCACCAAACTACCTGTCCTGGTGGCCCCATGCGAGGGGGAGCACTTGCTCTTGTACGTGGCGGCGACCACTCAGGTGGTGAGCGCTGTTCTCATGGTGGAACGCGAGGAGGAAGGGCACGCCCTGAAGATACAGCACCCGATCTATTACATCAGCGAGGTGTTGACCGAGTCAAAGACGCGCTATCTCCACATCCAGAAGATGATCTATGCCATTCTCATTGCCAAGCGCAAGCTCAGACACTACTTCGACGCCCATCGTGTCACCGTCGTCACCGAGCACGCGTTAGGAGAGGTGATCAACAACAGGGAAGTGACAGGGAGAATCGCCAAGTGGTCCCTCGAGCTTATGGGCTACGACATCTCCTACGCGCCAAGGTCAGCAATCAAGTCTCAGGTCCTTGCGGAATTTGTTGCTGAATGGACAGAGACACAGCTCCCCCCAGCCCCGGCTGACCTCGAATACTGGGTCCTTCACTTCGATGGAGCTCAGAATCGAACCGGGTCAGGGGTGGGGGTCATCTTCATCTCTCCTATGGGGGTGATGATGAGGTACGCCATACGGCTACACTTCCCCGCATCGAACAACATGGCGGAGTACGAAGCTTTGCTCGCTGGGCTGCGGATAGCCAAGGAGCTAGGCATCCACAGGCTGGAGGCTTGTGGTGACTCTCAGCTCGTGGTTGATCAGGTCAACGGCGACGCCAAGTGCCACAATCCGAAGCTGGCGGTTTACTGTGAAGCGGTGCGCAGAGCGCAAAAAAAGTTCAAAGGCTTGGGCTTCGTCCACCTTCGGCGAGAGTATAACAAGGCGGCCGATGAGCTAGCCAAGCTCGCATCCTAGCGACAGCCAGTCCCGCCTGGTGGGTTCGCAGACGACCAGCATCAGCCGTCAGTGAACTTCAACGATGAAGCACCTTCCTTGGGGCCGAACCCCGAGCAGTTGCTCGGCCCCGAGGGAAGTCTCGACCGGACGAGGGTAGTAGCGGCCATCGTGTCTGACCCTGACGAGGGGCCGGATCTCGAGGAGGAGCAACCCTTGGAAGACCCACCTAAGCCAGAAAGGGATTGGCGCACATCCTTCTTAAGTTGGCTCGTCGATGGGGCCCTCCCAACTGGACGAACAGAAGCTCGACGCCTCGTCCGAAGGGCCAAGTCCTATAGGATAATTGAGGGCAACCTGTACCGCCGAGGCCACAATGGTGTCCTTCAATGCTGTATCCTTAACGAACAAGCGAGATCGCTGCTAAGGGACATCCACGGTGGAGTTTGTGGCCATCACGCGGCGCCTCGATCATTGGTAGGGTCGGCCTTGAGGCAGGGATTCTACTGGCACACAGCCGTCGCAGATGCCGAGCGAATCGTGCAAACATGCGAAGGCTGCCAGTTCTACACCAAGAAGACACATTTACCAGCCCAAGCGCTTCAGGCCATACCCATCACCAGGCCATTCGCGGTCTGGGGGTTGGACATGGTTGGGCCATTACCAAGAGCGCCCAGGGGTTTCACCCACATGTTTGTCGCCATCGACAAATTCACAAAATGGATTGAAGCGCGCCCTTTAACGGAGATCACGTCAGAGCAAGCCGTCCGCTTCTTCCGTGACTTCCTGTGCCGGTTCGGTGTGCCAAACACCATTATCACCGACAACGGAAGTCAGTTCACGGGGAGAAAGTTCACCCGCTTCTGCGACGACTACAGGACCGAGGTGGCATGGGCGTCAGTCGCTCACCCGCGCACAAATGGGCAGGTCGAGCGCGCCAACGGTATGATCCTGCAAGGGTTGAAGCCGCGGATATTCAACCAATTGGTCAAGCGCATTCACAAGCTCGGCGCCAAGTGGGTGGAGGAGCTGCCCTCCGTCCTGTGGAGTCCGCGGACGATTCTGACCCGCGGCATGAGTTTCTCCCCGTTCTACATGGTCTATGATTCTGAGGCGATCCTCCCGACGGACGTAGACTATGGCTCCCCAAGGGTTCAAGCCTTCGACGAGGAAACGAATGCGATCAACCTCGAGGACGCCGCGGACCAGTTGGAGGAAGCTCGGGAAGTAGCAGTGGCGCACTCGGCTAGGTACCAGCAAGGCTTGAGGCGTTATCACGCGCAGCGAGTGCGTCGACGTGCGTTTCAAGTGGGCGACCTGGTCTTGAGGCTAGCCCAGGATCGTCGTGGCTTCACCAAGCTTTCACCTCCTTGGGAAGGCCCCTACACCGTAGTACGGGTCCTCCGCCCGGGTTCTTATAAGCTGGCAATGCCGGATGGAACCCACATATCCAATGCCTGGAACATTGAGCAGCTGCGGCGCTTCTACCCGTGACCACCCGCGGAGGGGGGAGCGGGTATGATCTCAATCCGCCCGACCCCACGAAGGGGTCGACCGCAGATCTGTACCTTCCCAGCACGAGAGGTTCAACGAGGACCCTCGTGGGAGAAAGGCCCAAAAGGCCGAAACCGAAGTTGGGCTGGGACTGAGCGCAGTCCAGTCCTTTCCTTTTATGGGAAGACTCCGATGGCGGATGGTATCCATTTTTAGTACTACATCGCCGGCGGAGGGAGGAGCTGCAATACTTAAAAGCGGTTCGTCCATGGGCGAACCATTCGGCGGTAATGCCCCGGAGGCAGAGGCCGCCGCCAAACCGATGGAGCCCCGTCTCCGGGGGCACTATTGCCGACCGTAAAACATTCGAAGCTACAGTAACCGTGAGCCCCTGGTCATGACACGTCCTCATACCAGCCACAAGCTCACGGTGCTACATCAACTCCTCGTCGCGCAACAGAAGACCCGACAGGGGGGGTAGCGGAAGCCCTCCCCCTGGCCTCCAGCTGGCCACATAAGTGAACTCTCTACACCCCCATTTTTTCCAATTAAATTCATTATCATTTCTTTTGAGCTTTCTATCTGTTATCCGGCCCTATGATTCTGAGGAGACCCCGGCGCTGTTAGAAGGGTAGGCAGGGACGTCTGGCGCAGCTGCGTTGCGACGGCCTACGCCCCCGTGGCTATGGATCGCACGGTTGCCGAGCTGGACGGCCGACCCTGCCAACGTGCCCAAACGAACATAGCCAGGCCGGGGGACCCTTTTGACATGAATCAGGCCGGGAATGCACAGAAGCGTTTCAACAACGCAGCTCAGATGGAAGAAACTAACTATGTTTTGGACCTACTGGGTCTATCTTTTTTCAGGGGGTCAACGGCCGGGCGTTGGGCTGCACCCAACCACGGCGAGGGAGGCTTCACGTAGAGGCTCGGGGGCTCAAAGATAATTTGGCCAAGAGACCGCTCGGTACTCAGATCCTCCAAGAGTGCGAGGCTCGGATCTGAACCCGACGGCCTTGGAGCCTCAAAGATTCAGCCCCCCAAAGTCATCTCACAACCAAGCTCAAAGGCTCGGGGGCTCGGCAGAACCATCGGGTTTGCCTTGCCCGCCTCGCAGCCAAGCTTGGGGGCTCGGGGGCTCGGTAGAACCATCGGGTTTGCCTTGCCCGTCTCACAACCGAGCTCAAAGGCTCGGGGGCTCGGGGGCTCGGCAAAACCATGAGGCTTGCCTTGCTCGCCTCGCAGCTAAGCTTCGGGGCTCGGCAGAACCATCGGGTTTGCCTTGCCCGCCTCACAGTCAAGCTCAAAGGCTCAGGGTTCGGGGGCTCGGCAGAACCATCGGGTTTGCCTTGCCCACCTCACAACCAAAGCTTAAGGGCTCGGAGGCCCGATCGATAATCGAGAATTACCAAGAAACAAAGTTAACCCCGTAAAGGCCGTCTCAAGTGGCGCCTTCCAACCAGTTCGCAAAGAAACTGGAAGTCAGACCCCACTCGGGGGCTGGCAGGGGTATAGCCATAAGAAAAACGAATAAAAGCCCACGCGTACGGGGCCAAAAAAGACGACAAAAAAGAAAAGAAATAAACTAATTATTACAGGTATCCAAAGTACGGGAGTCCCGTCGAAGCGGAACCCCCCAAAGTACGAAGTTTGAATCCCTCTACGCGGCGGCATGACAGCGCTGCCAAGGAATGAAACGACGGTTAGGCCACGGGCAAATCTACAGTAAGGGAAGTTGATAGGGATGAAAAGCGAGAAAAGGTGAGGGAGAGCATACCGTCGATCTCCGAGTCCTTCTCCTCCAAGTACTTGTTCGCCGTGGACAGGGCGGCCTCGAGGGTCCCGACCCGCTCGGTGGAGGTCTGTGCCTTGGTGCGAAGATCGGCGACGAGTTGACCCAGCTGGGCGCACGCTCCCTCAGCATCCTCCTTCGCGGCCACCGCCTGGTCACGCTCTGCCTGGGTGTCGATGCACGCCAGGACCGCCGCAGCTCTTTCCTCCCTCAATGTGTCGATCTGAGCTTGGAACCCTGGAAGGCCGGCGCATGAGATCGTCGCCAAACCAGTACAAGCACCTGAAGAAGGAAAGGATTGTGAAGTGGAACATACCGCTGCGAACGTCGGTGGCGTCGGTGCGGATGCTGCCTAACTCGGCACGCAGCACGGCGAGCTCCTCCTGGTGCGCCGAGGCTTGAGTGGCCAGCTCATGCTCCAGCTCCGAGATGCGGCGGGCGCTGCCTGCGGCCTCATCGCGCGCGCTGGCCTCGGCGTCCCTCGATGAGTTGGCGACGTCCCATGCCCGACGAGCCTGGTTGATGGCCTCCTGCTCGATGCTCCGGGTCCGAGAGAGCGCCAGCAACATCGACTGCGTCGGCCAGCAAACCAAGTCAAGGCCATGGCGAGGACAGGCCTGAAAAGCGATTGTGTAGCTAAGCGAAAACAAGAAGAAGAGATAGATCACGTACCCGGCTGGAGGGGATCGGCACGGTGCGAAGCGTCAAGGCCATTTGCAGAGCGTAGCGGGGAAGTTGGCCATCTGCTGGAGGCTCTCCAGCCAGGCGTCGATCTGCATGATGTGCACAGGGTCGACCGCTGGCGGGGCGATCCCATGGTCGTCGCCCGACCCCGAGGGCCCCGCTGGCGCCGTGGTGGATGGTGGCACCAAGACCGACACCAGCGTAAGGGCTGATGAGGCCGCGGGAGGCTCCGACTCAGAGCGCGCGCGCGCCTTTGCCTCACCGAAGAGGTCCTCTATGGACCACTGGCTCACCTCCACACCCTCTCTAGGGTTCACCGTGAGCGACTCGGCGGCAGATGGCGCGACTGGATTCGCGATGGGCGCCTCCACGGGAGCGCCCACCACCGCGCCCTCGATGGGTGCCACAGCAGCCGGGAGGGTCTCCGTGATGATCGCCATGGTGCTCGCCCCTGGCTCGCCACCCGCGATGGCCTCCGCAGACGCCTCGATGTCCATCGCCCGCTCCGCCATCCCCGGCCATGGGCGATGTGGCCAGCACGTACGTAACCCCTGCTCCGGCGGTACGGTCGACCGGGGAAGAGAGGACTAGCGGGAATGGAGCGGAAGTCATCTGGGCAGCCTCCAGCTTCCCAGAGCGGACGAGGAGCCCCCGAGGACGGGGGGTGGAACCGACCCCTCGGCTCTGGTCGGGCAGGGGTCGGCGCGCTGAGGCTCGGCGGGCGTCCTTTGCTCCGAAGAGTCAGGGACGACCGCGGGTGGCACGTCTCGACGGAGACGATTCACCGGAGCTGAGCCGGGACCCGACTCCTGGCCAATCCGGCTGCATGCATGGTGACATTGGTATAAGCGCTAACGACATGGGTAATGAAAGGAGAACGGAACAGCGAGAGAACTTAGACGAACCTGCTCGACGTGCCAGGGCGGCGAACCGCCGGCTACATCGGCTTGGAGGAGGAGGACGAGCGTAAACGGGACGCTCCCGCCGGCGGGGCGCCTGGAGGTTGGGAAGGTAGCTCATCAACGACAATGGGTGCCGACCGACGTTCGCCGTGCGCCACGAAGTCCTTCACGGTGCAGTCCCCCAGCAGAGGGGAAGAGCCTCCGGGGTTCTCCTCCTCGTCACAAGAAGAGGCCAGATCCGATCCGACCTCTTCTCCCCGGCGCTCCTTGCGCTCCCTCTCGCGTCTCCGCTCTTGCCTATGGAGACGCTTCGCGGTGTCCTCCCTCTTGTGTTTCCGATCGGCCTCCCCGGCCTCACGGTTCCTCCGCCGGGCCTCGTCGAGGGCGGGTTGCTCCTCCGGTTAGACCCCTCTTGAGGCGCGGAGGCCTCTGGGAGCCTCACGGGACTGCGGGTCGGGGACGTCAGTCTGGTTCTTGAAAAAGAGAAAAGAAAAAGACCAAGACAGAAACGAGATACGGTGGGAATAAACGACTTATGAGGTCAACGGCCCCGGGACCGGGGAGCATCAGCGGCTGACCCGAGGTGGGGATCACCATGGAAGCGGCCCGCGAAGAGTCGACGAGCTCCGCCAGCCGAGCCCGTATCTCGTCCTCCGAAGGGACGATGCGCGACACGAGGCTGGTGCGGAGTTCGGCCTCGGAGGTTGTGGGAAGCATCTCGAAGAGGCGCAGCGGCCGAGCCATGAGCGGGGCAACGCGGCGTCGGTGGAAGGCCTCTGCGATGCCAATGCCGGTAAGGCTGCACGACCGGAGCTTGGCGAGGCAGTCGAGGTGCAGCGCCAGCTTCTTGCGGTCGGCGGCCTCAGGGCCGTACTGCCAATGCGCCGGCTCCTTCGCCGGCGGTGAACTTGTGGGGTCGAACGAAGGAAGGGCGGCCCCGTCATGGTTCTTCAAGTAGAACCACCCTTTGTTCCAGTCCTTGTTGCAGCCCCGCAGCTCCGAGCGCGGGAACTTGTCCACGTGGGACTGCTTCGCTTGCAGCGAGCAGTATCCCCACGGGGCCAAGAGTTCGTGAGCGCGGACGAGCGCCGCCTTGAAGAAGAGGAGGAAGAGGTTGAAGTCCGGGTCGATGCCCAGGTAGCCCTCGCACAGGGCCACGAAGTTGGCCATCTGCAAGACCTCCTTCGGGGCGAGGGCGTGGAGTTCCACGCCGAAGTGGTGAAGCACCTCGCGAACGAAGCGGTGAGCCGGCACAGCGAAGCCACGGACGTGGTACGCCATGAAACTCACCACATACCCGCGATAGAGTCTTATGGGAAGGAGGCGGCGAGATCCACTCCTCGTGGGCGGTGCGCGGATAGAGCAGCCCTCGAGAGACGAGCGACTCGAGGGCGGCGACAGACGCGGTCGAGCGCGCCCACGGGCGAAGCTGCGCAGACGATGAAGAACCCTTCGCGGCCATCGCGATGACGGCGAGCTTGGTGGGAGGCGAGGTTGAAGATTTGATCGACGAAGACGATGAAGGGCGAATGGGAGCAAAGAGATGGAAACAGCGACGGAAAACGAAGGGCGTACCCCGTTACACCGGCGTTCCTTTATATAAGGGCGGCGGGGTGACAGGCGGCCGAACCGAGGGGTCACATGACCGAGCGTCCTCCGCCCTCGGTTCAAATCCAATGGCTCTGGGCGCGCCCGACGTGCGCGCGAGGCACGAGGCGGCGGAATAGGGCATTAACTGCCCTTCACGCCTACACGCCTCATCGGGCCCACCACGACCGCGAGGTCAAATCCGGAGCCTGACCGCCACGTCGCATCGCACTCGATGGGCGGGTCTGTTCTCGTCAACAGCTGGACAAGCCGCCGCGATCCGTGGGCCCGGCTGAATCCCCGCGATCAGCCCGGATGAGACGAAAAGGATGTGGGCCTGGCCCCATGCTGAAGGACGCAGTCCGACACTTCACGAAGAAGGTCGAGACCCCTGTGATATGTTGAGCACCGGGCATTGCCGTCGAGGCATTTCCATGGTCGCGCCCCCAAATTTCCGAAAGTTACCAGGAGTTAGCAACAAAATGGAAGGAAAGAAGAGCCCCCCCCAAAGAATCCAATTCCCCCGGAGAACGGATATGACCTGACAAACGAGTCCTTAACTCCTCTGCAAGGTCGGGGGCTACTGTGGGGGTCATGGATTAGGGGGCCCACTGTCAGGGCGCCTGCTAACGGCACGCGGACGGAAGAAGACCCTGACAACGGTAGTTTCGACTGGTCGGAAGGCTCCATCTCGCCCGACCTACAGAGGACCCGGGGGACGCGAGGATAGAGGCCTCCATCCCGTCCGACCCCGGCCCCCCAGACGACCAGGGGGAGAAAGGGGTCGGGCACGTCCGTCTCGCCCGACCCCCGACCCCTCAGGTCGGAAGGGCAGACCCCCTCGAGGGATCCCGTCTATCGATGAGCACGCACAATGGAAAAGGGGAGAGTCCCGAAGACCCTCCCCAAGTCAAATCTGGCTTGTGAAGAAGAAGGCGTGCGGCCAACGCCTTCTCCCGACCGACACCTGACATCACCTGCCCGCCTGCCAACTGAGAAAGCTGATCTGCAGCCCTGCGCTTGGGAAAAGGTAGCTACATGCACGCTGCTGCGCTAGCGGCCAAGAAGGAAGCTATCGCGAAGCTGCTGGTGGGAGGTGAAGGACACGCGGCGACCAAGGAAGGGGTCGCCCAGACGCACTAGGCCGACAGCAAGTAACCGTCGGGGGCGTCCGGCCTTCGAGGGTAGATAGGTAAAACGACATTGTAAAGCAGCCTACCTCTTGAGCTATAAAAGAGGAGGGCGTCCTCCTGCGAGAGGATCCCGATTCCAATTTTCTGGACTCTCGATCTCTAGAGCACTTAGTCCCCTACACGCACATTCCACACACAAGGCTTGAACCGGCCTTCGTTGTAATCCGCCGCCAAGAGAGCAATACAATCAGGAGTCCGTTGAACTGGACGTAGGGATCACTCCCGAACCAGTATAAACCCTCTGTCTTGCGTCTCTTGAACCATTCTCCACGGAGACATACGTGTTATGTGATCGATACTAGCCGACGTGAGGTACCCCGTGTGCCACCCACCAACACCTGGTAGTAGCAGCATATTTATTGCTTGCTTACTACTTTTGAGTCCCATTGTGGGTGCCCTCAGCCCGTCGCGTCCTTGGACTTCTGCGCCTCCTCCGCCGTTCCCGGCGGGCCCTGCCGTCCTCCGTACTGGCTGGCGCGAGGGACTTCTGGTTCAGGCGTTCAGCCGTCGCCCGTGGGAGCAGTGGGAGATCGAGCGCGTGCTGTGGTGGGAAGTCTGCGTCTCGTGCGCGCAGCGGATGGTGTATGGATTTGATACTGGGACTGTCCTACAGGCTACTCATTGCTAAAGCTGCAAGTCCAAGAGCTACGAAGTCGGATCTTGATGTTACTAGCTTGCTCTCACCGAGAGTCAAACGAGACTAGCTGCAGACCTGCAGCGGCTGTTCTTGGATCGGTTTTGATCGAGCATCAGCAAACAGCAGGAGGCAGAGTCGCAGAGAAGAGAAATGGAGATGCAGACGGTTGTAAAACACATCGTCAGCGGTTGGATCTTCTCACTTTAAAGAAAAGCATAAGAATACAAGTAGACATGACACGACGTAGGTGGAGCTTTTTTTTATTCCTTATATCGATCTTTTACAATGAAATCTCCCTCTTTATATACTCCAACCTATGATTGAGTTTTGGTAAGAGTCCATAAGCAACTGGATATGACCTAGGACTTCTGTTCCTCCTTTCTTTATATATATACTATATATATATATATGTAGTTCTGTCAGCGACATGCCGCAGCCCGCAGAAAAGACTGGAGGAGCCGAGAGGTAAAAATCTGGTGTTGGGAGGAGTTTTTACCTCTTAAAATCAGATTGTCTAAAATCTGGTGTTGAGGTCCCCATCGAACCCTTCCTGTGTGGACGTACTCCTCAGGCCGTTCGACTCGTCCATCGATCGCCGCTGCTCATCCTCCGTTGGCATAGGGAGCTGATTCTTCTAGATCTTCCGCTCTCGGTGAAGCTGGATTGAAGGTGACCAGCGGCCGGTACTGGAGACTAGCGAGTTGTACGTATGCCTGCAGCTGCCTGTACGTACGCCGACGATTACTACGGACGGACTACGTACGCTACGACGAGGGAATCCGCATCGGCTTCCGACGTCACCTCCCAGACCACCAGCGGCCACCCCTCTCCCGTCAATGCTGCCATGGAGGCCTTCTTCTCGGCCCCGCTGCGGAAGAAGGCGTCCAAGGAGTTGGCTGCGACGAGGTTCTCAGACAGCTTGAGCTTGCTAACGGATGGGACGGGGGCAATTCGTTCCGGGCGCTCCTCGTCGTAATCGGCTCCGGTGACGGATGGCGCCGGTGCCTCACCCTCCGTCGCGGCGGTGTTGGCTCGCGCTTCCGGCGAGCAGCTTGGTGAAGGTGCGCGCGGGAGGGAGGCATGCATGCGGGAACAAGACGACACGTGCAGGAATCAGCAGCGATGGCGACCCGCGGAGGAGGATAGGCAAATATGCCTACCGGTTTTCACGGGTTAACGAAGAAGATAGCAAGCCAATGGTTTTGACGACGCTGTTGGAAGCTAATTTTATGTTTTTTTTTATCTATTCATAGTTATAAACAAAATCTGGTGGAGTTGCTCTAATTTGCCTGGAATAATCATTCTATAGGTAAGCTTTCACCTGGATTTACTTTGAATATCAAATTTCGTAACTAATAGAAAAAAACATTGAATCGACGACATTCATCCATCTATCTCTAGATCCATGCATGCTCTCCTCCACGAATTCCTCGTTCTTGACTATTTACTTCACGGGGGCTCTATGGGTCCAAGCAAACATCAAATTAGTCTCGTTAAGACGTTAAGAACTAAACATACATATGTCTTGCTGATAGTGCATGTATTTATCTAGCATTATCATAGATCGATGCTATTATATATGTTTTTAAACTTGGTAATAGTCGCAAGTTTGACTTAGGACAATGTGAACTAACGTAATTAAGGAATATTACAATGCTTATTTGCTTTAGTTTATTTATTATATCAAAGAAGATTTTTATATATGCACGCTCTATACATGCTTAGCTAGTACTAGTAGCTGCATGCATGTACACCCACTAAAGTGATTTAACTACTACCATGATAGGCTGCAGCCGTGTTATTTTGTTCGTCGTGGCACGTTGACTGTCAGCAATGATAACGTTACACTAATACTAGTGGCAAATATAAGAGTGTTACATCGTCCTAATTAAAGTAACCAATATTCTTTATAGATGTATTAGTGCAATATAATGCTGCTCGTCTCACATGTTAGGTGGCTGGATGGGAACAGCGACCTGCAATGCAGAGCATCTTCAGAAGTTCAGATATCATAACGAGATTAAGATGCTGGCCAGCTCTGAGTGAGCGATCCGTGTTGATTTTAACAATTTGCCAAATCGATCGATCGAGGGTTCATAATTCTTCTATCGAGGCTCGTGTCACATGCATGTCGCCGTTGGCGATTTAGGGTTTATAAAGCTGCCCACCTACCAATGTTTTGGTGTTTACACATAGGGTTCTGATCTTTCTGGCATGGTACAACTGTACAAGAGATGTCTTTATCATAACAAGTCGATCGGTCATTAGCCGAAGCTCGTGCAGAGTCATGTTACACGCCTGCGCTTTCAAATATTTTAGATTAAGTTTAAACCGAGGCACTTTTTTTAAGTTCAAATATCAGTGACGATGTAATAACGTCGTCCGGGACCAACTATATGTGCATTGACCAACTGCTAGCTGCACTTCAGAAAACTGAAGTCAAGGTGTGTGTTGATAGGTTCTCGTTCTCGTACTGCCAATGCTTTTTGAACTACGAATTCCAAGCATGCAAGTGTTAATCAAGCATAACTTCTCTCACCTTAAAATGGATCTTGTAGCTAGTACAAGATTCACTTCGTGAATTCAGTGGGTTAAAAAACTCTTGCAACTGCAATACTTTACATTATAATAGTTGATTAAGCCTACAGATCTATTTTCTTAACAGCAGCGTGAGGGTGCTAACTGCTATTTACTCCTGGCCAATAGCCAATTGAAAAAATTGCATGTGCGTGGTTAGCTGTACGTGTGATGAGCGAACCTGAATATCTCCCGATCAGATACTAAAACCATGTTGTGGTTTTTATAATTTCAGATATCACTGGAGAAAGCATCTCATTTTTTCTTCTTTTTTTTTTTTGAGCGTAATGCATCTCATCATGATGTGAACAAAAAACCATACCCACGCGCTCGGCGTGCATGCCTGCATGGAGTGATATAAATGACACCACCAAGCTCAAGGAAACAGACCACCACACTAGCAAAGCTAATAAGCCAGTACAACTAAGGCAGCTAACTGAGCTGAGCTAAGCCCGTCCGTGCCAAGAGTGTGCAGCTAGCTTGCCATCATGGCGTCTGCAAACGGCATCGCCAAGAGGTGGCGCGAGCTCCACGGCGCGCAGTCATGGAACGGCCTCCTGGACCCACTCGACCTCGACCTCCGCAAGTCCATCATCTCCTACGGCGAGCTCGCCCAGGCCACCTACGACGGCTTCAACAACGAGCGCCGCTCCCCTCACGCCGGCGCCTGCATGCACAGCTACGACGAGCTCCTCTCCAAGTCCGGCGCGGCCGCCGCCGGCCACTACAAGATCACCAAGTTCATCTACGCCACGTCAGGTCTCCCCCTCCCCGACGCCTTCCTCTTCCTCCCTCTCGCCGAGGTCAGGGATGCCTGGTGCAGGGAGTCCAACTTCATGGGCTACGTCGCCGTCGCCACCGACGAGGGCGCCGCCGCGCTCGGCCGCCGCGACATCGTCGTCGCGTGGCGCGGCACCATCCGGCCGTTGGAGTGGTCCAACGACGTCGACGTCACCCCGGTGCCAGCTGGCCCTGTGCTGGGCTCCAAGGCCGGCTCGTACCCTCTCGCGCTCGTGCACAGGGGCTTCCTCTCCCTGTACACGTCCAGCAAGCCAAGCTCGAAGTTCAACCAGAAGAGCGCAAGGGACCAGGTGTTCGAGGAGGTGAAGAGGCTGATGGAGCTCTACAAGGACGAGGAGAAGAGCATCACCGTCACCGGACACAGCCTCGGCGCGGCGCTGTCCATGATCAGCTCCGTCGACATGGCCGCCGCCGGGCTGAACGTTTCTCCGGCGGGGTCCACCACACAGCAGCCGCCGTGCCCGGTGACGGCCGTCGTGTTCGCGTGCCCCAACGTGGGCAACTTCTTCTTCAAGAGCGCCTTCGGGTCGTTCAAGGAGCTCAGGGCGCTGCACGTGAAGAACTTCGGCGACGTCGTACCGCTGTTCCCGGCGCTGACGTACGTCGACGTGTCGTCGGCGGCGCTGAGCCTCACGGCGAGCCGGTCGCCGTTCCTCAAGTGGGACCCGGCCAACGTGGCGGCGGCGCACAACCTGGAGCTGTACCTGCACGGCGTCGCCGGCGAGCAGGGCAGCGCCGGAGGGTTCAAGCTGGAGGTGCAGCGTGACGTGGCGCTGGTGAACAAGGGCACCGACGCGCTCAAGTACGAGTACCCTGTGCCGGCCAACTGGTGGGTGACGCAGCACAGGTGCATGGTCAAGAACGCCAAGGGGCAGTGGGAGCTCCAGGACTTCAAGCACGTCTGATCTCCATCTCATCTCCATCTAGCTAGTCAGATCAAGTGTCCTGCTGCTTCTGTTGCGTCTCCCCTCTCATGGCGCCATCGTCGATTCATATGCGAGTTGAATAAAAGCACTTGTAACGTTTCAAATTCCCAATTAATAAAAGTATTTTGAAATCTTCTTTCTAACTTTCTGCGAGTTGCTTACGGATTTTTTTTTGTCCTCCTAGAAATTATAGTACTTTTTTGCGTTTACAGCCAAGACGAGTGTCCAACAAATTAGCACCAGAGATTAAAATCATTCTCAATAACAAAAAAAATTAGTCGCTATATTAATTATTAGTGGTAAATCAAATTAAATAATACTTAATAGGCAAATAAAAAATCGTATTTTAACATCAACTTGAAGCAATTTTAAAAAAGAGAGCGGGAGCACGCACCTCAAAAGATAACTAATTTTTAGTTTGAAGAAAATGATGAAATGTAGCCATTCATTTTGATACGTAAAGACATGGTCAAACATGAACTACTCTATTCGACATCGGACTGACCAAAGGAGTACTATACATCGGACTGGAAGTCAACGGTTGTTCCCTCGCCCATTTATCGACCCGGTTCAAGCTGGAGATCTCCCGGGCGCACGTGGGCCTTCCATCAGGATTTGCATTGACTCTATGGACACTTGTAAAGCCCAACGAAGCCCAGGTCCCTACATTTTCAGGCTTATGATGCCCGCCAATGCTCGTTGCTTGCCTCCCCAAATTTCCCACTCTCGTGAGCCTAAAATACCCGCCTCAAATCAAATTCCAGCTCTCATTCGCAGCATAACAGCAATGAGGAATTGGTAATCCGCTTACAAAAACTGATCTTAAAATTTTATTTAAAAAACTCAGAGCGTTTATATGCACCACGAGGATGGAGCTTAACGACCTTTGTACTTTTCTTTTCTACAGAAATGGGCAAATAGCTATGCTAAGTGTTTCAATATATATCCGCCTTTCATCCACACGACGACATACACTCAGATAGTCAGATATTCAGATCCATGCAAAGTACATCGGTTAAGAAAAATTAGGGTGCTTTTAAGTAGGCCCCCAGCGACACCTAGATCACAACGCATGCATGCATTGTAGTTACAGCTAGTTTATTAATTGTGCCACGGTGGATTTTTAACGTGAAAAAAAAATGAAGTGGTGAAAATTGAAAATTTGAGATGTTAAGAGTCCTCTAAATTCTACAAAGCTACATACCTCAAAATTAAATGGCCAGAAAACAAATTAAAGGGTAAACTCTCTCCGACATATATATCCAGATTTGTTGAAAAGATGAAGATACAAGGTCAAGTGTTTACAAGGCCGGCGTCCATTAGATAGATCTTAAAAGATCCGATTCCAAGTTTCTGAAAATGACACTGTCGTTCTGTGACTCGAGGAATCGTGCGTGATGTCTCTAAGATACGAGCAGGAGGCGGCTCCTCCGCGATCCGATCCGTAACTGATAGATGCTAGTAGTACATGAGACGACGACGATGGAGGCAGACAGCGACCGCTCGATCCCTACGTCCTGCGCAGCGGTGGATGGATGGAAAGCTCTTCAGGTCTCGTGGGGGTACATGTGTGCATCTCATGGCATATATATGATCGATGACAACTGCCAGCCAGCTACGAAGCAAAGTGCGGTTGCTAGAAATGTGTGGATGGAGTCATGCATGGTACCTGTGCCGGTCACCGCCGAGCTTGCAGAGACAACACACGGGTGTGTGCTGCGGCCCGGCGGCATTTTTGGCATCCCGTTGCTTCGCTGGTATGGTATGCATGTGCGTTCCGAGAGCTAGCTAGCTACGTCAACATCACATTAAGATCTATCAAATGATGAAGCACGTACATAATCCCTACATGTCCTTTAGTCATTTTGAGGTTGTCTTAAGTCTAATTCTTTAAATTTTCTATTAACTGCAGATATTTTGTATACGTTAACTTTAGAAAGATAAAAATGATATAAATAATTCGTATTGAAATATAATTCCATAAGAATACATTTCAAATATATTTTATAAATATCGTATAGCAAGTATTAGTTAAAGTTATGTTTTGCACGTCTTAAACAACTTGGCCGTACATACGTGAGCAAAACGGCAAAAGACGTATGCAGGAATATATCATGCGTGAGCTAGTGCAATTAACTATGAGAGTTGACTGCAATCTTGTACGAGCATACAATGCGTTTGCCTTCGCTAGCTGTCGGTAGATGCAAAGCATCATCGATCGATCTCTCCAGCACATACAAACATGAAAAACCGGCGCCGCTGATGAGAGTGCATATGGGACTGGGTTGATTCTCGGTCAGTTTAATCGATCTCGATCTGCGCCAGTCTCTATCTCTCTCGTATAATACACGTAGTATAATGCAGCTAGCTAGGTCTATATATTATCCTATTACTACATAGCACGTGACGTGCATTGTATTCGTCGGCCGAAGGAAACAAAACTAAAACGTAATGCACTTGACCTGCAAACGAGTACTCCCTCTGTCCCTTATTAAGTGTCGCTTTAGATTTTCGTGCCATAAGTTTGACTAGATTTGTAGCAAATACGTGCAACATTTAAATCTCCAAATAAATTTTATAAAAAACTAGATTCAAATATCTATCTAATGGTATTTAACTTGTACCATAAACTTGAATATATTTTTATACATAATTGATGAAAGTTGTTTCTCGGGAAGTGAGAAAGACAGTTATTTAGGGAGGGAGGGAGTATATATGCATGCACCACACACACTCACTTGTATATCCATCTACATTTGTGTATGCATATATATTGACAATTATTGTGCAAAAAGAAATATCTGTATACGTAGTACACGTTAGAAAAGGGCACGTGTTTTGTCTATACCTTATCCTATAGCTATCATGTCAGAGATGGGAAACACACAGGAACATGGATTGTAGTAGACAGAGGTAAGTAATAAAGCTTTTATTTGGATAGATGCTCTTTTTCGTCGTCCCGAATAGACAGTGCTATCATAAGATTGAAACAGAAAATAGTGCAATTCTAGCTGCAACTACATGTCTTGTCACATCCCTTCAAATATATCTTTTGAGACTTAATTAACTGACTCGATCTATAAAAATTAAACATCTATTTACACCTAACTAAATAAGATTAAGATTGTCACTATATAATTTAAGAGCTTTTTTACAATGATTGGCAAGTACCATAATACTACTAGGATATGGAAATCCAACGGTGGAAAATATATCTAGTATCTAAAAGTAACCATTCAAAAGTACCAAAATTGTGGAACTAAGTACCAGAAAAATGGACCCAACTATTTATTTATTCAAAATTCTAGTTAAAAGTATCAGGAAAAGTACTTAAAGTACGTACTTGGTAGTACAAACTGATATTTGCAAAATCATTATAAAAGAGCTCATGATTTAAAGGTAATTCTAGCAAGTTAGTCAATAATAGTAACTTCAAAAACACTTGGTTTATATTCTTTGTGTAACAAAGAGAGTAGTATATATGTTCTACGTGCATACCCATCAGTAAGAGAATATCGACACGATGGGTGGTGGAATTGGCAAGAAATTGCACGTGGCGTTTTAATTTCTGATCGACACGATGAAGGAAAAGCCTCTGGAAAGGAAAGTTTCTGGACCGAGGCACAGCGTGCGAAACAGATGGAAAGGCATTGGTGGTTGGGCCGGCCGCAACCGAACGTGTGGCTCCGGAACGTACTGTAGCCAGCACACCACACCACGTAGCCTCGCACCGTCCATCCACGCTCACGGCAGCTGCCTGCTGCTAGTAGTGACACGCTGACACGGCCAAGTCAGGCATGCAGCTGATCGAGCCCCACGGGTAGATGGGAGACCCAAAGGCGGCAACTATCCACCTACCACCTCTTCTTCAATTCGACCGACCGGGCGCCCCAACGCACGCAAGCTGTTGTTGCTTTCCTGATCGGACTCAAAGGTTCTACAGTTGTACTCGTCGTCTTCTAGATCGATCGATCTCCCCTCGTTATAAGATTAATGAATGTTTAAGTTTTCTTCTCGACGAGAGACGGCTCGTTTTCGAACCACATACACGGAAAGGAATGATGAGATAAAAGACTATATATGTTATGATTGTGTCATTTGTGAGTTTCTCTTTTATACGTCACTTTCAATGTTTGGTGTGCTATTTACTCAACTCATAAATATATGCAGACCACAAGAAGTTGTTATGAATATATATCCGTGGCACTTAACTACTTATTATTATGTCTATCATACATACTATCCCTTATCTAGATAAGGGTATATGTGCGTATGCTATATATCAATTATAAGTGTTTGTATGCTCAAATTCTGATAAGGATGTATGTGTGTGATTTTTTTTGAAGAAATATGTGTGTGATAATTAGTATATGTACATCTTTATTGCGTCATATATGTCAAGATAATTAGTATTATGTGTGATATATGCTCAAATTTCTATTTTTGTATGCTCAGATTTCTGATAATTAGTATATAGCGAACTACTACCACCATTCCAGATGCTACTTCATATATACATCTTTTTTTTTATACTTTCATATATACATCTTTATTGTGTGATATATGTCAAGCTAAATCGGTAGAGGTAGTTACATGTACACATGTGTAGAAAGGATTTTGCCAAATGTGTAAAACGAAGTACGATAAGCATACACGTCGAGTATACGTCTTGCTTGTTCGGCTTGACCGAAGAGGCGATCTCTGGATCCTACAGAGAAGGGGAAGTTTTGGATCCCCTCTTCATCTCGCTTGCTAGCCACGGATCAACCATTCAACCGTGTGCACACTGCACAAGCTACCTGCATATCGTCGCGTCTTGCTTGCGTGGCGGCAGCTCTAGTACGCGTAGCGTTAACCGAGTTATCTTTGTCCCCCCGCGGCGGGGCCGCCGGGTGGAGACACCTGTACGGCGCGAGCAGTCGATGGCAGGTGGGCCCTACTGGTTCGTGCTGCGCGGCTGGCCGACCCAGCGCTGACTCAGCCCACCGCAGGCAGATATGAGATGAGCCGCCGCGCGCGCCCGCCGCCGAGGCGCTGCGGCGACGCCACCACCACCACCCATCGTGCTCTTGCCGTCTCGCGTTTCTAAAATTTCCAGTTGCCCCCCGCAATTCCACTGTTTATTGTTTATGTACTATATAAGCGCCGCGAAAGGGAAGCGCACCACCACTCCGAGGTTTTTTTCCTGGCCGCCCGAGAAGAGAGGAGAGGACCACCACCCGAGAGAGAGAGAGAGAGAGAGAGAGAGAGAGAGAGAGAGAGAGAGAGAGCCGGAGGGGGGATCCGGAGTCTCGCCGTCCGGTGATGCGCGATGGGGGAGGTGGCGGCGCGACCACGAGGAGGGGGAGTGGGCGGGATGGTGCTGGGAGGCAGCGCGGCGCCGGCGGCGGTGGGAGGGGACGACGCCGTCGTCATGCAGCTGGCCGCCGCCGAGGGGGAGGAGAGCGTCGTCACCATCAACTGCCCCGACCAGGCCGGCCTCGGCTGCGACCTCTGCCACACCATCCTCGAGTTCGGCCTCCGCATCACCCGCGGCGGTACGCATCACCCTGGCCTGTGCTCGATTTCGTTCCCCACGCTCTGCTGCCTTCTTCCTGCGATTAAGGATTTGTCTAGAGACTAGACTCGGCATCAAAATTTGATTTTTTTTTAAGACCAAAATTCGGAGTTTTTTTTTTCTCCTTTCCAGATTTCTCGTTTGATTTGGATGTACCGGCAATATCTATCTCTTCTCGTTTCTTCGTTGTCTCCCTGCTTTTCTCTGCCTCTCTGGAAAGGCTTCAGTTCCTTTTCTTAAGCTACCAGTTGCGACAAATCGAGCTACAGTTCATGTCGAGTCGTTAATCATTAGCGCCTTCTATGTTATCATGTTGACCGAGCCGTACATACTGACGAGCTACTGAAATTGAACTGCTTACTCGTGACAAAGAGGCGCAATACACTCCGGTTCACCTCCTTGTTCCTAATTTTGCATACCGTAAGTATAATTCTGCATATGCGGTCTTGTTATTATCCTAAGTTTTGAGTCTTTGCCATTCAAGCAGATGTATCCACCGACGGCCACTGGTGCTTCGTGGTGTTCTGGGTTGTGCCCCGCTCCTCGACCATCAAAATCCGGTGGGCGAGCCTCAAGAACCGTCTCATGTCCATGTGCCCTTCCTCCTATTCCATCCCTTTCTACCCGGAGATAAGCCAACCAGGCCCCACCAAGTTCTACCTCCTCAAGCTCTTGTCACCTGACCGCAAAGGATTGCTACATGGTATGTGACCATCTCTCCACGCCTTATGTGTTAAAATTTGGTTGCGGAATGGACATATGACTGACTGTGCTGGCCGATTTGCAGATGTGACGCATATACTTTCGGAGCTGGAGCTTTTAATCCACAGAGTGAAGGTGTCGACCACGCCTGATGGAAGAGTTGTGGACCTCTTCTTTATCACTGATGGCATGTAAGCCAACATATTAACCTCAGTTTTAACACTGCTTATTCCAAATTGTGTGGGTTGGTTGCAGCGCACATGATAATTCAAAATCATGACTGTTGATGTTTCTGTATGAAGGGAACTGTTGCACACAAAGGAAAGGCAAGAAGAAACTTGTTCGACGCTGATTTCTACCTTGGGTCCTTCCATAAGCTGTGAGGTTCTATCTGCAGAAGGGTTCCAGCAAGGATTCTCTTCTCTGGCACCAAAAATTGCTGAGGAACTGTTCAGGGTGGAACTAGCTGATAGCGATATGAGTTCGCTTAGTGCAGAGTTGAAAAAGGTTCAGACCGCCACCATTAACTTCGACAACTCCCTGAGCCCTGCCCACACACTGGTCCAAATTATATGTGCCAATCAGAAAGGTCTCATTTATGACATTCTGAGAACAATGAAGGATTGCAATATTCAGGTACTTGAGCTTTATGCGCGATCATACTTTTTTATAGCTCAATTGACTTGTGTGTTACCATTATCTTACATAATGGTTTGGTACTCTGTCTCAGATATTTTATGGGCGGTTCAGATCAGACAAGAAAGGGCCAGTTAATAATGTTTGTCGAGAGGTTGATCTTTTTGTGAAACAAGTAGATGGTAAGAAGGTTATTGATCCTGAGAAACAGGAGGCTCTACGGTCACGCCTGAGATCTGAGATGCTTCATCCTCTTAGAGTGATGATTGTCAGTCGTGGACCTGACACAGAACTCCTTGTCGCCAACCCGGTTGAGCTATCCGGGAAGGGACGACCGCTCGTATTCCATGATGCTACTCTTGCTCTGAAAGCACTTGGGATCTGCATTTTCTCTGTAAGAATTCTAGAACTAACTAATCTTACAAGGTAGCAAGTTAGTTGATTGTAAGTAAGTATTTATTTGTGTTTATTTCAGGCTGAAATTGGGAGACAGGCAGCATCGGAACGTCAATGGGAGGTCTACAGATTCCTCCTGGATGACAGCAAAGAATTCCCTTTGGCAAACAGCCCAACTAATAGGAACCGTGTTGTCGATAGGGTGAGGAAAACGTTGATGGGCTGTTACAACTAAGGATTGGTTTGTGCCTCCATAGAATCCAAAGCTTGCGATGACTGATACAGTCAGCTCCAATGTATCCAGTAAATTATGTACCTGAAATTATGGCCGCTCCAGAATCCAGAATGTAGTGGGCAGTCCAAGTGTTACATTGCTGACCAAATTGGTATCTCTAGCTCCATTGTCTGTTGCTGCCCACAATTGCATGCTCTGTCAAGGTAAATGGTGATGACAATTGCACGCTCTGTCAAGGTAAATGGTGATGACAATTGCGTGATCTGTCAAGGTAAATGGTGATGACAATTGTGTGCTCTGTCAAGGTAAATGGTGATAAATATTGCATGCTGTCAAGGTAAATGGTGACGGGACGCCTTCGGCCATCTGCTGTCTCGTGAAATTTCAGAGCTGGTAGTATATTTTTAACGAAGCAATGCTAGACTTTTACCAAGTGATGTTTGCTGGAGATGTATCTTCTGATCAATGTTGAACATATGGTCACTGGCAATGAAGAAAGTAGAGATTGTGCTCCAGTGCGCCACAATGTCCCGGCCTCTGCTGTGTTGTGCGCATGTTGTGAAAGAAAGATATGAGAAGATCGAAGAAGAGCAAGTTTGGTGGGGGGTGCAAATCGCTGGAGCAATGATTGAGCTTTTGTTTGATTCAGGGGATTACTGGATGCTGACACAGATACATGCACGAGCAGGTTTGTTGTAAATTATTTTAGTGGAGATGTTGTTGTCCTCCTGCATCTGCTTCACCACCTTGCCTTGTTTTCCTGCCTCCTTCCTACCTTCCTTGTATGATTGCTGCTGGTACTTTCAGAATAGAAAGGGAGAGTAATGTAAAGCCTGTCTCCTCGTCTAAGCGCAATTTGTACTTGTCTGTTGGGATGCATATATGTAAATGACATTGTGCAAAAGCGCACTTTTTTATGCACCACATGTGTATATAAGTTGGAAAGTAAGCCTCTGATGGATGCTGGTGTACCTGTCTACACTAGTGAGGTATTCTGAAAACCACTTGTTTCAGAAAACGAAAGAAAATGATAGTGCTGGAAGAAGCACCTGCATTATTGGCATTTAATCATCATCAGCAGGGGCCGTGTTTCAACACCCACCCTGTCCCTGAGGATTTCCATTCGCCACGTCCCAGTGTCCTTGTATTCTGTTTGTCCATGCCAGACCCTTAGCTCGCTTTCATTGCACATGGGGGCCACTCTGTCAGTGAATAAACATATCCTAAACAGTAGAGCCCCTGGTTTCTTCTCAAGTATCGATGGTTACAAGAGACACATGCTTTCGCCTAACCGGCTACAGACAGTACCTTCGGCTTTCATGGTCAGAGAGTCAGGCGAGGGGCAAGTTCATCAGTTTCAACAGAATCGGACATGTATATGATTGCATAGTACTAAAATTCGCAATGCAAGCTGAAGTTGAAAAAGGCGGCAGACATTGAGGCATTTTCAGAGAGAAGGAGAACTGGATCCATCCAATTCGGGACAGCGACTTGTGCGGCTGCTGATGGTTTTCAGGAATTGATCAGGGTGGCCGGCTGGCCGCCGTGACTGTGACTCCCTGTGCGGCTGTGCTGCTGAGCCGCGGGATGGAGTGAGTAGCCGTCGTTGTCGCTTTCCCTGCCTCCAAACACCCAAGACCACTTGCCCAACTTGCAGAGACACCGATTGCCATACCAGCAGCCACGGATCCATCGATCATCCCGATACCTATCCGCCGGGAGGTCGCTAGCTAGTGCGACGTCCCGATACTTCATGACGCATGCATTGCAGAGGTCATGTTATCATCTTGGCGCTGTCGATATCTGTCTATGTTTAAGTGGAATTAGGAGCATGATTAGAGTGTGATGAGCATGAACTATGAGCGTAAAAAAAAAGGGCCGTCTTAGTTTGCGAAGGTGTGCGCATGCTTATCCGAAACATTGCTTTGTCTTGTAAGAACTTAAGATATACTCTTTCCTCCTTGCAGAAGAAGAAAAAGGAAGAATAAATAAGTCTTTCTTTGATAGGCAATTTATTTTATATTTAACTAAAATTATAGAGGTTTTTATATTTGACTAAAATTATAAAGGGACTCACAAAGGTTTATGACACCAAATATTTATACTATAAAAATATATTTAATGAAGACATCAATGCTACTTATTTATTATCATGAATGTTAGTACACTTTTGTGTAAATTTGGTCAAACTTATATGTTTTGACTCTCCTATAAAGTTAAAATAATTTATAATTTGGAATGGTGTGAGTATATAGTAGCTCTCATAATTGTCTGGTAGCTTTGGAGTCCTGAAAGATATCAACAGTACATTGTGATGTGAGCTGGTCCAATCCTGGAGATCTTTTCGATCTTGAAGGGTCTAATACAAATGGTATTTTTCAAAATGAAGTGGTCAGGTTTCATTGAGGGATATACACACATGTTCGGATGTTCCGAAATGGCCTAACGATCTGAAGTACTACCATTGTTTTTATAAGAAGTTTGCTAGCCTCAGCTCAAACGAGCAAATCTGTTGGGGCAAAGGCAAGCTTTCCGCTGCAGTAAAGCGAGGCAGGCTTGAGCAAAACATCCAAATGTAAATTTTGCTGGGCAAACATTCACCGGAATTGGGAGATGGGATGTGTTTTAGCAAAAGACACAAAAAGAGACAGAATGTCAACAGAATTTACCATTCACGCTGTTGAAAATCGAATGAAGAACAACAATGGATCAGACTAATACGGCACCAATGCGACTAAATGCCCTTTACTAATGTTCATCCACAAGCTTCACATAATTCAGTAAACATCATGGGCGTTCATACAACACCATAAGTAGACTGCATTCTGTTCCAGGTAAGAAATCGAATAACATAATCATGCAGACAAGTACAAAAACAAAATGGAGTATATTGAAATTTTTTTACTCTTGACGAGATTACATTTCAAAAAAAAAAAGTAACCATTGACGACAGATTACATTCGTTTTGCCTCAATTAAGTTTCAATTAACTGTGCGCCTTGTTAATGGAACTCCACTGCCAAGTTGATGCAGCTTTGCCGTACACTGTTGACAAACTGAGATGAGCAGGTGTGCGTTAAGAACTCCAACGCCAGGCTGAAAAGTACAACTATAATGAACCATAAAGCTTCGATAAAAACAGGCAATTCACCCAGCAACCTCACATCTATGAAATGTCTGATTATTGATCTAGATCCACAAAACCTATCATCATATACACAATCGCATCATCAAAACCACTGGTCAAAGCACTGGTCTTCATTTCTCGCAAATGTTTGGCTTCTACAAAATCTTCTCGACACACTCCATGTTGTTGCTAAAGAAAGCAAAATGCATGTCCAATGAACGCCACATTCTCCTTCAATTCGTCGTCTCAATATTGTTCAAAATGTAGACAAAGAAGCATTCAACTCAGTATACCCACAAAATAGTGGTTTGTAAGCAGATGCATCTTCCCTCTTTATCCAAATATCAATGTCCAATAAGATGTGCTGCAAACCTGCAACACATATATTCCACGACAAGGGGTACAAAGAGAAGAGTAACCCTGCAGTTGCAGAATGTTAAGACTTCATACAGCAAAAGTAAATCGATTATTATTGCATCAGTAGCAGAATAGGTTTTTTGTTGAACACATCAGTAGCTGCCTATCGTGATATTAATTGTTAAGAGAGAAATAAAGGTGTATTCAAGAAAAAAAAAATAGAATAGGGGCTGTTGAAAAACATACCGAATTATTCTTTGATAAGACAAGAAAAACACACCCAAACCGACCAGGTTAAATCAGCGAACTCGTAGATCGTACTTCATAGAAGGGTGAAGATACCATGCTTTGGTCTTATAACATGAAGTCCATTTAATATTTGTGTGTTTCGTGAGGTTAGAGAAAGAAAGGCAAGTCAAAGTGGGAGCATATGGCTGAAAAGAAACGAAAAACTTCGGTGTTCCCAACAGTCCCATGAAACATGAAAAGAAAATTATAGAATAGAAAGTATGGTTAATTATATAACAGATTTGATAAAAACAAGTATGCAGTAAAAAGGTAAAAATACATATAGTGATTTTTTTTCAACAGATGTATGTCCAGGATATTGACATGAAAAACACCTACAGAAATACATGGCCAGTGCCAATTCTACAATCCAATAAAGATTTCACTTCACTTCAAACAAGGTTGAAGTGTAAAACCTTGTGAATGGCAAACACCCAAACCCAACATAATCCACTAAACAAACCCCAGCAAGTGGTGGATTAACAATTGCATAGCTCACATTGCAATACTAAAATTCAGATGCAGTGACATTGATGGAAAAGCTCAGCTGTTCTATACCTGCCGTTGTCCTGAGGTCTCCAGGCACATAAACTACAATCGCCTACGGCCTACCTGCAGGAACCTGACCACAAAGAACTCCACCAAGCAGGAAGTACATCACAAGAAGCATAGCAGGACGAAAAAAAAAAATCATGAATGCAAACCTGAATCTGAGTAAAAATGAGAAAATTGAGCATCTAGCAGCAAGGGTTTCCCTCTGCTGGATGAGCACCATCCTCACATCATATCGGAGTAAAATTGCAAAGACACAGGGTGACGCAGTGTCAAAGAGCGATAGCATAGATTGTTGACATAAGATGAGCAGATCAACTGCGAACCATCTAAAAGAAAAGGGTAGTCAATCAAATCCATTTGCCCTAAAGGCTGATAAGGGTTCTCTTTACAAGCCCAGTCCATGATGCATCTTGAATGACATCTACAATCTGATGCAAAAGCATGCACTTAACTACTGTTACATGTGCAGAAACATAAGAGTTCAGGTCTTCAATATTATGCATATACAGAAACGTGGGATGCTCCAGCAGTCTAAGCACCAGTAGTCTGCATCTCAAAACAATATTAGGCGTAACGACAAAGAACATAGCCATTAGCAGCCAGATGCAAGGCTACTCATAATATTAACACACTAACAATAAGCACAACATCAACACTACTAACAAAGTAGAACTACTGACAGACTACTCATACTTAGCAATAGCAACACTGTAATAGATTGATAACCACAGGGATAATAGATCCCACGACATTATTCATCTATAGTTCCAGACAAATCTCACAACCTTCTTCAGACAAAATTACGATAGCAACAATCTGCCGATTACAAAAGAGTAAACTGGAATGAAAGGAAATATGGTTCATATGAAAAGGAAGAGAAACGATATGGTGATCTAATAAGCAGTCCAAAACTCTACATGATATGCTAATAAGCAAACGATGGTTCACTGGGTCGGAAGCTCCGGTAGATGGAAGCTAGAATCGGCACGAGACCCATAAGAGCAATCTGAACCTGCTCTGAGGTGCTTGTCCTGATGGTGATTTGCCCACTCAACTTGTTGTTTAGACCAAGTCGAACCGCCATCTTTGAGCCCCTTCCGATGGAGAACTGCGACTGTAAGTTAGCACCCAGAGCGAGGTCCCGACGCCACTTCATCAGAGAAAGACCCAATGTTGACAGGGACTGGCCAATCGGGTAGTCTTTGTCTTTCAGGCGTGCCTCCAAGTTAGCTCCATATGCAGTGTCCCCTTGGGCTTTCATCAGACCAGTGCTAGCAACTAGTGACAGCCTCTTCCCAAGGGAGAGCTGATCCTCGATCTTCAGTCCAGTTGCCACAATATCACCCAGGAATGTTACTGAGAACCCTCCGGTGGTCTTGTTCTTCTTGATATTCTTGATTTTGGTCTCACCACGGAGAATATACGCAAGCTGCCGCCCAACAGTCTGGATATCAAAACCAGCAAGCGATGAGGCATTATCCCCATGCTTTGCTGCAATTGAAGAGTCTAAATGGATGCTGAATTCCTTCTTGTCCTTGGTGACCTGAACTGCTACATTTGCTGGGAACCTGCTAAGGATTGCTAGTGTCTCTTCAACACTTACTCCATCATAACCACAGTCATGATCCCACCCATGTGCATCTAAAACAGGCCTTGCTAGGACAGTTGAAGTTGGCTCCAAAAAGCGGTACCGGTATGTGGGATTGTCACAATCAAATGAAGGAGGCAGCACCATGTCAGGTAAGGGAACTGATACATTCTCTGGAGGAGGGTCCTGATCATTCTCACCAGTGATATTGGCATACATATAATCATCATCCATATAACTTTTCCCCCTCTTCTTCATCTCCTTTAGCCTGCGGATCTCATCCTTCCACTGTTTCTTCTGGAGAAGCTTGACCCTGTAGTCATACTCATCAAAATAAGCATTTTTCTGCTCCTTTGTGAGCCTCAAAAGCTGAGCTTTGGTCAAGGGCTTGAAGGGTGGAAGCTGATCATATTCTTCTTCATCATCATCTTGCTCCACATCAGAATAATCATCCAATTCAATATCAGAATCACCTTCATTCCCACCCTGCTCAGCAGAAAGTTTGGGGTGGGCTCTTGACTGCAAGAGTGAGGACAACAGGAAGGGAAGAGGCGGAGAGCGGAAACGGAATCCAAAAAGCTTTCCAGGATTAGGGTCCTGAAGCTTCAAAAGTGAGTTGGCTTCTGATAATATCTTTGAGGAGTAGCACAAAAGCAGCATCTGATGCCTCCAGCTTTGGCCATTTGGAAGCACTTTCTGGCCCTCACGGTTTCTCCTGCAAGAAGGATGGTTCTCAACAAGGGCTACTGGGTTCATCAAACGCATATCTCCTGCAGCCTGCCTGATGGATTGCTGGATGATGTGGGATCTTTGAGCCATCAAGACCTCATATGTCATGGGAGCACCATTGAGGCCTTCAGGAGGAGCAGAGGCAGCATGTGTGAGTGCAACAATGGCGTTGAACCATATGGATGAACCAAGAACAGCAGTGATGGTTTTCAGAAGAGGCAAATCATTGAGATCACGGCTCAGACTATCCAGACGATCAACATATAGAACAATATCTGGGGGACATTTCTTCGTATATTTCTGGACAGCAGAAAGAACCTTTCTGTTTGACCCTTGGTCCATCACATTGGGTCGAAGGCCTGGGGTATCAATTATTCTAATCTTGACACCATCCACGTTACCAACAATTTCCCGCACCTTGGTGGTTGCTGAGCTAAAGGCGTCAGTTTTGGTCTTCTCTTCACCAAAAATAGAATTGATAGTTGCACTTTTGCCAACTCCAATCTTTCCTAGAACAAGTATGTTGCATGAGAAGTCCAGATCCTCTTTTCCCTCTGCTTCAAGAAGTAAGGCCTTCCTCCGTGCATTATCAAGGCTGAAAGCTCGGTTGGTCTGCCTTCCGTGTCGGATACCCTCAGCAAGGCTCAAACGGTACAACACTTGTGCAGCTACTGTTTCTTCAGGAGTAGCTCCCAGCCTGTAAACCAAACGCAAAAACTTGACGCGAATCAACTCAACTTTGTCGTGCAACTTCTTCTCTTCCTCGGTCATCTCTTCAGTAGGATCAGCTGTAACTGCAAGCTCCAAGGGGTTGAATGGATTTGACCTGGCAGGTTGTCGAGGAGCAGTAGGCCTCAGAGATGGCGCTGTTGAACCCAGACCAGCAGGCCGGTCCATGGTGAATATTCTGGAACCATCTTGGGAAGCAACTGTGATATTCCCATCTGACGATCCACCAGTTGCCGCTTTCAAAAGGGCAGCTAGGGCAGCAGAATCAAATCCCTTCTCATCCCCGTCATCATCATCCTCATCATCCTCCGAATCATCAAGCATAATCTGCCCATCCATGCTCTCAGTGAAGTCTCTTGAGCCAGACACACTGCCACTAGAGGATCCTTCCGCAAGCTCCTTCATGATCTGCTTTGCCGCTTCGGAGCTCTCTAAGATAGCAACCCGTGCGGGACTTGTGTCAGAATTTGCCCCATCATCATCCTCATCAACTTCATTACCAACCCCATCCTCATCATCTACCACAGCCTCCGCCTCAATTATGCTACTGTCACCAGCCTCTCCTTCATGATCAGCAACCTCAGTAGCATCTTCAGTCTCATCAGCAGCATTATTTCCTTTGCTTGATTCTTGAGCCAACTCTGGAGCAGCACCACCATTTTCAACCTCTGTGAGTTCCTTGGCATCAACATCTTCCACAGCTTCACTGGTGGCAGCCTGATCTTCAGCATTCTGCTCTTTCTCCAGGCTATCCTCAATTACACTGTCTGCAGGTGCAGGAGCAGGCTCCTCTGCACTTTCATCACTCACAACCTAGATTGGTGCACGATTCAAAGTTGTTTACATCACTCGCATTAATGCTATAAAAGAAAGAAAATCAGATTGAGGGCGCTCACTTACCACTGGACTCGCCTCGCTGGCTAGCTGAGGCTCGGCGGCTTCGACTTCAAGATCAGCGTCCATGTTAGTTGATTCTTTCGAGGCTTCGCTGGCAGCAGCCTCATCTTCAGCATTCTTCCCCTTCTCAAGGCTATCCTCAATCACACTGCCCGCAAATGCAGAAGCAGGCTCCTCTGTGCTTCCATCATTCACAACCTGTATGCATACATCATTTAAAGTGTTGACATCACCACTGGTATCAACACCATAAGCAACAAAATCAGACTAAGGGGACGCACACTTACCACAGGACTCGCCTCGCTGGCCGGCTCAGGCTTGGCGGCCTCACCTTCAACATCAGTACCCTCGTTAGTCGATTCTTGCAGGGCTTCTTCGCCTTCAAGAGCCACCACACCATCACTGGCTCCCTTCTCGTCGCGTAATTCGCCATTAGCTTCAGCAGCAGGGACTACCTTATCCTCTGGTTCGGTCACCTCTATGCTCCTAGCAGAGGACTCGACCTCCTTCTCATCGCCCAATTCTCCACCATCTCCACTCCCAGAACCTACCTCATCGTCCTTGTCATCTTCCGGTTCCAGCTTCACCTCGGTCACCGCCAACTCCGGATCATCCGCTACCTTATCCACAGCCTTGGCCTCCACCGCAGCACTTCCTTCCTCCTCCTCCTGCTCCTCCCGCAATCCAGCCTTCTTATCACCTTCCGGCGCATCAGGGGAAACCAGAGAAGCATCCTCCTCTCCCAATTCGCCGGTCTCCGACTTGGACTCCACGACTGGAGTGGGCGCCGCCGCAGCTTCCCCGCCGACATCGTCCTTCTCAGCCTCCGCTGCGCCTAACCTCCCATCTTCCCCATCCTCCACCTCCCCGCCATCATCTCCTCCTCCGGCACCCTCGGCCTCGCCGTTCTCGGCCTCCGGACCCCCAGACCCCTCGCCTTGCCCCTCCAATCTCACCTCATCCGCCTCCTCCGCCCCCTCTTCCTCTCCCTGTCCCGCCTCGATCTTATTCCCCTCGGGATAAGATTCCCGTGGCTCCTCCTCGCCCGCCGCTGGAGCCGGTTTCTCCTCCTCGACCGCCGCTGGAGCCGGTTTATCCTCCTCCGGGGGCGGCTCGACTGGGGCGGCGTCGGTGGTGATGGGTGTGGCCGCCTCGGCTTTCTTGGCCGGCTCCTCCTCGTCGGCGGCCGCCGCCTCCGCCTCCGCCGCCGGGGCGGGGCTCTCTTCTTCCACGGGCGCGACTGCGGCGGCGGCGGCGGCGTCAGTGGTGGTGGCCATGGCCGCCTCTTGCTCCGCCAGCACGCAAGGAAGCAAGAAAACAGCAGTAGGATTCGAGGAGAAGAGAGGAGGGGTGGCGTCGAGAAGATAAGGTGAGGGTTTTAGGTCAGGGTGGGGGAGTAAAATTATCTTGGGGATATTTATAGTTGGGTTTCGTTCTAATTTCAGATTTTTTGCTGGAAAACATATATACAATTTTTTTCAGTTCGGTTTGGCGTAATTTTACAGATTTTTAGCTGGAAAAAACTATGCTTTTTGTCAGGTTGGTTTGGCGTGTAATTTTAGGAGATGGTGCCACACAGCTGCACAACAGCACAAATTAGATGAGACAACAAGACAAGAAAAGCCAAGGGATGAAGGTAATGGTGGCATGATAAAAGTGTCTCTTTGCTTTGCTTTGGTTTCCCTTTGCTAGATGTGTCTCTCGTGTGTTGTGCGTTGTGGCATCTTCAAATATGGTCTTATTTGCTTGATTTTGTACGTTGTATTTGGAAGCAATAGAAGCATCTTATGTAATACTAGAAAATTTAGATTTGCTATATGTGTTTTTTAGGCTCAACCACTAAAAGGAAAATAAATGAAATGGTGACCCATAATCTACCTCAGTATGTTTTTATAGTTTTTTTTGTGATGAGTTAACCTAACCAAAGCTAGTGTCTTCGTTACAAAATGTACATGGTGACGACGTAACATCTAGCATAAAAAAAATTAGTTATTATCGTCAAATATACTTTTAATTTTATTTGGTCTGTAACTTGCCGTCATCTAACATCAAACTTTTAATTATTTATGTCAAAATATAATTTTAATTTTATTTGGCCTGTAAATTAGAAGAAGATGGTATCACGCAACTACAAAAGCACAAAGACACCAAAGAGCGATGAGGTGGCAGCAGCAAGCGAGCAGAACTGAACCAATGTGTGATTTTTTTTTTGTAAAAATGTGTTCCATACAAAATGACGGGGATAGACACCGGGTAAGATGTACCACATCAAAACTGTGTTTTAAAAAACGTTTAACTTCGATTACAAGATTTGAAGCAGAAGATATACCTAATAAACTTTAATGTTTAATCACTATTTTTGAAGATGCATATACTATGACGAGAAACAAACTAAAGGCTGGATTAATTCTAAAAAAATAAAGGCTGGATTTACACAGGCTTGGACCATGCTGATTTTTTTAGATTAGATATGTGACTGGCCATGCTTCTTTTCTAAATTTTTGTTTTACAATAAAGACAATCGTGATTTTCTAATTGCAGCATGCGATGTGACCCAGCAGACACACACACTGACACATCACCTCCCTTCGATGCTGGCCCAATCTGTAGTAATGGCCCATCAGAGCAATTCAGCATTCACTTGAGGCCCAATTGATAGATAATGGGCCGTATTGAATCGGCCTTCGAGGCTTTCACTCCCCATAGAGGCGGTTTGGTTCAGTGTTATTTCTCAGTGATCGGTACCACCGTGATCACGTATGTTAATCGATGTTTCGCTCAAAAAAAAAAGTATGTTAATCGATGTTTGTTTTCAACTGTCGCGTAACATATCATAATGCTCTTCATCGAATGATTAATAATTTAGAACGGAGGGAGTACTTGATAACCGTTAGTGTTGGCCACCCTATCTGCCGAATCAAACGTTACCGTGTTAAGTGGTGGTGCGTGTGCATGAATATATGCATGATACAATCGTATGCAACATCGATCCATCGTCGTCCACAATCTTACTACCTCGTATACAGTCATACAGAGACAACTTGCTAATGCCGCTCACGTGTCTGTATCTTTATCTGTACGTATGCGTACACATGATCCATGTGGTCGTTGGTAGATAGATGTTAATTACTATACTTTGGACATTCCACGATGGAGTCCATCTGTTCATACTAGATACAACTAATGAATGGAGTGTGAGATCATATCGATCAACACGGGCAAACGACTGCTTTATTTCTTAAGAAGAAACTTTATCTTTCGTTCCTGGCTACCTCGTGATGGCATGCATGCACTGTACGGTACGGTACCCATATGCATGCATCTCTCGCTCGATCTTTTTTTTTGTGTGTGCTCTCGCTCGATCGATCACATGCATGATAGAGATATATATACGGAGTAGCTGATTAAAAAGCGATCAAACGAACCAGCAGCTTAATTGCTGCTCAACCCATAAACATTTTGTACAAAGTATTGGTTCGATCAGCTCTTCGGTTCGGTAATCAGAAATCCAGAACAATAAGATAAGATTGCATATATTCCATAAGATGGACACAACACAAGAGCAATAATCCAGAGCCGCATGCGCCGATCAACCATCTGTAAGCCTGTAACACACGGATCTTTGTAGCTAGGCTTTGTTTGTGTTAGCCTTCGAGTGTAAGAATTGTATTTGTCATAGCTAGGAAGCAAATAATTTCTACTCCCTCTCAGTTTCAAATTATATGTTGTTTTGACGTATTTAGATATATTGTTGTTAGTATATATTTGTATCTAGACAAGTGTATGTCTAAATCTATTATATTATTACTTGAAGAAAAAAAAGGAGCCACCACGTTCGCCGAGAGGGCCAAGAAATTCTCACGTTAATCGGAAAAAAGAGAAGGATTCGGGCCGTCGAATTTAATGAAGATCTAACTGTGTATATATTTCCCATGTTAATCGGAAAAAGAAGAAGGATTCGGACCGTAGGATTGAATGAAGATCTAACGGTGTATATTTTTTAAGAATAATAAAATTCCAATGGTTTAATAAAAAATTTATAAGGCCATTTTCAGATTCCCAACTATTCACTATTCATTCCAACTTTCCACTATTCATTCCAACTTTCCACTATTCATTCCAACTTTTCACTATTCCCTCCTCACAAAACACGTTTCCCAGCGAATGCTACAGTGTTTTTCTTATGCTACCGTGTTTTTTCCTACAATCTAAACACACCCTAAGCATTATTTTCATTATTTGATTTTTTTAATGTCAACCACAATTTCCGATTCGAGATACAACTGTCATTTGAAGAGTCTGTATTAGTCTTTCCATCTACCCGCCTTTCCATCTTTCGTACTGTGATAAAGGTTTTCATTATTTGTTGTATCGAGTACAACAGTACAAGTTATTTTAAGTCTCACATCCCATCTTTCCATCTTTCGTTTCGACAAAATAGCGTTGTACTGTCTTTCAAAGGAAACTATTAAAGTCATACTGGCCATGTCCGGCTGAATGTCCAATAAAATAAGATATCCAAGTCCAACACTTACACAAATGCTCAATATTTAAATAGAGCACTACTGGCATTGGTAATCAATTTGCTCTTACACGAGTACAAGATTGTTTCACCGAAATTGATCTTTCGTTGCTTTCTCGCCGATATTGGTCTGACAAACCAAACGTGAATTTGCAACCGAAGAAGCCTCGCACCTCAAGTTTGTCATCAACTTTTGATTTTGCCTGTTAGGTTCGGTTGAAAATAGAGTTAAATAACATAATGTTAATTTTTTTAGATTTATATTATTAACATGTTGGCTTTTCTTTTTTGTGAACAGGAAACATCATTATGGCATACAAAAAACTGAGGCAGCTGACTACAAACGGACAAGCATGGAACATTAGAGTTAAAGTTATAAGAACCTGGGATTCAATTAATTTTGCAACTGATGAACTTATGAGTTTGGATATGATTCTTATGGATGAGCATGTATGTTTACCAAAATAAAATGATCTTTATTATTTTTTATATCGTCATATTTAATAATCATTACCGTTTATTTTACTAACTGCAAGATTATTAATTTTACAGGGAGAGACTATTCGTGCTACTATATGGAAAGAACTAATTGACAATTTTAAACCAAAGATAAATGAGGGTTGTATCTATGCGTTGAGCAATTTCAAAGTCCAAGAAGATAGCAGATATCGTCCAGTAAAGAATACTCTGAAAATAATTTTCCTTTACAATACCAATGTCAATGCTGTGGATACACATTCAGTAAAATTTAAAGACTATTACTTTGATTTTGCCTCTATGGATACACTTCTTGCAAGAAAAAATATAGACAAATAATGCTCAGGTAACTATCAAATACTCATTCCTTTTAAATGTTTTTATTTATTCATTTATGCACTATTTATAAATATAATTTTCACGTTTTTCCTAAATTGCAGATGTTATTGGATTATTGACAAAAATTAAACAAATCGAATCCAGAACTATTCTAAGGAACACAGCTAATCAACGCCAAAGGGATATTCGTGAGATTGAACTTCTCGGGTAAGACTACGTATCTTTTCTTTTGAAACAGTCTTCTTACGTTGTACTAAAAATTCTATATACTATATATTAGGGATCATAAAGTTAGAGTTACATTATGGGGGGATTTGGCTCATTCTTTAAGCGAAGGTGTTGTTGGGAAGCACACTGTTATAATAATTACATCTACAATGGTAAGTTTACAAGGTATTTCTCCAAACTCATGGCACCATACTGTTGCAACTATGTTTCCTAAAGCTAACATTTTGATAATTACAAAATAGGTATGCTCTCTCTCAAGACAACCAACGGCACAAGGTTGTATAGAGATTTAGATATACCTGAAACCTATAAATTAGTTGACAGGTAAGCAGAATTTCAACGTTTTCTAACCTTATTATTTTTTCAAGTCCCATTGTTTATGTCCTAAATGCTTACATATTGCAGTGTTACGTACGAAGAAAATTCCACCAAACTAATGGAGGTAAACAAGAGTACCAAAGGGACACTAAATGATCAAATGTTTTATACTAGGAGAAATTTACAAGAAATTATACTACTCAGGCACGAAAATCCAACAGATCAGGTACATTATTGCATTCATGTTTTGATTTTTTCAATTAACCAACTATATTTAACACTTTGTTGAAATTTTTTAATGTAGAATTTTACTTTTACATCTAAAGCTACTATCGATTGATTAGACAATGATTTGTGGTGGTATATGTCATGCAACAATTGCAACAAAATGTGTAATAAAATTGCTAATAAATGTCATTGCAATAAATGCAACACATGTCCAGAAGCTACTACTCCAAGGTAACAAGGTAATTACATTGTATCAATCTATTTTTTAATTACAATTATAATATTTAATGTCATTACACTTACACAATATTATTATTGCAGGTATTGGATTCGACTTCGTATTAGTGACCACACAGCAACTACTACATGTAGTATATTTGATGATGAAGCACAAAGAATGCTGAAGACAACCATTACTAATATGTTGGATTCAATTAATGGAAATTCTGAAGAAATCCCTAAGATTATACAACAAATGTGTGGAAAAACACTTATATTCATATTCAAGCTGAGTGATCAAAATTTGACTCAAGGAAAGGAATACTATTTAGTTAAAAGAATATTTGAGCCAGATGATAAGCTTGAGTCAAAGCACTCAAATGACAATTATGAGGTATTAAATTAAAATTCTACTAAAGTATTTAATATTTTAATGTCTTTAATACTATGGAAATATGTTTTCTTAATGAAACAATAACCCTCACATTTTAAACTAACAGGAAATTCTCACCAAAGATATGCTTGCTCTGGAGTCGGAAGGTATCAATGAAAAAAATTCATCTAATGAGGTAAAAAGGATGTTTAGTAATATAACTTATATTCTTAATCTGTTATTGTATTTTGCAAATAATATTTTTGTTTATGCTTTAAACAGGAACAAATCGTACATGATTCAACTATCAAAAAATCATCAGAAATGATTAGTCATGTTGAACAATTGGAAGACATTGAAGAAGAAAACAATGATACAAATTCATCTAAAGTGAAAATTTCTTCACGGAGGAGACTCTGTCATGGAAATAAAAGAAGACGCAAAGCTCAAGTAGTTGAAGATGATTCAGAAGAAGACTGTACAGGAAACTATAAAAAGAAGAAAAAGATGGTCAATCACAAAAATAAAAGAAAACGTAGAGCCCAAATTTTGGAAGATGATACAAGCGTTGACAATGGCGTAAACTTGACAAAGACTTTGCCAAGAAGAATGTCATATTTACTTATCAGTCACACAAAAAACAAGGCTACATAGGAAATAGTCAAGTCACCAGAAGACCAATTAAGGGCTTCAGATACATCTTCAAAGCCTGCTTAGTGACAACAAATGAATAGAAAAGCCAAAAAAACACACGAGCAGATGGAATAATTAAAAAAAATTCTCATTCAACCACTCAAGTACTAATAAAAAAACAATCGGACTTCAAAAATATATTAAAATACATATAAAAATTCTAAACAAAAACTAGCTACCCGCGCTATTTGTGCGGGCCCCCATGCTAGTATATATTAATATAACTATATATTTAACTGTTCCAAAACATATTGATGTACAATTGTACATTTTAAATGACCCACGGAGGATATGGTTATTTTTTAAAAAGAGATTTACTCCTTATCAATCGACACGTCCATCAATCACCTAGATTTGTACTAGATTGAATACGGATGAGGATTTGAGGTTATAGTTTTTTTTTGGGGGGGGGGAGGGGAGGGGGGTCTTACCTTTGGGTGCCAAAATATTGTCATGCCAAAGTTTGGACATGTCAATTCTTATACCACTAGTTGGTTTGATTTTAAAAGTTGCCCGTGTCTCACAATTTTCTATCAAAATGGTGGCAATTTTTTTTTCTTGGTTTTGGCTTGCCAGAATGGTGGCATGCCAACTCTTTGGCAATGAAACAATTAGGCTCAAGTGCCTGGTTGTAGAGGGAGTCCAAGGGCGGCTCGCCAACCGATGGTGGAGGTAGGACCGCAAGGGAGACAACAGTGAGGGTGCCACCAGAGCTGGGTGGGGGCGGCTCGCGAGGAAGACATCTCGAGGAACATATGTGGGATGAAGAGAGAGAAAATAAGGAGAGAAAAATGAATCTGAATGGTTGGATCATCCAATGATCCAATGGTTATGGAATATTGGTTGAAGAATAACCAAATCTCAGTAAATTGTCAAGAAAACGCTTCCTTTCTAAAAGGCCACATGTCGCTAGGTTGAACAATATTACGTGCCGCCGCTGCCCTTTAAACTTTCCCACCTTTATTAATCACTTTTGAATTGAATGGACGGTCAGCACTTACTTAAGTTGCTTCTACCAATCTACCATCCCACCAGCGCAAGAAAGTTGGAGGCTTAGCGTGTGCATGATTAGAATTTAGAGAGGTTAGCTAGGAGCCTAGGACACAATCAGTGAAGGATTGACCAAATTTTGCGTCATCGGGGATCAAGGCATCTTCACTTTGCATTTGCATGGATGCGCCTAGGACACTCAATCGTCACGTGCCCGCATGAGTGTGTATGCCCAGCAATTTTTTCCGGGCATCTTTCGTCAATTTCACTGGTGGGCGATGCACAGCATCGTGGATGCATGTGTTATGTGTGCTAGGTCCATCTCTTTCCATGCAACACATGGTGACAAAGTTGTGCTCGGTGGGTGCTCAGGCTATTTGCAACGGTGTCCTGTAAACAACCCCCCACCTCTACTTTACCGTTTTTTCCCCAGAAAACCAGGTGCAGCGGCGTCCTCCAACGCGCCCTGTAAACTCCAGGGCTGCCGCCCCCTCCTCCAAATCTGCAGGGCGCTGACCTCCTCCCCCAAACTCCCTCTCGCCTGCCGTCGCCAGGCTGCGACCTCCCTCTCCATCGCCGCCTCCCCCTCCCGTCGCCACCGTGCCGGGCTAGGGGTCCTCGCTGTGCCACCTCCCACACCGCACCGGGCCAGGGGGCCTCGCTGTGTCGCGGACGGAGCAGCTCTTCGGCGACCTCGGCTTCTCCGCCGCAGAGGAGCAGGCCGGCCACTAGCACGCCGCTCCCTGCCACGAGCAGCTACAACACGGTCAAAGCTCGCTGCCCTCGCCGACGACGCCGCACTTTGCCCGGTCTCGCCGCACGCGCCGTCAAGCACAACGACCTGAACTGACCCGGCCTCAGATGACACAACATCTTTTCTTCTGGGAAAATTTGGTTGGTTTTGTGAAAAGCTGGTGATTTCGTCCTCACTGGTGACCGAGCAGTAGAAGGGCTACAACGTGTGGCAGGTGCTCGACGGATTGCTCCAGCCAGCCTCCAGAGACACCATCACGGCGGCGGCCGGGGCCGACTGGGAGGACTTGGTGCGCTGCATGTTCCCGCCGGGGACCACGATCCGCTTGCCAACCTCGACTACTCCATCTTGCTCTAGTACGACATCGTGTGTTGTTTTGTCATGCATCAGTAGAGTAAGCTTTTTATTGTTTCCTGGATAATCTAAGCCAAGAGAAGTACGTATGTCTGCTCTTGCTCCCATACATATAAACTGAACCTATCTCTGCATATCTTCTATGGAAACTGAACAATTTCAGCTCCCGTACTGAACCTGTTAGCTATGCACATACCTAGCTACCACCTTATACATTCAGTCATGTCAGAAACATGAGAATTTCAAGTAATCTTGCTGCCGAATTCAGATACAGTGAAGAAGAAAGAAATTGAAAACTGAAGGAAGAAGCAAACATTCAGACCATATCTTTTAATTTCCCTTTTTACATGTGAGCAACTGCAATTTGAACAATTGAAATACAATCCTGAGCAATTGCAATTTGAACAAAGGCAATTCAATTTGCCTCTCATGCTTGTTGTTGGTCTGTGAAAGAAGAACAATTGCAATTTGAACAATTGGTATACAATCATGCCGGCCATTCGTCAAGAAGGAAGAAGAAAAAACAGCATGCAGTTCTGGATCCTTGCGTTGCGTGTGGCCGCCGGCTATGAAGCAACGGAAGGGCGCGGCTGCCGGCGTGGGAGGAGCGAGGGTGCGTCCGCCAACGAGGAAGACGAGGAGGCGTGGCCACCGGCGTAGGGGAGGAGGGGCCGACCGACTTCCGGTGCTCGGCGAGGCGGCGGCGGCCTGGCGCGTCGATGGCAGAGGCGGCTCGGCAGGGCAGGCGGCTCTTGCTGCAGTGCAGAGGGAACGGAGGTGCACGATGGATGTGGCGAGCGCAGGCGCGGGCGACGGCGACCGGGTGAGCACGGGACAGAGACGGGCCTGGGCGTGGGCACAGGACAACGGAGGGATCAGGCAGATAGAGGAGGAGAATAGAGGGCACCGTTGCAGCAAAATGCTATTTAGGAGGCAAAATGTTTTACAGGAGCCCCCAAATATCCATTTAGGGGGTAGAAAATAGAGGCTACCGCTGCAATTAGTCTCATGCTGCATCGAGGTGGCGGCGGGAGAGCAAAGGCCGGCCGCGACAGATGCTAGCAGCGCCGAGCTAGCGGTAGCGTGCCACGTGTCCGCCTAACGTATATCGACCTGGCATATGCGGTTGACTAAGGGTGTGTTTAGATTGAGAAAAGATTCCTAAAAAATATACTGTTCACTAGAAACACTGTAGATGAATAGTACTATGTGAGTAGGAGAGATATAATGAATAGTGAAAAGTTAGATAAATAGTGCATTTTTAGGATTTTTTTGGAACTAAACAGAGCATAAGCTATAAGAGAGTGAGCCGGACGACCGGCGGTAAACAGGTTTTCGGCCAAAATATCTGAAATTTCACACTCGATCCGGATGAAACCTGGTCCAAAAATGAACGATAAAATCAGTAGATGTAAATTCCAAGCTCGGCAGAAAGGTGATATGCCACTAATAGGCTAGGTAGCACGACCGAGGTGTGTAGAGACAATCGGACAATGCATACGAGGCTACCTTCAAAAAAAAAAAAAGACATTGCATACGAGGGGGGAAAATGGCAGGAAATGATTCAAAGAAAGCTATATATGGTACTAATTGAGTAATTGATTGGTATACATATTGAGGTAGTAATTGATTGGTATACATATTGAGGTTATTGAAGCCATTCCCGACGATGATTTTCTCGGGTAGCCGGGTAGGTGAGTAAAAACGGCAATGCAGTCAGTGACGCAGATCTCGTGGTTGAAAGTGCTGAAATCATACGAGTGGAGAATACAGCCACGCGAGCTCGCCAAGGTAGTCAGATGAATCAATCAAGTGGGTTGTGATTCTTAGATTGGGCCATTCCCAACAGGTCTGGGATGTCAACCCCTATACTACACTATATAGTACCTTCGTCTTTGTGACACCGAGAGCGCACAGCACAGCACACCACAGCAGATGGCCCGTGATCACCACCACCACATTTCTCTCTCTCAAGTCTCAAGCTGAGCAGTCGCCGGAGTCACGGGGGCCCCGCGCTGGCTCGCGACCAATCCCAGCAGGGCAGCAGTATACAAGTGAGTGCAGAGTAGTACCCATGATCGTGGAGGCAACCGGCGGCGACCCCACCTCTCGTGTTTGAAATCTCTCGCGCTTCGCCTCTCACCACCAAGGCACCAATCCACCACCATGTCGAATTCGTCGGTGTCGGCGGCGGACATGGCGGCGGTGAAGACATCCTCGAACGGCGTGTGGCAAGGCGACGACCCACTCCACTTCGCCTTCCCTCTCCTCATCCTGCAAGCCCTACTCATCCTCGTCCTCAGCCGCCTGCTCGCCTTCCTCCTCCGCCCTCTCCGCCAGCCCAAGGTGATCGCCGAGATGGTCGCCGGGATCCTCCTCGGCCCCTCCGCGCTGGGCCGGAACGCCGCCTACCTCCACGCGCTCTTCCCGCCATGGAGCACCCCGGTCCTCGAGTCCGTCGCCAGCCTCGGCCTCCTCTTCTTCCTCTTCCTCGTCGGCCTCGAGCTCGACCTCCGCTCCGTCCGCCGCAGCGGCCGCCGCGCGTTCGCCATCGCCGCCGCGGGGATCTCCCTCCCCTTCGCCTGCGGCGTCGGCGTCGCCTTCGTCCTCCGCCGCGCCATCCCGGGCGCCGACCAGGCGGGGTACGCGCCGTTCCTCGTCTTCATGGGCGTCGCGCTCTCCATCACCGCGTTCCCCGTCCTGGCGCGCATCCTCGCCGAGCTCAAGCTCCTCACCACACCCATCGGCGAGACCGCCCTCGCCGCCGCCGCCTTCAACGACGTCGCCGCGTGGGTCCTCCTCGCGCTCGCCGTCGCCATCTCCGGCGACGGAAGCAGCGGCCGTGGGCCCGTCACCTCCGTGTGGGTGCTGCTCTGCAGCGCGGCGTTCGTGGCGGCGTGGATGGTGGGGGTGAAGCCGGCGATGGGGTGGGTGGCGCGGCGAGCGGACGCCGCCGGCGAGGGGGGCGGCGGCGAGGGGTGGGTGGCGGTGACGCTCGCGGGCGTGCTGGCGTCGGGGTTCGTGACGGATGTGATTGGGATCCACTCCATCTTCGGGGCGTTCGTGTTCGGGCTGACGGTGCCCAAGGAAGGGGCGTTCGCGGGGAGGGTGACGGCGAGGGTGGAGGATCTCGTGTCGGAGCTGCTGCTGCCGCTCTACTTCGCGTCGAGCGGGCTCAAGACGGACGTGGCGGCGATCAGGGGAGGCGAGGCGTGGGGGATGCTCGCGCTCGTCATCGCCACCGCCTGCGTGGGGAAGATCGCCGGCACCTTTGGGGTCGCCATGGCGTGCGGGATGGAGGTCAGGGAGGCGATCGTGCTCGGCGTCGTCATGAACACCAAGGGACTCGTCGAGCTCATCGTCCTCAACATCGGCAGGGAGCGCAAGGTACGTTCAGTCTTGCAGTGATCAGTTTTTTTTTTGTTGCACGATTCGATCAGTTTCTCTTTTTTAAAAGAAAAAATATGTTTCTTTTTTCTTTAAAAGAAAAAAGAATTGCTGGGACTTGGGACTTGTTTTTAGCACCGAGATAGCCTATAGCATGAGCTCGTTGCATGGAGCGAGCCAACAAAAGAGAGGAGCTCATGTGAGTGAGGACAAAAGCAGAGGTCACCTGGTTCCCGTTGATGCTGGACCAGCCACACCTCCTCGTGACCAGCTAGGTTTCTTTAGGCCATCGACAACGTCATCACAGAGACACAGACGTTGAACACTGATGACAGAGACACAGACGTTGAACACTGAACAGCAGAGGCTAGCTCGTAGTCGGCCACCGGCAGGTTACGACCTGCATGAACCTTCTATTCTCCCCCTCCTTCGCTTTGGGAACACGAACACCGAACATGCCAGGCCTGCCGCCCTGGCCCCTGCGTCGGAAAGTGGGGAGCACGCGCAAGGACCTTGTGGAAGGAGCAAGAGGCGCCATGAACCTGATGCTTGCGGTAGTGTGTATGCGATCACCCCACCACCTTTAATCCCATCTTTCTTTACCAGGTGGCAAATTCGCTTCGCTTCTCAGCATCGTGTGTCAAACGTTTTGGTCGCGAGCACGGTTTCTTAACAGTAATCGTTGCTTCCCACACTTGTCTAGACTTTAGACTCTGGAGTGAGTGAGCGTGCCAAAGACTTTGTATCAGGACGTAGATGCCATGTAAAAAGAAAACACCACATGTTACATTGAATAGTTACCTGTTTTGTCAGTAAACACCTGGACTCCATGCTCGCTTGGGTTGCATTAGCATGAGCATTAGAAATCAGAAGAAGGGTGCAGGCGTCCATTCCGGTGTGCCCGTCAGCTTCAATCATGGAGCGAAAGTCAGAACAGAGATGGGTGTCCTCAACACACTCGTGTACGCATGCATGGACGAGCAACGCAGGTGACTGACAAGTGGGCCGTGTCGTGTCCACAACTCTAGATCCGTCAATGGTGCACAACCCTCTGTTCCCACGTGGCATCCTAAGAATCTACCTGCGTGCCCAACACCTCAAAGTCACTCAATTGCCACAGCACAATTTTTTTTCTTTTTTTTTCTTTTCAGAAATGTTACGGCACCGGTTCAATTTGCCTCAATGCACTAGAGAAAGGAAAAAATAATTCGAAGCAATTTGCATGAAAGAAGGAAAAAAAACAATTCGATCAAAATTTGGGTACTGTTTGTTCTCTTGCAAGTGCTTTGATAAAAATTCCATCAAAATTTCAGCGCAAATTCCCCCAAAACTACCAACAGCCTGACCGGACTGCTTGCTGCTCCTTGCAGGTTCTGAACGAGGAGACGTTCGCGATCCTAGTGCTCATGGCGCTAGTGACCACCTTCATCACCACGCCCACCGTCATGGCAATCTACAAGCCCGCCCGCGCCGGGCGCCGCCGCCGCCAGCTCCACCACCGCAAGCTCCAGGGCCCCATCCCCTCGGCTCCGTCCTCCCCATCCGCCGGCGCCGCCACGGCCAACGCCAAGGAGCTCCGCGTGCTCGCCTGCATCCACGGCGGCCACGACGTACCTGCCCTGATCAACCTCATCGAGACCATCCGTGGCCACACGCAGCCTCGCCGCCTCGTGAAGCTCTACATCCTCCGCATGGTGGAGCTCACCGAGCGCACCTCCTCCATCCTCATGGCCCGCGCCGCTCGCCGGAACGGGCTCCCGTTCCTCCGCCCCCGCCGCGCCGGCGAGCACCACGACGAGGTCGACGTCGCCTTCGACACCTACGCGCAGCTCGGCCACGTCGCCGTCCGCGCCATGACCGCCGTGTCGGCGCTCCACACCATCCACGACGACGTCGCCGCCGTCGCCGAGGACAAGCGCGTCTCCCTCGTCGTGCTCCCGTTCCACAAGCGCCACCACACCGGCGGCCATGGCGGAGGCGACGACGTGGAGAACCTGGGGCCCGAGTGGCGCGCTGTGAACAGGAGGATCTTGAGGGAGGCTCCGTGCTCCGTCGCCGTCCTCGTCGACCGTGGCTTCGGCGGCGGCGAGCAGGTGAGCTCCGAGCAGGTCGCGCATGGCGTCTGCGTGGTGTTCTTCGGTGGGCCTGACGATAGGGAGGCGCTCGAGCTCGCCGGGAGGATGGCCGAGCACCCCGGCGTCCAGGTCACCGTCGTGCGGTTCGTCGACGGCAAGGCAGGTAGCGAGGAGCAGTCCGAGGTCACGCTGCGCCCGTCTCACACCAAGAACGCCGACCGGAGCTACACATTCTCCACGGCCGTCGTCGACACGCACAAGGAGAAGGTAAATCCATTGAACTTCATGATCGAATTCACAAGATTTCATTTTCACGATCGAATTAATTCACAAGATTATTACATTTTCATGATCGAATTCAGGAGCTGGACGAGGCGGCGGTGGCGGAGTTCAGGCAGAGGATGGGGTCGCTGGTGAGGTTCGAGGAGAGGGTGGTGGTGGGGAACGTGGTGGAGGAGGTGGTGTCGATAGGGAAGAGCAGGGAGTACGGGCTGGTGGTGGTCGGGAAGGGCAGGCTGCCGTCGACCATGGTGGCGCAGCTCGCCGTCCGGCCAGCGGAGCACCCGGAGCTGGGGCCCATCGGCGACGCGCTGGCGTCCTCGGGGCACGGGGTGACGTCGTCGGTGCTGGTGGTGCAGCAGCACGACATGACCAACGCCGACGAGGTGCCGGTCTCCGTCGTCGTCGACGGCCACGCGCACGAGCACGACGCCGAGGCTGCCAAGGGCACGCCCATGGAAGAGCCGTAAAAGGCCTTTGCATGTTGTGGATCGAGCTGTCAGGCATCGGTTTGCTAATTTCCTTATTTAACGGTTTTGCTAAGAATAAAGTTGGGAGTCGATAAGCATGTAATTATGATTATATAAGTGTATCGCTTCTTTTTTCTTTACAACCTTTGTACACTGCTAATACATACTTGCTTGTTACCGTGACGCGCAGTATGTGTTTACGCTTCTCTCTCCGTAAACTTGATGTGATGTTAAAACTTCCTTTGCTCGCTGGATTATTTCCTTATTTCATATACGCTGGATGTGGCGAGAATAAAACTTCCGAGGTTTGTTTAATGTGAGCACATCTAAACAAAGCCATATATACAGCGTGCTCTTTTCTTTCATTCCGCAAAAATGAGGACTATTTTCTGCTTTTCTCCTTTTACTAGAAAAGAGAGTACTGCGGAAGATCTTCTCTCTCTAGGCTTGTTTGCTCTATTTTTATTTTTATCTTTTAGGTTTGCTCTGTTTTTAATTTAATTTTCCTTTTTGAGCCTTGCTCTGTTTTTTGGGTTTTTTTATTTTTTTAGAATACGCCTGTTTTTTGTTGTGTGAAAACTGAAGAAGAGTTTTTCTTTTAGACATAACTGAAGAAGAGTTGACAACTCCTACCTGCCTTGGGCCCAGGCCCATCTTTTACCAGCCTACAGCCACCTAAACGGGCCACACTTGGGCCGGGCCCTCCAACTTGATCCGTGATTTCGTGACATGACGTGATGTGATCCCCTCAGGCCCCACCACCGCACACGGGTGGCTAGGCTAGAGAGGACCAGGGCAAGTCACTGACCGGTGGGGCCCCGGTCGGTGGCGGCCTGCGACCGAAAAGATGCCGCGGAGGGGAGGCGCGTCCATTCCACGCGACTACCCCGCACAAATACCACGCCACCTCCCCTCCCACCACCACCAAGCAGCTCACCCAGGCGCGGGCACGGAAGAGGAGAGGAGAAGCGAGCGCCGTCTGGTCCTTCTTCCCCGCCGCGCGCGATCGTCTCCGCCCCGCGTAGAGATGGTAAGTGCAGCCGTCTCTTCTCCAGTTCTCCTCTCCTCTTCCTGCCTGTCCAACTGTACTCTGTCGCCTGGTTGTCCCCGTCGTGTGCGCACAGTATTGTTATGTGCTTCTGTTCATGGCTACACGATCCAGATCTTTGGTGAGTAGATGTGAGGGAAGGTCAAGCGAGATCGATCTATCGATCTGGTACCCTGCCACCTTAACTGTTTTGCTTCGATTATGGCACATTGGCACATAGGTGGGCTTAGACTTGTCATCGGTTTGGATGCACGGATAGATGAGCCAGCAGTTGCCTCAAGGTGCCTGCTCGTGTCAGATTCCTCCGGTTAATTAGTAGAGGGAAGATTTTTTTTTATTGTTTTCTGAAAAACAAAGACGAAATAGTGAGCAGAATTGAGCATAGACTTCGGTATTTCAGTTTGGGAGTTCAGTCACCGCTGATTCCCATTTCTTCGGTCTTTCAAAAAGGATTTCCGTTGCTTCATCAGCAAAGCTCTGCTGTCACTTGACCAAGCTATACCTTATTGGTGCATTATTGCTTATTTACTTCAGATGCCGATGTACCGTAGTTTTTTTTTCTTTACCAGTGAAGTAGTGTTCTCTGAATCTCTGGTCTGCGAATGGTAGTTGGTAGACCTTAGGCAATAACATACACAAGGGTATGTACCGAAAGTTGTTTCCTAATTCCGGTTTTGCTCTGCAGTCATTATCATTGTTTCATGTGGACCTCTGTGAACTCACACTGATCATTATTATGTCGTGTTATGTGGACATTCTGCCAGCCATAATTCAGATCCACAGAGGACACCACACATCGTTGAATTCTGTTTGTTCGGCAGCCATTATCCTGCCAGTCATTTGCATTCATTGTGTTTAACTCAGATGAGAGGTACAGGCAACCCAACAACAGCCAATCTTCCTCTGAAACTGGCACAGCTAACTACAGTTGTTCCGTAGCTGCATCAACATTCCCTGGTCCCAAAGAGTTTATTTCGCATTCCATCTTCCATATCACCATATGGAACTCTTTTACCGCAGTGTCATATCTAATCAAAGCCCCCTGGTTGGAAAAACAATTGAAGCAACTAGCAAGAGGCTGTTTTTCTTAAATCCAGGAAAATCATCTTCAATGACTGAATTTTCCCTAACTCGTAGGCAAACGCGGCATCAGGAATTGCTGTGGACGATGATTGCAAGCTCAGGTTCCTCGAGCTGAAGGCCAAGAGGACCCACCGCTTCATCATCTACAAGATCGACGATAAGAAGAAGATGGTTGTTGTGGAGAAGGTTGGTGAGCCCGTGCTGAACTATGACGATTTCGCTGCGGCCCTCCCGCCGAATGAGTGCCGATACGCGATCTTCGACTACGATTTCGTGACTGAGGAGAACTGCCAGAAGAGCAAGATTTTCTTCATTGCGTGGTATGTAGAATGTAGCATGTACTTTCTCACTTGGCATCTTGATTGTTCTGTTCTGAGTTCATGGGGGGCATTGGTGAAGGTCTCCTGATACTGCACGCGTGAGGAGCAAGATGATCTACGCAAGCTCCAAGGAGAGGTTCAAGCGGGAGCTGGATGGCATCCAGGTGGAGCTTCAGGCTACTGATTCTGCTGAGGTTGGTCTTGATGTGATCCAAGGCCGTGCAAATTGAGCGTGGCCAATAATCAGTTGCATCTACATGAGTATGAGAATCAGATGAGGACGTAGTGCTCCCCTGAAGTTAAAGGTTATGAACGCTTTTCATGAGCTACTTACGGGACTATGTAAACTACATCCGTTGCAGCGATTAATCTATCCCTTTATGCGTGCTTGTTCATCACTTTCTGGTATCTTGGTTATGCTTTGCCATGACCAGCAACATTTTGGTGGTAAAATTCTATTCACAATGCGCGACTACTGACTACAAGCGTCATTATTTTGTGGTTTATCAGAACCTAGTTAGAATATCTCAAACTGAAATCTGGCAACATTTCCGTGGAATCATAGATATTCAGAACAACCAGCAGCACTACACTCAGCTGTTTGGTGAACACTGATCCATAAGGCACACCGGCCATATGGTCAATGTTATCAACTCTAAAAATCCGTAGCCCAACTTCGTGAGGCTTCAGTCAAGGCAACAATTGCATGTCCTTATTGCCCATCCCGTAATCCATGACCATTTCCTCATGCCTTCCGGGATCATCTGCTAAAGAAGTGCTAACGCTTTTGAACCTAACAATTAGCAAAAGAGTGGATGCCTCATGCCCGTGAATGGCCAAACAAGAGCAGTGAAATGCTCATAGTTTTGAACATCCATCAGATTTCAGAAGAGTGTACAACGCAACGCCTGACGTCACACTGGCAGAGAAGCAGCCAGAGAATACACCCAGCACTATATGGGGTAACATAACTGTTTTGATAACATAGCATAACCAGCTACATGGCTACAATTAGTAATCAACAAAATCACAGGTAAGGTAACAGCTGCAAAATTAACTGAAAATAAACGTGTCCATCAAAACATACAGAATCTGTCCACAAATTATTTCTCCACTATCACAGCGGACCATCATAACTCGGAACACCTCAGCCGCAACACATAGCCCACAACAACAGCACAGTGGATTTATTTATACACATCCATCATATTTACAGCCTCTCAGGAAGCTTCAGCGATTGAGAAATGCATTTAGCAACAGATTCACGCTGGAGGCTGCTTTCACATTTGGCTTCCTGGTTGCTCATATTGTAATCCATTATTATGGTCTCATGTACCAGAATTGTGTACTGAAGACTGACCACCGGTGGTGTCAACCTAACAAAATTCAAGGTTCGTCAATGAGCAAAACATTGGACACCTGTGAATTGCAAATACAAGATTAGCAGTAAAATGACAATACCCATTATCAGGAATATGGGTCACAGAGGCACTCTGTACAGAGAATTCTGGTGATTTTTCAAGAGTTCCCCTTCTGCTGCTACTTCTGTTTGTTCTCCTTCTTGCGGGGTTTGGATCGCCGCTGATAACTGCTATACACTGAATGGCATACCGACGTCACAGGTGCGGCCCATTTGACATGGCGATTTTCAGTTGGTGTCTTGGTGATGCCATTCCATTCTTTTTGCGGCCTCCTTTATAGCAGCTATGAGCTAAAAGGGTAGTAAATTAATTGTCATTAGGCATCATAAGTTACCAACAAAACATTATTTAGTCTGTCAGTTGTCAAAAAAGTCTCCAAAGAGCAAATAGCGATAGATCAACACGTCAAGGGCAATAGCTGGTTGATGCTTCACATGAATGTAAAAAAGCATAGTTGTTTGAGCTGCCAAATTGCTAAATATTGTCCGGCATGCATGGCTAGCTGATGCATACAGAAGGCATAACCACACAGGCACACATTTTAAACAGTAATATGGTTTAAGTACCCTCACATAAATAAGAAAATGAAACGATTCAGTTATCAATTATTTTATAATAACCACAAGCTTGATCTATCTTTCCCCAGTTTCCAATTACAAGAGTGGTACGTACGAAAGAAAACAGCCTCAGCCTTCAATTCTCGTGCAGGTGTCCTAATTATAGAAAACAACAATGATTGTGTTTGCACAAGGAATTATTAATTTATGACCAAGTTTACAATTTCTTTTACAAATAAGCAAATAAAGAAAAACATGTATTGGGTCTCTCTGGCCTGGCATAATGTCGCCAGATGGACCAATTACAAAAAGGTACTGCTGCTCTTGTATGAGCATGAGTGAATCATGGCTACAAATTGGAAAGCCAATGCAAATCAAATTTGATCACTCAAAGCAGCTAGAGAATACTAAGAACACCCAGTAGAATCCAGGATGTTAGATTCTGAAACGTTGCTCATAATTATAATAACTGCGAAACCCCCCAACTCAAGTATACATGGAATGATAGAACAAGCACAAATAAGTAAGAGATCATGAACAAATAATAAGCAAATAATTACAAATAGTGTACAAGTAGGTAGTTTATTTTTAAAAAAAATTGGCACCAGTTTCCTTTTTTATTTAAAATAAATTAGTTATAAATTCTTAATCATATTTTTTATATTTTCATAAAATAGAAAACACCTTTGCTTGAGACCACCAAAAACTAAATTTGTCTGAATTGGATAGTTGGATGGCATTGGTATCTAGTTTTAGAGAAAATGAGGAGGAACATTTTCCACTTTTTTTCCTTTTATTAGAAAATAAAAAGCTGATCGCACACCTGCGTTGGGCCGGGGGCCGGGGGCGCTCCAACTTGATCCATGACGTGACGTTTTGATGTGATCGTCTCGGGGTCAGCACCTTACAGGGAGTAGGTGTAGGAGGACGACCAGGGGAAGTCACTGACCGGTGGGGCCGGTGTCGGTGGCGACTGGAAGATGCCGCGGAGGGGAGGCTCCAGTCTTCCGTACAAATACCTCCACCACCCTCCCAGGCTCCCACCAGGGCACCAGGCCGCCACCACCAAGCAGCTCACACGCTTGGCCAGGGCAGAGGAGAAGCGACCGCCTAGATGTTAAGTGCAGCCGTCTCCTCTCCTCGCCTCTTCCCGCCTGTCCGGCTCTACCCTGTCCTGTGCTGTGCGAACAGCACCTTTCTCCTGTACTTCTGTTCATCAGCTACGCGATCCAGATCTTTGCTGAGCGAGATCGGTCAATCCGGTACCCTGCCACCTTAACTGTTCGTCTTTTAGAAGCTTCGATTATGGCACATTGGCTAATCGTCCTTGCAGTGGATAGATGAGCCAGTAGCCCAGTAGTAGCATCAAGGTGCCTGCTTGTGGTCAATCTGGCCTCAGATTCGTCGGGTTTATTATTTTTTAACAAATTTCTTTTTTGAACAAATCGGGTTAATTAGTTGAGCGAAGATTCTTCCTTTTCTAAAAAATAGAAAAACGAAGACGAAAACGTGAGCAAGAATTGAGCATAAACTTCGGGTGTTTCATTTTGGGAGTGGTCGAGTTGGAAATAGCAGAGTTCATAGATGGTGAATAGTTCAGACACTGCTGATTCCCATTGCTTCGGTCTTTCAGAAAGGATTTCTGACTTATGATCCAAAACGTCAGCTATGCTTACAATTGAAGATCTGAAATGAAATGCTATTTTACAAACTTTTAAAACTCATATATTAGGCGAATCTACTAATCCTATTTTTCTGAACTTGCCGAGTCGATCAGACACCCCCACCTGTGTCCAGGTATCACTGATATCTATTGCTTCATCAGAAATGCTCAGCTATCACTTCATCAACCTGTAGCTGTAGCTTATTAGTGCATGGCTTCAGATGCTTATTAGTGCATGGCTCTGGTAGTGTACAGTACAGAAAGTTGTTTCCTGAATCCTGATCCCCGTTTTGCTCTGCAGTCATTATCATTGTTTCGTGTGGACCTGTGTGAACTGACACTGATAATTAATATGTCATGGTACTTGGACATTCTGCCAGCCGACATTCAGATCCACAGAATACACTACACATCGCTGAATTCCGTTTGTTCGGCAGCCATTAACCTGCCAGTCATTTGCATTAATTGTGTTTAGCTCAGATAAGAGGTTCAGGCAACCCAACAGCAGTCAATCTTCCTCTGAAACTGGCACATTGCTGCATCAGGGTGAGTTTAGATTGGGAGAAAAAACACTGTAGATCCAAAGAAACACTGTAGGTCGTACTGGGAAGCGTGTTCTGTGAGTGGGAGGAATAGTATGAATAGGAAAAAGTTGGATAAATAGTGTTTTTTAGGGTGAACTGAACATTCCCTGGTCCCAATAAAGTTTATATCACATCCATATCGCCATATCTAACTACTTTTACCGTAGTATCATATCTAATGAAACCTGAGTGCTTCTACAATGAAGCAACTAGTAAGGGTCCGTTTCTGAAATCCAGGATAATGAGATTGAGGACGAGGGTGCGATCTGTAACGACCTCGCCAAGGTCGCCGAGATCAGCAGCCATGCGCTTGAGTCGCCTGCAGTAGTCGTCGATGGAGAGATCACCCTGAGAGAAGTTCTGGAACTTGGCGTCGAGGTAGAGGGCGCGGGTTTCACGGTTGCCGAGGAACTGAGATTCCACGGCACACTAGGCATCGCGCGCAGAAACGGCGCCCACGGAGACGGACTCGGCGAGGTCGTCGGAGCTCGAGCCGAGGATCCAGGACTTCACCGTGCAGTCCATACGTGCCCAGTCGGGGTAGACGTCGGCGGGTGCGTCGAAGAGCACGTGGTCTTGCAGGGAGAACTTGCCGACCGCGAGGAGGAACTGATCGCGCCAGCGCGCGTAGTTCCCAGCAGAAACATCGAGAGTCACGGGAACGAGACTCCGAATATTCTGGATGGCGACGGCCTGCGTGTGGAGGTTGACAAGGGCGGCAGCCTCGTGCAACAGGATGGCGTGGCGAAGATCAGCGCCGGGGGTGGGCTTCTCTTCGTCGTCGTCGGAGAGGGGAGCGGCGGCGCGCTCACGCTCAGCGCGTTCCAGGGCTTCGCGCGCACGAGCCTCAGCGGCGTCGCGTTCCCTGGCAGCGGCGGCGGCTTCGTCTTCGGCCTGAGCGCGACGAGGACCGGTGCGGCAGGCGCAGCCGTGGAGGCGCGTGAGGGCTAGGGTAGCGGAAGTTGAGACGGATGAGGAACCCGGACTCGTGATACCATGAAAGAGATTGATCTGGGAAAATTAGTAGATGTATTCCAAAGGCAATAGCCGGTTACATATAAAGGCAAGGATCAATGACGGTTTATTTAAACACCACCAATCACAGGATCCTTGCCATATACATGGAAGCACTACTAGGACCGGCGCACAGACCCTGGTGGGTGGTGCGGCCAGGCGCCCTGGACCCAATGGGCCAACCCAACTACAACAATATCTATATCTTCTAACAGTTCTCGGTGAAAATCAAATGACTCTGAATTTTTCCTAACTCGTAGGCAAACGCGGCTTCTGGAATTGCTGTGGACGATGAGTGCAAGCACAGGTTCCTGGAGCTGAAGGAAACGAGGACCCACCGCTTCATCTTCTACGAGATCGACGAAGGGAATAAGATGGTTGTTGTGGAGAAGGTCGGCGAGCGTGTGCTGAACTACGACGATTTCGTTGCGGCCCTCCCCCAGGATGAGTGCAGATACGCCATCTGCGACTACGATGTCGTGACTGAGAGCTGCCAGAAGAGCAAGATTTTCTTCATTGCGTGGTATGTACTTTCTCACTTGGAATCTTGATTTGTTCTGTTCTGAGTGTGGCTAGCTGCTGATGTGCTTGGCATTAATGAGCTGTAATGGTGAAGGTCTCCTGATACTGCACGCGTGAAGAGCAAGATGATCTACGCAAGCTCCAAGGAGAGGTTCAGGCGGGAGCTGGATGGCATCCAGGTGGAGCTTCGTTAGAATATTTGGGTCTGGCCCATTATTCTATTTATTCTAAAAGGATTATAGACTACTTTTGATGTTAAAATTATTATGGTTAACACTATACTGGTAATGGAAAAGAACTCTGCTTCGATAGAAAAAGAACCCTGGCGTCGCTTCGTACCAGTCACAGGGTTGATTCTACAGAGAACCCTGTGGGTATCAGACAACCCTGGCGACATTTACTACGAATCCCAGAGTTGAGTCTGTAGAGAACTCTGAGGGTATCAGACAACCCTGGTGGTTCTCAAAGAACCCTGGCGGCTCTCAAACAACCCTGGCCTGAGCCTGAGCATGAGCCTGACTTGCGTGCGGGAGGGATCTCTCCTTTTGCTGGTTATGGAAACTGAGGATGCGGTAATTGGAAGGGCTGATTATGGTAATCACTGATACCATGGTTCAGCCTTCCATAATTCAGCTTTCCATAATTCAGCCTTCCCGATTCTCTCCCGTCCAGGTTCATCCTCTCGTCTCACCCGAGGGCTATGAATAGAAAGCCATCTTCTCCTTTGAGTCAGATTTTTGAGAGTCCATTGCTTCTCCTCCCTCCTCTGCTGCACATCTGCCTCCCCATCGCCGGCGCTGCGCGCACACCACCGGCGAGAGCAGGTGCCTCCGACACCATTGCCTCCTTGAGATCCTGCTCGGGATACCGGGGCAATCAGGTTTCTGGGGAGCGTCTCTACGCGACTGCTCGCCCAGAACTGCTACGCCTTCACCGGCGTACAGTTCACCGTCCTGGAGACTCCGCCGCCGTTGAACGACTACACTGCGCCGCGTCTTCTTCCTGTACGACTCCGGCGCACGGACTGCACTGCGTCAATGGATCTTCCTGCATCGAATTTGTACGACTACTTCGAGCAAGGCCAGTCGAGGAACATCATGAGTTCGGATGATATTCCTCCAGCTGGTAACGGCGCAACCGATGCCCCCGGCAGAGGTCCCGCCCCAGGGTACTTTTCGATGTCCGAACTGCTATCCTTCATCTTATTCGTGTTCTTCTTTAAATCTATGTTAAACTTGAACACGTGCATATGGATTGTTTCACTCATTATAGTCATGCAAATATTCGTAAACTTAATTATAACTTTTGGAATTAAAATATGGCCTATTGCAGATAATTATCCAACAAGCTTCAGGCTACCGATTCTGTTGGGATTGGTCTTGATGTGATCCAACGCCATGCAAACTGAGCGTGGCCAATAATCAATTGCATCTACTTGAGTATGAGAATAAGATGAGTACGTATTGCACTTGCACCCCTGAGGTTAAAGGTTATGAGTGCTTTCCATGTGCTACTTGAGTATGAGAATAAGATGAGTACGTATTGCACTTTTAGCTATTAATCTATCCCTTTATGCGTGCTTGTTCATCATTTTCTAGTATCATTTTCTAGTATTCTATTGAAAATGCACGACTACAAGAGTAAAAGTACCATTATTTTGTGGTTTACCAGAACCTGGTTAGAGGACCTGAAACTGAAATTGAAACATGGCTTATCTCGGGTGAGGCATCAGTCAGCACATTTTCAACTAGCAGATCTGGCAGCATTTCGGTGGAATCATAGATATTCAGAACAAATAGCAGTACTGCATTGTGAACACTGATTCAACCGCAACAACGGCCATAACCCACCTTCATGAGGCTTCAATTAAAAAAGAAAACACTAAGATAAAGCAACAACTGCGAATAATGGAATAGAGACATGGCTACCCAGAACATACGAAACATAGCATGTTCAGACATTTATCATCGTATTCGTACGAGACTCCTGCAGCAAGCTGGTTGCACATTTGGCAATGTGGATTCCTCATTGCCCATCCTTTAATCCATTATCATCGCCCCATGTTTTCCGAGATGACCTGCTAAAGAAGTGCTAACACCTTTGAACCTAACAAAATTAGCAAAACAGTGAATGCCACATGCCCGTGAATTGCGAAACAATAGCAGCAAAATGCTCATGCTAGCCTACATTACAGAATATCGACATCCATCAGATTTTCAGAAGAGTGTAGAAGCAGCCCGAGAATACACCCAGCACAGTATATGTACCATAACTGTTTTGATGAGCACAGCATAACCAGCTACACGCTACAGTTAATAATCAACAAATCACACGTAAGGAACAACTGCAAGATTAACTGAAAATGTGTCCATCAAAACATGGTCTGTCCAAAAGTTATTTCTCCAGCATCACACCAGCCCATAACTCAAAACACCTCAGACGCAACACATTGCCCACGGCAACAACAGCATACTAGATTTATTTATTTATGTACATCCATCATATTTACAGAATTGAGAGTGCATCTGCAGAATCTGGGCGCCTCTCAGGAAGCTTCAGCAGTTGAGAAATGCATTTTAGCAACAGACTCACGCAGGAAGCTGCTTCCACACTTGGCTTCCTGGTTGCTCATACTGTAATCCATGATCATGGCCTCATGTTTACCAGAATTGTCCGCTGAAGACTGATCACCAGTGGTGCTAACACCTTTCAACCTAACAAAATTCAAGGTTCATAAATCAGCAAATTATTGGACACCTGTGGATTGCGAACACAAGAACAGCAGTAAAATGCTAATACCCGCTATCAGGAATCTGCGTCACAGAGGCACTCTGAACAGCATTCTGGTGATTTTTCTTAGACTTCCCCTTCTGCTTCTTCTGTTTGTTCTTCTCCTTCTTGCGGGGTTTGGACCGCCGCTTATAACTGCTACCCACTGTATGGCATACCGACGTCACAGGGGGGTCATACACGTCAGGGGCCCATTTGATGTGGCGATTTTCAGTTGGCGATGCCAATCCATTCTTTTCACGACCTCCTTTCATAGCAGATATGAGCTTCAAAGTTGGCTATTGACACAACAAAATGGAAAGGGTAGTAAATAGTTCGTCATTAGGCAACATAAATGGAGCATTATTACTTTGTCAGTTGCCAAGAAATGGTTACAAAGAGCAAATAGCGATTGGCCAACACGTCAAGGGAAATAACTGGTTGCAGGTTGCTTCACGTGAATGTAAAAGGCACTAGTTGTTTGAGTTGCCAAATTGCTAAATTTTGTCAGCGTGCATGACTAGCTGATCCATACAGAAGCATAGCCACACAGGCACACTTTAAGCAGTATATAGTTTGGTAAGTGCCCTTACATAATTAGGCAAATCAATCCATTCAGTTCCCAACTCGATTTTATAATAATCCTGAGCTTGATAAATATTTCCTCAGTTATCAATTACAAGAGGTACATACAAAAGAAAACAGCCTCGGCCTCAATTCTCATGCAGGTCTCCTAATTATAGCCAGGTCAATAAGCAACAATGATTGGAATTATGAATTTTATGACCAAGTTTTCAATTTCTTTTTACAAATAAGCAACAAAGAAAAACATATGTATTGGGTCTCTGGCATGGCATAATGTCACCAGATGGCCCTATTACAGAAAGATACTGTCAATCTTGTATGAGCACGAGTGGATCATGGCTACAAAATGGAAAGCAAATACAAATCAAATTGTATTACTTAAAGCAGCTAGAGAATACTAAGAACCCCCAGTAGAATCCAGGATGTTAGATTCTGAAACTTTGGTCATAATGATTCCCCCAGGCAAGTATACATAGAACAGGGATAAGGTAGAGATCACACAAACAATCGTCTTGGATGGATAGCATAATTTAACATGAGGTACTCACAGGTAGGGACACTGAGCGCTCATAAGCAGGAGAACCCTTGAGCCCATCATCTGCCTGTTGAACCTCGCCAGAAGAGGTAGGGAAAGTCGCACACTTCTGGAGGCCTTTCTTTACATCCAAGCTGATTGACTCAGAGAAACACGTGCATATCTGCGCATCCAGCAAGCCATCGCCACCCTCTGTGGCTTCACAGGTTTCGTCCACCGAAGCACAGCGCTTCTCTAGTGGAAGCGGAAGTCCAGCGTCAGCAGCGTCAGTAGGAGAGTTTCCGCCAGGTGTCACTACTGGCGCTCTCTCTCGCCCGCAGGTACAACCATCCATCAAGTCACAAAGTTGGTATTCTCAGAGCAACACTGCAAATGCACAAGCACGCTGCACTGATGCTACAAAACAGGAGAATAGCACTCTTAATTAGTATTTCTCCAATCCTCCTCATACACATGCTTGAAGATCTAGCTGTATTATTCCTCTTCATACACATACTTCAATGTTAATGCTAAGTGAGAGTGTTGCATCACCATATGCTATAGATTAACTCTAGCAGTAGCATAGACCTAACCTAAGTGAAACAAATGAAGCTCGGTCGGCAAATAATTTCTAGTAGGTCTTGAATTGGTTATTCAATAATCATAAAAGGCACATGTGATCCGGGATGTTACCTAACTCCCAGCAGCGCAGATCCGATCCAGAAACCGAGGAACCAATCCGATCCAGCGAAGGCAACACCGATCCCCAGCAGACAGGTCGGTGTACAAGAGGAAATGTCAGCGGAGAGCGGCAGCAGGCAGTAGTAGAACGAGAACTAGAAGTAAGAAACGAAGGAAGAAAAGATGAACGGATGGGTAGGTAGGCAGATCAAGGGGAGGAGGCAAGCGTTAGGAGGAGGATAGGGTTTGGGCACGCCAAGACCAAGGCTTGAGACGATGGGAGCAGGCGGAGGGGCAGGAGAGGGCGTCGTCGCGGGGGAGGCGGCGCAGGGGCGAGCAGCAGCCCCGCACCGGCGAAGGCATCGTGGATCCGCGCCTCCGCCGCCGCGGACGCCGGCGAGGTCGGGCTCGGGGGGGCTCCGCAGATCTGAGCAGGAGGCGACCACGGGCGGCGACTGGGGGGGACGACGAATCAGCTCCGCTGAAGAGAATTTTTTTTTTTTTCTCCTCACTCCTCCTCGATTCCTTGTGGTTTTTTCTGGATGCGGAGCGGGTCGGGAGTTCGCGAGGGTGTATTTATAGCTGGGCGAGTGGATAAGGTGACGCGTGTAATTGGTCTGGGCCCGACGCTTCGCCGATTGTCTTTAGGTCGTTTGGGCTTCATTTTTCATATTGGGCTTGGTTTATAATAATTGGGCTATGGCTCATTGTTGCTTGCTTCTGGAGAACTGGCCCATAAGTGTGCTGGGCCTCAAAGCCATCTCAAACTCGTGGCGTCCTTTCCAAATATACTAATAGAATAACGTGTGATTTTAGATCTAAAATGTGAAGATTGAAAAGGATATCATGTGATTTTCAACAAAGAAAAGGATATCATGGCACTGTTGGATGTGGATTACGCGACTCCATTGTACTGTCTTCTGCGGCGGAAGATCTGAATAACAGCGAGCCAAGTGATCGTCACATGAGGAGGGGAGACAGCTAAAACCTTTGTGTCAAGTCTGAACATGTGCCGTACCGCATGGGTATCAAAATCTAAATTTTAGACAATGCAAGTATACAGCTGGATGCCACTGAACAAGGATCCTTGCAAATGCAGTCACCAATCGCTCTCCGGTAGCTAACCTGCTAAGATGCTGAACGTACACGATCGATGAAGATTTAAGTTCAGAGATTGCTGAACCACCAGGGCATCTCATGAATCTGCGCTTTTTTTTTTCTTTTTGCACGGCTAGAAGCCTCTTAAACTCTACTGCGCGTGCGTTTTGTGTCTTCTTAGATCACAGTAAACCAAGCCTTGAAGATGTCAATGCCATGAATGCTCGGAGTTCAGATGTCAACCTTGCCGCTTTCAGTGATGTTTGTCGATCACAGTTCTCGCATGCTATAATCTGTACAAGCAAGGAGAAGCCACAACTTAACCATTGCTGCCGTACAAGTCGCTGGGATCCAATTCGCTCTGTTACAGACATTCGGAATCTACTATGATGGAATGGAAAAGGAAATGCAAGCAATCTCCTGCATTTGACGTGGCGTTGCTTGGTCACAGATTTCTGTCAGTCTGATCGACCGACTGACTGACTAGACACTCTGGACATCAGACACAGCGGACCGATCGCGATTCACATCGCAGCGGGCTGGAAACAAGAGAGAGAGAGAGCCGCGCGCGTCTCCGATCGATAGATGTCGCCAGCCAACCCCGGGGTCATGTCCACCGCCGCTCCGTACGTACAACACCACCAAATCTTGCGTAACCATCATATGACCATGGTGTGTTGTACGGTGGCGGCGCGCGAGAGATGATAGCGGCCAATGCAATGCAATGCAACGCGATGACGGGGCCGGATCGGAACACCGCACCGTACCTCCTCGGCCTCCACCGCAGGCCGGAACTCAAAGCAGATAGGGGAAAATTGATTCAAAACAAGACTTGTCATCTTGGGGGTCGATCAGAAAGATCAATAGATACGTTCGTAGCTAGTAGTTGCAGAAATCCTAATCTGTACTATATTATACATACTAATTAACCAAGAATGAACGAATGTCGTAGAAATCAAGAAACACTCGAAATCAACAACAACGATCGATCTTCTAACAGGTTTCTTGGTCACAAACAGACTAAACCCTACCAACTTGCCGCGAAGAAATCAAGAACCAAGCTAGTACCCGCAAAGATGCGCTACGCTCGACGACGACGATTCCGCCGCGCTTCTATGATTCTCGCACATTCGTGCACACGCTCGCTTTCCTCCACCTGCCCCTCGACGGCCTGTTCCATGTGCGCCAAAAACTTGTGCGCCTTGTTGATCTCGCCGGCGGCGTTTGCCAGCAAGCTGCTCGCCACCCGCCTGGCGTCGCCCGATGTCGGTGTTGGCAGCAGCAGAGACGAAGGCGTCGGACGCAGCCTGGACGTCGAGGAAAGCCAAAAGGGTGCTCAGGGCGGCGTGGTAGGAGTTGGCCGCGGCGGAGCCCCGGCACTCGTGCCATGCCTTCATGCGGTCACCCAGCGGCCCTGTGGACCGACGGAATTCTCGGCTCGCATCGAAGTGGTTCTTGGCAAGGCCACGGATCTCCCCCATAGCCGCCTGGAGCACGGCCATGGCTTGCTCGGCCTGGACATGAGGATCGACGACGTCGGGGCCCGGAGTCGACGCTGCTGGGAAGCCGTCGCCGCCGCCGTCCTCGCCTCCCGTCGGCGGGAGAAAGCCGCTGCTGGCGCGGGCGGCGGCCTCCGTCGTCTTCCGCTTCGCGTCCTCCAAGAGGGCGAGAGCCCGTGGGAACGCCGCCTCGGCCTCCCCCCTCGTCACCGGCGTCATGGCGAAGGGGGCGCTCCTCTCTCCCCCTCTCCCTTTCCGGCCGGCGCTCCTACCTAGGGTTTGATTTGCTCTTTGCCCGCCGGCGCTTGTCAACGTATTGTGTTCGCCTGCGGTGCGCCGACGGCTGGCAAACCTGTATTTAAGACGACGCGGGCGATGACGGCTGGTTCGACCGTTTGAGGTCAGCCAGATCAATCTAGTAGTTAATGATTGTGCTCACGCAGGCAGCATGACACGTCGGAATGCGCCGCCACGTTGATTCGCTCGTGTTGGTCCATCCTGCTGGCCGCGGGCTTGTCTGTTGTTTTATCCTGATGACCACCATATGCATGTCGAAAATTAACTCTGAATCGATAGTTTTAATTGAACCAGTATTCAGAGTTTGTTCTTTCGATCACGTAAAGGGAAAGTCGTATCCACGACAACTAGATCACGATTGTAAACTGTCCAAACATTGTACAGCACAACACGCACATATTGATCAGACTTAAATTTGGATGTCATATATATTGGCAGCCTGATTTTTAACAAAGGTCGTTATCGCTAGAGACATATAGCTTTGATTCTAAAAGGATTGAATGTGGAGGATGCAAAATTTGCTCAGACCCATCTTTTCATTAAAACAATGATTCGGCCTCTCCCGTCCCCTTCCCTTTAGCCAATGGGGTTGGTTTTTACTGCACTTGAGCATGCACCGTTGGCTGTTATACTGCAAACGGGTTGGTATAGGAAGGTCCAAGGTAAAACATGGTACAGCCACAGGTAAAACTCCTAGCCATTGTACTAGAGAAATCTGAACAAGCCATAGGTAAAACTCCTAGCCATTGGCTGTTATACTAGAGAAATCTGCCGTTGTTACCTACCCAATGGGCACGTGTCATTATTCCTTAGCCATTCAGTTATGCAGTGTGAAGGTGGAATGCATGATTGCAAACTCCTGATAATTGAAGACATGTTATAAATGCAAGTTCTGGAATTGCTCTAGTTTGGGATGATGAGTTGTAATCTTCAGATACTTCACAGCCTACTGAAAGCTCTACTTCCATGGCAGCCTAATAAACCCACAAAAGTAAATATGCCTGACAGTTTGCAGACCCCTAACGCAAGTAGGCAACTCTTCCCTGCAAGGATCAACTTGTGCAAGAGAAACCACTCTACGAGACACTGGCCGTAAAATATCATCTCAACAGCACAGCAAAGTTATAGATCGAGAGTTCCACTCCCACGGGTATTGAAGATCGATACCCATCATGCAAAAGAGACAGAAGAGCACAGCACAAACAGAAACAGCGCATCACATCGCGAAACACGAGATAGTTCAATGTGCGCATCCACCACTCAGGATGTGACCAGTGCTCATGCCATCAGCATCGATCGGTTTCGATGTCATTAACAATTTACAAGCATTCAGGTTCAATGTAAAATATCAGGATCAGCAGTCACAAATTATTGAACAGGCACTGTAGCCACAGAGCACTTATCCAGAAACTAACACCCCAGAACTCCAAAGCAATACATCTTTGCTATCAGCTACTACGGGTTGTATCTGAAGTACAAAATCCCATCCCTCTCCTCTTTGTTCACATACTCCCAGGAAATCAAAGAATCAAGCCTCTTTTGGACCGCACCTGGAATGACACAAAACCTTGTCTTCAGTAATTTTGCCAATCCCTTTACTATGCTATTTAAACGTAGGCCTTCAGTAGGTCGCTCCTTTAACAGCTTGACGATGAGCGAATCAATCACAGTTGATCTTTCCTTATCAAGGATGGCCTTTGCACTCTTCAGCGGAATCACGGTACCAAACTTTAACTGATCTGACTTGCTCCAGAATTGCTCGTTAACAGAGAAGTGGTCATTACGTGTGATTTGCCCCTCAGGCTCTTTGCGCAGAACATTTCTACCTTCCACACAAGCCAGCGAGGAAAGGCAGCGAACCAGATGAGTACGTGGAATCCGAGTTTCCTTCTGTATCTCATCAAGTGATAGCCTCTCCACTGAGTTAAACAGCATAAGCACGCACATGTGTGACATTGGCATGACGAGCTTATACTCACGGTCAAAACCTCCGAATTTTGCACTGATTACGGCATTTCCCCAGCTCGGACACAAATCAAGTTTTCTCCCACAGTGCAGGCTAAGATAGTAAGAGCAGAACAAATCCCAGCTTTCCTTGATCTCAACAGGAAGCTTACACACGGTGAAAGGTTGTTGGGGCCACACATTAGCTGTTAGGATGTGGGCACAGATATGAGTTGTGTCTTCAAAAGAGTTGCTTTCATAAAATCCTCTCATCACTTCCTGTGAGTTTTTGATATCAGATATCATGATCTCAAGCTTCTTAAGATAGTGAGGGCAGCAGTGGCCTCTTAGCTTCAAAAGCATATCCATCTCCATCTTTCACTGTAACTACCAGACAAAAGCCTATCTGCCAGGTGTCTCTGGTAATATATCTCAAATGCTGCCTTATTATCAAAGTCTGAAACAAGGGTTATGGCTTTGTCCAGATCAGCATTAACTACTTGATAATCAGGTAGTTCCAGCACAAGTATGTGATCCATATACAAAGAAAGATACTCTGGGAGCTGGAAATTGCCACTCGTTATTTCCCTTAGGATGAAACATGATCTGCTTATCAGTCGCATATCCTTACCAAGTGAGCGTCTGATAATCTTCTCATATCTGTCCCTCTCATCAAGTATGTGCTGGATATATTCTATAGGCGTCTTCAGCCTATCATCAACAAGAACACTGAGGGATCTTCTCATATAACTTGTCAGAGCTGTAGACAATGATGCATAGCCTCCAGGTAGTTTACGAACTAAGCTGAACAATCTGCTGATGTCATCATAGCATTCAACAGAAATTAGATGACAAAGGTGTGAATCTACAGCATCAACCAATCGTGCTATATGATCCCCCACCATCTCTTTCTCGATCCTGGTCCTGATTTCATTAAGTTGGGCTTTTGTTCCCATGTACTTCATAGCAAGTTGGATTTCTTCTTCCACATGACTCTCGATCTTCTTGAGGTACTCTGCTACATTAATTGTCTGAATGAGGCGCCTTGATAAACAGCTATAGTGACGCGACAGTGAACTCATGTAAGGCCTCTCAACTATGTACTCGTAGAGGGGACATCCTTTAAGTACTTCAATCGCATCTCTTAGTAATTTCTCATCAATCAACACACCACCACGCTCTCTTTCTATCAGCTCAAGGATTGTGCATTGCAACTCAAGCTTACAATCCGGAGCAGATAGAACAACAGCCTGGAAAAAGTCTGCCCACCCAATACCAAGATCTGACACAAATGTGCAAAGACTCCCATCCACATCCATATCGGCAACCCTTGTCAGAATATTTCTCATTTCCTCCTTGCAGAGGTCTGAGCATGTTACAATTTTCTTCAAGAGACCACTTGGTTGAGAAAAATGTGATATCAGCCTTGACTTTAGTCTCTGCAACATCTTCAGCAGAACCACTATAAGTGTGCTGTATTTTGAACTATAAACAGTTCTGCAAACTGCCAGGTTTCCTTTGTTATCATCCAGAGACTGCTGGATCAAAAATTGCTTGTTCACAAATAGCCTGTAGACAGTGCTGGTACAACCAAAGAAAATCATGTCAATATCACAAATGAAACATACATAATTGCAAAATTAGATGATAAGGTCACAGAGGAGAGCAGAGAAATGCTATGAAAATTTCTGGAAATGCAAGAAATAGTTAAAAGATACTTGTTGAAGTTTAAATGTTTAATAAGGGCTTGTTTAGTAAGGACTTGGTGAGAACTGCCGTCACCGCCGGCTAGGGAAGTCCCAGCCACGGTGTCGAAGACAACCTCACCCAATACGGGAGACTTTTATTCTTTGATGATTACAACTGCAAACCCTAAGGAGCCTTTATAGATGCAGGCCCCATTTATTCTAATGACCAAACTAACCTTGTTTAATAATCCAAAACACCCCTAAGCTCTCCCTGGATCACTCGCCAAAACCCCAAAAGAGCCGGTCCTGGCCACTTTGTGCTGGCCCACCCTTCTTCCTCCTATAATGCTGTCTACCCACAAAACTATCGATAACAGAAAGAAAAAAAAAAGGGTGGACATACCAAACATTTTCCTTGAAACTTCTATTCAATAGATTTAACTAGTCACACATATATTGACAAAGGAAATAACCTATTGTGGCCAACTACTTTCCAGAATAAAAACAAAAAAGAAAATACACATACCAGCTGAGCTCCTGGTATGTGGTGTCATTAAGCTCTGTCAGTTCAGTGTCCTGCTTGTAGTAGCAAGCAATTTTCTTATCCAACTCATCCCACAAGTTTGAAGTGGCAGTGGTAGTGGCAGAATGCTGCTCAGGTAGAGAAGAAGAAAGCCTCGAGTGTCTTGGACTATAGCATTTATAGGCAAGCATACCCAAGTAGAGTATGTCTTTCTTGAACATTTTGTAGCCTATGAACACATAATCAACTTTCAAAGGCCCAGATTCTGGGATAATCTCATCTTCAATTCTTTTTACAACACATCGAATATCCTCCACACATACACGGCAAAATACTGTGATTACCTGCTCACATATAAATTGATAAGCGACTTGATAGTAATTCTATGGAACATCAATCATGAAATCCCTACCCCAAAAAAAGTGGTGTACAAAAGCATAATTGAGTAAAAAAATTCACTATCTTTCCATGGAGATGTAGAATCCCCGCCCTAGTAAGCAAAATCAGGGATAATCATTTAGACTTTGTAGTAATAGTTGAGACAAAAAAAAAAAGTCAAACTTCCACCTTGGACAATTAAAGTCCCTCTCAGATAATATACCCTTCTCTTGGAGTTACCTGCCAGCTAAGGGTTCAACTAGTGTGAGCTAACAACTCACCTCTGCACATGTACTAGCGCTACCAGATTTTAGCAAACATTTGTGCTGGCGACAGATGCTTGTGACAGGGGCATTGGTGCCGTGTTAATGCAGGAGGGGCACCCAATTGCTTTTCTCAGCCGAGCTTTATGTCCCAAGAATCAGGGACTAGCTACCTATGTATGAGAAGAAATGTTTGGCAATTCTCATGGCCATTGAGCATTGGAGGCCTTACTTATAACACCAGGAGTTTATTATTAGGACAGATCATAAAAGCTTGACCCACTTAACAGAACAAAGAGTTCACACTCTGCTGCAACTCAAATCTTTGGCAAATTGATGGGACTCACTTTCAAAATTAAGTACAAGCAGGGACAATTCAATCGAGTCGCCGATGCTTTGTCCAGAAAATCTGGCAATGATATAATGTGGTAGAAATGTCAGCAACGTCAATTTGTAGGCCAGTCTGGTTGGAAACGATCGTGCAACACTACATGGAGGACCCTGGCCTGTTCTATGGAAGATGACGTAAAGAAGTGAAGGCGTCTTCAAAGGTGGAAAGTGTGAGTCATGTGGTGTACTCCTTCCATCCCATAAAAGAGTAGTTCTCGCTTCCCGAGAAAATAACTTTTTACAACATTGACCAATTATATATAAAATAATATTAATATTTATAATACATCATTAGTATCATTAGAAAGATCCTTGAATCTAGTTTTTTAACAAATTTATTTGAAGATATAAATTTTGCAAGTTTTTTCTACAAATTTAGTCAAAGTTGAGAAAATAACGCGTGCACGCATCCCATAACTACCTTCTTTTTGGGACTGAGGGAGTATGTGCGCTGCGTCGCATGTATCTAGTTTTGCCTGTTGCTATGTACTGATGTGTGGGCCCTGGAGGGTTGCGTGTGTGGAGCGATTAAAAGGGAGGAGAGAAGAGACTCATGTAACAAGTTTGAACCAGTAAACGAAATAGAAGGCAGGGAGAGCAATCTGATCTCATGGTTCCCCCTACTACCCCTTCCCCTCTCTGATCTAGATCCTAATCCCACTTCTTGCTAGCCTATCCCCTAAATCTCTCTCTCCCAGGTTCGTCGCAGTAACAAGACAAACCTATTTCACTAAATTTAGCATTGAACGAGGCGAAGGGCCTACAATACATAGTATCACCAATTCATAGCCATTACAGCCAGGTGAGCACATAAACTTACTTCGATGTGCGGCAGAAGCTTCCGGGCATCTTCCGGCAGATGTCCAGCATCGATCTGAGCGCCTAAGGCGGCCTCGAGATGAGGACCACGCACCCCTCCATGAATCACCTCAACAGCGCCGGCAGCTAGAACAGCATCTACGAAATTTTTGCCTTCGAGCCAACTCGGCGGAAGGTCGTTGAAGGTGACGGGAATCATCACGAAGTCCCTGCCAAGGCATGGCAAGAGGCGCTGCACACGACTTTTCTGGCGACCATTTCTCCTCGCCATGAACGCCAAGCAGAGTGGGGTGTGAGGGAGGGGGCGGCGGGGGCGGGAGGGGCGGGGTAGGGTTTGGGGACAGCGGAGAGGGAGAAGGGAGGCGTCCTCTCCTCTGCGGGAGGGCGGGCGGGGGCGGGCTTGCGGGGGTAGGGTTTGGGGACACCGGTCCTCCCTCTCCTCTGCGGGGCCGAGCCGGAGTCACGGGGTTGGAGGGAGCCAGCCAGCCAGGGCATCGAACAGGTAGACGTCGGATTCGCTCCATGGACACGCGGCATGAATCGAGGGCGGATCCGCACGATGAAGGAAGCATTTGGGGACCGTCCCACCTATATTTTTTCCCTTGCTTGTGTTGTGGTTGCGTGGGAGCGGGATCGGGGGTCACATGAGCAGTGGGACCGACCTATCATACACTTACGCCCGCACAGGTTTCTTTGGAGCGTCACGGGGTCGCGCATCATGGGCTTGTTTGTTTGGTTGCTGCCTGGCAGGCAGCCGGAGCGCCAGGCAGCGATCTCCACCGCAGCCTGGGAGCGTTGTCTACGCCAGGTAGCTCCACCAGGACCGCAGGCAAACAGCCCCATGGGGCCTAATAACGAGATGAAGAAGAAGAGAACAATGGCGGATGATCTAACTGTTAGTTGGTGCAGGCGAGCGAGTGGACAGAGAAGATCGAGCTTGTGGGGAATGGGATGGCGTTCTATTTATACAGTATGATCGACCGAGAAGGAGATGTGTGAGAGAGCGGCGGGTGGATTCGACTTCAAAGTGCCGAGATGAGCTCGAGCTGAGCATGAGCGTGAGGTGACTGAATATATCAAGGAAGACACCCATCGATGTGGTGGAGGAGATCTCAGCCGGTCCATTGAATGGATTAATTCTTTGGAAATTGCTTTGCTGGTCGTCTATATTTTTTTAGTGGAAGATTCTACTACTGTCAAAAATTAAATAACAGAATACTTTGGACAACATTCTCTGGGCCGGGTCTAGTGAAATATTTTTTTTTTACTTACTCCATGAGCTAGCCTAATGCTTGTCTTAATAGCACGGATCTCGCACTTCTATTTCTTTGACGGTACTTTTGAAAATAGCGGAGTACAAGCTTCCATCTGCCAAACTTTCTTTTTTAGATTTTTTTTGTGCCAAACACTGTATTGCCTAATTCCGGGGAGAGAGAGAGACTAGACCCGGCCAGGGTTTTTCATTAAGAAGGAAGACCTTTCTAAAAAAGCATACTCAAAATGATCATATTATAATTACATTCCCATGGCTTTGCAGGATCAAGAGCATATAATTTTTCAAACATGGAAAAACACCATGATATCATACTGAGATTTTGCACATTAGGGAGACGTAAACACTTACCAATTGTCAAAGAATTTCGATACAGATTTATTTATAAGTTTTCCTTTGCTACAGTTGTAGCAGATCTGAATCGCATGTGGCTAAGGATGCTATTTTGCTGCTGATGTAGAGATAACACCAGTAATACCAAGACTCAAGGAGCTTAATCCTATTGCATAAATAAACACAAAAAAAAACTACATTAGAACACCAAAGGGACTATTCAACAATATATGTAAGCATTTACAGAAGGCATATCTCACCATGCAACGTACAGAAGACTGAAGAGAATGATGGGCATCTTAAAAAATAGTGAACAAAATCGATGATCTTTATTATTAAAATTATATGTGATAGCATTTTCATTGTTGATGCAAATAAGTGTTGCCTCTGCTGTGCTCTATCTGGCTTAAAGAATCATAACTTAAAAGGACATGTACTTTTTTTATTGTCTTGCAAAACCAACAAAAAAAAACAATTATGATCCAGTCACCTGCTGATGCAAACATAGGAAGCAAAATTAAGTCATAAATGGAGGTGTAGCTATACTTCCAAACTGAAACCACTTGAATCTAAGGCCCTTGAATCATCACGAAACTGATTTGGTTCTAAACCTGCATCAGTCATCACCTCCAAAAATTTGTAATGTGGAGCTTGCAATCTCAATTCACAATTAACCTGCAGAATCTCCTCTATGTAGAACATTGAAATATGGCTTATCATTTGTATACACAAACAATCTAGGCATACTTGAATGCATCTCCAGAAGTACCATATAAGTGTGCCATAGGAAATCTGGGAACACCTTTTGTTTTAACGAGAACTACTCTTTGGTACTCTTTTTCTAAAAATTAGCATGAATCATACAAAGCACCTTAAATTAATGAAACAAAGTATCTGCAACACTCAAAATATATAGGTGCAGCATTAAGGAATATGCCAAAGTTATGGAAGTAGATTGATTTTGAAGGAAAATTCCCGCCGCAACATCAATATTATACTATGTTTCATGCAACATTCACTATGAAACAGATGAACATAATAATTGCAACATTAGATATTAACTATTATAACATTTCGTGTATCATCCTTTTTTCTAGCGGGCATTCTACAACTAGCATTTCCAAAAAAAAAAAACAGAACAACGATTTTGTTAAGGGGGCTGGAGGAGGTAGAAGTTCTAGTTCCTCGTCCACGACCGGGTCAGTGCCGTTGGCGTCCAGAAGGGAGACGTTACCTGGTGAGATCATCAAGTTGCCAATCAAGAACAACCTATGTTCTTGAGTCGGCATTCTGCATCACGTCTGCAACAACTTTTCCTTTGCGCAAACAACTTCTACATCCAAACCAAAAACTTCACCAACTCAGGAAGCTCTCATGGTGGACAACAACCCTGGTATAAGATCTAAACCTACCATATTTTGCAATTAGTAGGGCAAGTACATTGCTACACGTCAGCGGTCTCATAGGTCGTCTAATGCAAGTCTACGTAGGATTTTTTATGACGTGGCGGAGAGAGGGGGAGGTGAGAGAATGAGGTGGTTGTTTCGCGAGGCAACCGCCTCATAGGCTAAAATTTAGGACTATGAGACGACTTCCTCACCATTGTACGAGTTGTTGTTGCCATGCAACTCGCAACATTTCTATTTTTCTATTCATAAATTAAGGATTATGCATTTATTATGAGACAACATATAAGACAACCCATTGTATGAGTTACCTGTTATGTCGTCTCAAGATGACATGTCAATGCATTTTTTAGATGACATGACATGGCAATGCATGAGTCCGCCTATTAGACTACACCAATGTACTTGCCCATATATCAACATGTATTAGCTATAATCTATGAGATCGGTCCCCCATATATACTAACTAACTGAAATCTCTGACCAACGCGGCCACTCAAACATTTCTTTTTTCATTCCATCATCCAGATCGGTGCCTTCTGGGCCACTTCCGAAGTTCCTCCTGGGCAAAGAGCTAGCTCAACATCGTTGATTTGTGGCTGAAAGAATTGCCCGAGCTCAAGGTGCATGGAAGAACTAGGCGTAATAACCTGGATGAGGGCTTCACGCATAGTGCCAACAGCTATGACATCCTTTCGGTCTTTACTAATTACTAGTCAGATCAGATCAAGCTAACACATCAGAATATATATACCCAGAGAAGTTCTATTGTTCAAGACAGTGGGGGATAAAATCATACAGGCTTCAGGTACTCAATACTCACAACTACGGTCACAGTGTGGAATAAATTCCTTCAATGATCGTGGCATTTAAATTAAATTCTAGCTGAGACACAAATAAAACTTCAAATTCTAGCAAAGGACTTGGTATACATAATCATCTTGAAAGCATACAAGGAGCCATCTAAAAATATCAACATAGTTAATCTTTAAATGAATGGGATTTTAGTGCAATATAAACACCATCTACATTTAAACATTACTGTGTGTCAAATACTCAAATCAGAGGCACTCTCTTGATATAATCGTACACTTCTCTTTTAAGGAGGCCGCTGTTGGTTTCAGTAAAGTAAATTTGCGCTGCAGAGGAGGCCTTCCCACTGATGCATATCCTGTTTTTCTGTGAGTCGATTTCCTCTTTGCTCCAGTTGAAACGGTGAAGCATTTTCATAGTTGCTAGAAATTTAGCTTTGGCCATAAGGAACCGTGCAAATTCCACCTCGCCCTTGGTGCCGCTGTAGCCATCCATCTGCACCTTTTCGAGACGCTTATCTAGGCAAGTAATTGTCTTGCCTCCATCAGGAAGTTGCCAGCATTCATCAGCTTCCTCATCATAATACTTGTAATGGGAATACAATTTGAGGCACTGCAATTGTTCACAACGAACCTGAATTAAGTATTGCATTCTATTTTAATTACTAGAATATATAATTGGGATGAAGACAAGCTAAGCTTACCCAAATCTGCAGAAAATTCAAGCAGGGGAATAGGCTTAACATGTGCGCAACCTTGGTCAGTTCTTCACCATAATCGAATTGCATGTGGAGGATGAGCTTTGTCACTATGGGCAGCGCCCATCTCTGCATCAGATGTATATGTGATCAGTCAACCAAAGCTAGGATATACTACTACGTACCCTACCTGAAATGAATGATTGAGAACAGAAATAATATATTTAGCGTGCATGCATACCTCAGTAGTCCGTAAATTGTGAAGCAGGGGCATGCTAAGGGTGACCTCTCGAAGCTTAGGAGGAGCGGCGGGGGGCTGGGTGATGTCTCGTATGTGCCAGAGATCCAGATGCAGGAAGACAATGGACTCCAGATTGAGGGCATCGGCGAAGGAAAGCTCGTCCATGGGGATGTGGGGCCCAATGGACAGGGTGGAGAGGGTTCTGGAGCGGAGCACAAGGCGGCGGAGGCCATGGATCCTGAAGAGCGTGAGGTCCCGCAGCGCGGTGCAGCCATCGAGAATGCGGTGGAGCGAAGCCTCCGAGACGTCGACGTTGGTCAGGTTGAGGGAGTGGAGGCGGGGCAGACCATGGGCATGGCCGGGGGCGGCGGCGACGTCGAGGCGGCAGCCGTGGAGCTCCAGGCACCGAAGATAGTGCTTCGCTAGCTGGAAGAAGGGCACCGTGAGGAAGACCCGGTCGGTGGGGAACAGGACGGTGAGCGCGTCGTGGACGTCGGCCCTTGCTAGGGCTTGGACCCAGGCGTCGTGGTCTTCTCTGGCCCAGGGGCCGCCGAGGATCATCGCGCGGACGCTGCGTATGGGGCCGCGGCGGGAGGAGAGGAGGAGCGAGATGGTCCGGCCCGTGACGGCGTAGAGATCGGAGTCGTCGCAGTCGAGGCTGAGGTCGAGCGGGACCGACTGCCAGATGTGTCGCCAGCGACGGGAGAGCACGGCGGTGCGGGCGCCGGCTTTGTGTGGAAGCAGGGACACTATGGTGCCCAGGATGCAGTCAGGGAGGAGGCTGATCAGATCCGGCGGCAAGGGCTCCGCCGCGGCGGCGGCGGCGGCGGGGGCAGTGCCGCGGCGGCAGTCACGGCGGAGGCCCCGCATAAGATCCATATTGCTGTCTTGATCACTGATCAGTCAGGCCACGATCAGCTATGGCCTTCGTTTATTTGGGTCCCGCGTACAGGACGGACGGAGCAGGTCCTACACGGGCGCATCAGTACATATCATTAGCAATTTAGCATCCGCGTCGGACTCGGACAGTAATGAGGAAATTAGAGATGCCTTCATTTTTAGCATCAGCTATTGCCTATTGCAAGGTAAAAAAAAAAATTGCCTATTGCACACCGAACTTATTCATGGACCCCGAAACTAACCCAACTCTTATTCTTGGCCTACTAAGCTAAGCTCTTACATTTTTCCTCCCATTTCCTCTTATTTTCCAACCGGACCAAAAGTGGATGGCCCTTTTTCAACTATACGAGGACAACACAATGCGTTGAAAGAAGGCCCATCTGCCTTGCACTCCCCTCTCGCAAAATGTAGGATCTTGGACATGCATTTTCTCTTTTGTTCGATTATAGTAAGCCAAGTCTTCAACATGTTAATGTCATGAAGGCCCCGGCGTCTTGTACAACACAATGCGTTGAAGCAATGATGTCATTTTCTCTTTTGTCCGATGAGCTTGGTCGGTCTCTGCTCACACATGCTACTCTAAACAAGGAAGGAGAAGGCGACATCATTACTGTTGTACAAGACGCCGGGGCGGTCGGAGGCCCCGACTACTCATTTGAACCGGAGTAGCCAGAAGAAAGATCGGGCGTGCGTGCTAGACTGCTAGGGTTTGAGGCTTTGAGCCTTCGGGCGGTTGGAGCCTAGACACCATGTCGCCGTGGATTGCGTGGCGGTCACGTGGTAGCAGTCGAAGAACGAACGGCCTAACAAAGGGGCTTTCTACAAAATATAGATTCGATATGTGGATATTTTCATAAAATTTTACATCGTCATCAATAGCCACGATCCAATTGATGGAGGTTTTGCAAACTAGCGTATGTGTATAGCGATTCACAATTAATAATCACAGTAAAAATGTCTGGAGAAGGAATGAAGGGCAGGGCAGCCATGGGCATGGAGGTGAGTCGATCTTCCCTCGTCACCCCTCACCACCCACCATGACAGCCATCCTCTACTCCACCTCCATGGCCTCAACCAGTTTGCCATCATGTTGTACTTGCTTGAGCTCAAGCAGACAGCATTCAGAACTTTGAGTCATCATTTGATTTTCGTTTCTTCCTAAAATAGCCATTTCAGGCGATTAAAAAATTCTTCTGCCTATGGTGCTCTAGAGACGTGTGTTGGTTAAAAGTTGTTACATGACAAACAAAATCACTAGCGCCCTGTGGTGTCCGGTCCTATCATTAGGTTTCTGAATTGAGCATCATACGTGCTACAACGTCGATGAAAAAGACTTTGAAGCTTTCATAGCAACACTACTGTTATTTAGTGTTAATTTGTCAAGAATAGTCCAGTCTTTTATGCTGTGATGCGACCTAAGAGAAAAACATTTGGGGCAATAAAAATGAGCCAAGTTATAAGAACAAGCATAAAGCATAACAACTTTGAAAAGGAAAAATTGTGAAAAGGGGAAAATTGATCACATGATTTTGGCTCGTCGCAAGCCAAAATTATGCCCACGAGATTTTAGCCTAACCCTAGTGCATAAAAAAGCACCTCCTTTGTGGGCAACACTTCTAACCTGTCAATATTTAAAAAAATCTAAGGGGCCAAACACAAAGATATGTCACTGATAATTGGGCTATTTTATAAATGCCATCTACCAAGCAAATGACTCTGATAATATCTATATTGTGTCTCTCTAGCACATGGATACTTATGGCCCATTTCACTCCATCTTGGCCCAAGCCTGCCTCACCTAATATATAAGGCAACCCTAGGGTTTCGAAACGCATAGCCCCTCAACCCCCTTTCTCTCTTCTTCCCTTTCCCTTATCCTCCCCTCTTCCCCCGCCACCGCACTGTTCTTCGAGATCCATCCAAAATCCTCTCCGCCTTGCCCAAGGAGAGATGACAGTGCGCATACAGAGAAGATATGGCGAAGGGCACCGTGTATGCAACGAATAAGATGTGGCGTGTTTTTGCAAGGCCCTAGTATCTGTGCGGAGGCAGTTGCCAGGCGAAATGGAGGAGGGGAAGAGTCATCGCCAAGACAAGGAGGACAAGAGCGGAAAGCAAGACATCATCTAGAGTGGAGGTCGTGTGGAGTTGGATCCTACAACCAAGTCAGAGGTAAGAGAAGGGGGCGAAAAAAGATACCAACGAGGTGCAAATAAGGTAGATATGTATTTTCTTGCCTTTTTAATTGATTTCCACAAGCTAGTGTGTGGAGAATCGTACATGAAAATCACATGTGTTTAACCAGAGGCGGGTGGTCCAAAGGCCTCTTAAAAATTTATTTTAATCTCTTTATAAATGTCTTTTATAGTAGCATGACTTCCTTCTTCCAACTTTTGATGCTCAAGATGCGCATGCCCGTGTTGCTGCGTGGGGAGTTCAGGTACGCACATTATCGGTGAAGGTTGGAATTTGCTTCCTCTTCAACATGTATGTGCATTGATTCAATGTCACAACCGTTTCTTTGAGATCTAGGTTAAGGTGCCGTTTCTCTTCCACGAGTTTGGCCAAATTATTTGTTCGGTCCTCATCACACTGGTAAGATATGCTTCATCTTTACTACCATCATCCTTCATATGCAACAAAACTTTAGGATTAGGTTCACCCTATGATGGGCTAGGACTTTTAGTATATGATTTACTGATTTGCACCTCTATTAACATCTGTGATTTAATGAAATACTCTCAAAATAACATCACATATATCCCTTAAGGCTTAATGGCGTCTCATCGGAGCACAATTGATTGGCAAAGCGGTAATCCGTGGATAGATAAATGAGACTTAACATAGTAACATTGTTTTGTGCTTCAATGATAGTGGCCATTTTCTCTTACCCAAAAAAAAAACCCCACTATGTATTATTTGTGTTCGAAAAAAATGTAACCCAATGCTCAAGAGATTTTTTTCTTTCTTTTGCCCATTTGAGCCCAATCTTTCTCTAGTCTAGCCGCATCGAGCGCGCATTCGGAAGCAAGAACACAATTTTCCTGACGATGAGGATCGAGGATCAGAGCGCTGCTCCGCCGTGGCTGCCAGCTCACCAAGCCACCGACCGCCCGCACGGGCCTCTCGCTAGCCATCGGCCCACACACCTCAGCAGTCCACTCCTCCTCCCCTGATTGGTCTGCTACCCCTCCCACGGATCGCGCCCCCCTAAACAAATCCCCGCCGTCCCTCCCGCCACCATCCAACGGCGCGCACCCCATATCACACGGATCGCTGCCACCCTGGCCCGCACCATTCCTGACTCCATCCGCAGCCTATAAAAACAGTGCAGCGTCCGGAGCAGCGAAATCCACCACAAAATCGAATCCCCTCTCGCTCGCTTGCCCCCAAATTCAACCCAATTTCCCCCAAATCCACCATTCCCCAGACCTTCCAGAGATGGACGGCGCCGGCGGCAAGGTGAAGAAGGCGTCGGCGGGGAGGAAGCCCGGCGGCGGGCCGAAGAAGAAGTCCGTGACGCGCTCCGTCAAGGCCGGGCTCCAGTTCCCGGTCGGCCGCATCGGGCGCTACCTCAAGAAGGGACGGTACGCGCAGCGTGTCGGCTCGGGCGCCCCCGTCTACCTCGCCGCCGTCCTCGAGTACCTCGCCGCCGAGGTCCTCGAGCTCGCCGGCAACGCGGCGCGCGACAACAAGAAGAACCGCATCATCCCGCGCCACGTCCTCCTCGCCATCCGCAACGACGAGGAGCTCGGCAGGCTGCTGGCCGGGGTGACCATCGCGCACGGCGGCGTCCTCCCCAACATCAACCCGGTGCTGCTCCCCAAGAAGGCCGCCGAGAAGGCAGAGAAGGCGGCCAAGTCCCCCAAGAAGTCCCCCGCAAAGTCCCCCAAGAAGTAGGCTGCTCGTGGGAGGCGTCGTGTTGCCCCATATGTTCTGTTCTCTGCTTTTGTGTGTATCTAGTGATGCCTGTCGATGTATCGTATGCCATTCGATCTGTGGATCGTAGTTCTAGGTCTGAAATGCTAGTTGTAGTGTTGTGCTGGAATTTCTGTGATATGGGTATTTAATGAGAACAGAGGAAGGGATATGCTTTGTGTCATTGTGCTTGGATCTAGATTTTTGCCCTTCTGTTCTTGTGACTCGAGAGTCTATTTCTAATAGATTGATTTGGGCTGTAGTAAGTTTGTATCTGCAAATGTGGCTGAATTCAAAGAGTTGAGTTGGATTCAACTTGCTACATTTTGAATTCAACGAGCTGAATTCATTCACCATTTTCGGAAACAGTTTGATTTATCATTCAATTTACCAATATACAATCTCAAAGCTCAAATCGATCAATCATGGTAACAGACAATTTTCAGCAGCACCGGAACCAGAAGGAACCAGTTCTCCAAACAATGTGAATGGAAGCACAAAAACTAATCCGGACAGCATGAAAGAGCAAATCCCTTGTTTTCATACCCATAACATAGAAATCCCAGCTCACCATATAGCTAGAATTAGACCTGCCTATTTCCAGTTGTTTTAAGTGAAACCCTGTGCTGTAAATTAGTGCCTGTCTTTTGGTGGTGAAAGCTTCATCCTGGTTTCTGTGCCAGGTTGAAGATGAAGTATAAGGTAATCTGCAGTTGTTTCAGTGAAATTCTGTGGTGTAGATAGTTACCAATGTGCTGGTGGGACTGGTGGTGAATTGATTGATTAATTTCAATTTTCCGCTTCCAAGAGATGCAACTTCAGTCCTGCAGATTGAAGATGAATTCTGCGGTGACGATCTGCTTATGATTTGTGCTTCTCTTCAGTGTCTTCACTAACTTATAAGGCGACAATTTTGCTGGAGGAATCCACCTGCGCCTTAAGACAGACAAATTCAGACTGGTGCCGTTCAGTTGTTTCACTTAAGACAGACAAATTCAGACTGGTGCCGTCCAGTTGTTTCAATGAAATCCTGTGCTGTAGAGAAGACAAATTCAGACTGGTGTCATGGTGTGTCGTCCAGTTTTTCAATGACAATTCTGTGCTGTATGCAGTTACCAATTCGCTGTTGGTGAATCGCAAAGATGAATTCTGAGGCGACAATCTGCTTAGGAATTGTGCCTCTCTTCACCCACTTTTTAAGGCCCTTGCAGCCTGCGTAATCAGCTCTGCCATATATTCCATATATTCCAGTCATTAGAACAGAACAAATTCAATCTCAACACGAGCAGAACAAATTCATATCAGAAAGATTAATTATATCACAAGGGGAATGAGTATCACGGTGGTACTGATGAAGTACAACATATATAGGCACTGAGGCCAGGAAAGAATATTTTGCCAACTCCTCGTGTTACTAGTTTCAACTACTACTGATTCCCTTGATTGAATCTTCATACTAGCGGTATACATGTCACCAACAAAATAACAATACTAGTGTTTCATATGTAGGCAGTATCTCAGTTTTTCGTCAACATCCATCCTCCAGCTACCCACCGGTGAAAGACCATCCTCAAGCAAGCCCCCAGTGCAGCATTCAGGCAGCAGCAGTGGCCGCCTACCTCCTCAGGCCCTCGACGATGTAGGTAGCATACAGATCCCTGTGTAAGAACAGCGGTATTGCCGTGATGTTAGTTGAGAAGAAACACATTTTGGACAAACCACCATCACAAGCATGGTCTGGATTTTCTTTTCAGAGGTACAATCAACTTACATAGAGTGTTGTATGGCTCATAAGCAGCGGTTTGCGGGCAAAAGTCATTCACAGCAACCTCCTTGTTCTCATTCTTCTTGTCTGTAGGCTCCGGTTAAGAAAGCATTTAATCTAAGAGGTGGCAAGTATTTGCATGTCTTGAGATTGAGTTAGACATCTAGCAGTTTAAACATGATAAGAGTTCAATAGTTAGTTGGCTCAAAAAATGGCAAATTCATTTGGAATGGAAATGCAGAAACGCCAACGATGCGCTACTATTGTTAAGAGTACATCATGCTGGCGTCTAGGATGATTTTGCAAAGTAGTATGTTGCAGATAAGTTAGAGAATTTTCCCAAGTATGATGAAAACATTAATTGCAGTCAGTAGATTCTTATCTAGCATAACTAAATACTGAACGAATGAATATAAAAGGATACAGTCCTCAAAGAAGCGCCTGATTTCAGCCAAGCGGTGAGGTGGGAGCTCCTTGATATCATTGTAGTGCTTTGTATTCAGGATCATCAGCGCACACAGCAATGATCTTGTCATCAGCCTCTCCCTGATCAATCATAGGCATAAGGCCGATGGCCTTTGCACGTAGGAAACAGCCTGGAATAACTGGCTCCTGCACACACACAAAAGTAACATTCGATAAACATCTTTTCTTAAACATATGCAGAAATGAGAGACGGTAGTATTTGTAAATGCAAGATGCCTCTAGAACACTGCTAGTTATTTCAACTTATTCCTACAATTGCCTGGAAAAAACATGAATCTAACAAATTTGAAATACACACAGCAGAAACTTAAGACATACCTGCATTATAACCAGCACATCCAGAGGATCACTGTCATCACAAAGTGTACGAGGAATGAATCCGTAGTTGTGAGGGTACACAACTGATGAATACAGGACACGGTCCACCTGCACAATTCAAATATAAAATATGACACACTAGAACTGAAAAGGAATATAGGTTCAAAATAATAAGTGTGACAAATGACATTGCTTTACCTTTATCAGTCCAGTTTTCTTGTCAAGTTCATATTTCACCTTGCTGCCCCTGGGTATCTCAATGACCTGGAAAAGAAATAGGACCACTTCAATGAGTCTTTCTATATATTGAGCATGCATTAGAAAGAGACAACTGACACATGTTCAGAAGAAAACTTAGTTCTAAATGCCAGGGAGTCCTTTTTTGTGTTTTTCTCCAAAGAAAAGACAAAACATTGTACTATTGAAGTGAACATATCACAAAACTAAGATCAATTGTGATCAGTCAAGAATGATAGTATGGACTTACACAGTTGAATATGGTTGGGTGCACCAGGACCTGCATCATGAAGTCAAGAAACATAAGTTTGTGATGAAAAATAGTAGACAAACTGACAGCTTGACAAGATGAGTAGAATACCAATCTCAAGATCATGCCAAGGATGAGCAGCAACAGATCTCCTGGACATGGATGACAGTATTCTTTCATTTAAAGCAGGAACCTTTTGGAATGAGCCTCCCTCCTTCTTCACAGCTTCTACAGCGGAGCATCGAAACAACCTGGCAAGGATAAAAGCGGGAAAAAGTCCAGGTAAACTGATTGAATTGGTCTTCCTGGAAGAACAATGTGCTCTGAAGGCATATCCCAACATTGACTGCACTAGGTAAACATGGTCCAACACTGATGATTATGATAGGAAGCATTGCTTAGATCGCGTGTCTCATTACCTAAATATCTCAACCAAAATTAAGCCACCTAAAAGCAGGGGTCACAACCTTCACAGAATCATGAATCAGGGGAGACAAAAACCAAACTGAGGAAGCAAGCAGATGGATGTCACTGTCTATCCTGTTCTGTTTAATTAGATTAATATTTAACAGATATAAACAGATGATTCTTCATGTTTACCCCTTTTTTGTGTGATGGTTATTAAAGAAAAATAGATAATAGCACGAGTGAATATGTGATGAGAGGCACTTTTGGCGCCTAACCCCCATGCATGCATCCATGCAGACTGTGTGTCCATCAGGCCATCACAAATGGAATGGGCAAACCAACTAGTAACAGATCGAAACGCATGGTGTACAGCACAGCCAAACACCAAGAGATTAGAGAATCTGCAATAGGTCGATGCTGGGAGTCCAACAAGAGTTATTCATGATGTGCTATATTGGCAATTGGGAAAGTGAAATAGCACTGTTGTATATGCAATTGCGCAGGCAGGCAGCTGTAATGCATCATGTTGCAGGGGAATAGATGGTAACTGGGTGCAACCTTGTAATTGGAGGTGACGAGCGAAAGGTGCACGCTGTGATAGTTGTGTATGAGAAACGACTTGGCTGTGTCAGCAGGCACCCTAAAACTAGCAGAGAGGAGCCTGATTGCGTGTATGATGACGTCGTAAGTCTTGCATATATTGTGAAAATAAATTGCGAAACGAAAACAAGAGAATACGCCTACGTGGTGCTACAGAGGAACAAATTGCGCCTACTATTTATAGGCCTGGAATCGTGCAGCAGTATATGGTTGAGGCTTGGAGACTTTTTAGTACAGAGGGAGTTTCCCTCGTAACCAATGACGCACACGCGATCTGAATGAGTATGCAGGTTTTGTTTCCCCTATATTTACGAACAGGTCAATCTCGTATGAGTCAGTCAGAGTCAAATTTTAATACCTTTCTAAATTCACACACAACGAGATCGAGAAAGGAGAAGGCCGAGTCGCGCGTTTCGGGACGAGAATCTGTCCCCGGCGCCAACTCACAGGGATTACACAGCAGCAAAAAAAAATTAAGAAAAACGCTTTGTGAGCAGTAAATCGCACGCAACTGTAACAGTAGTAATCGGCGAGGGAGGCGGGCGTATCCACGAACCGAAGGATTCGAAACCGTATATATGCACAGGAACAGACGCAAAACGAAATGGGGATCTATGTATCTAATAGAGCCTAGAGGGTGTTGCAGAGGTTGTGGAGCGCAGAGGAGGAGGAGGAGGAAGGGAGGGGAGAAGAGAAGAAGCGAGTACACACCTGAGGCGCAGATCCAAATCTGGAGCGGCGACGGGGGCGTGGGGAGGGCACGAAGCAAACCCTAGAAGCAGACCACGGGACGGGGATGGGAGAAGAGGGAGGAGCTCTGCGCGCTTTTAAAGAGGAGGCGGAGGCGGCCGGTGCAGAGCCGAGCAGAGGAGACCGACAGAGAGAGAGAGGGACGGAACGGTGTACTTCCGCTTCTTCGGCCTCGCACTTTAGCGCGCGTTTAAGCCACGCCCCGTTGGCCTGGCTCGTCCTGTTTGTTTCTTTACTACTACCAGAACTCGAGGAAGAAGAAGCCCCACCGTTTCGCGTAATCGCTCGAGGCCTGGGCCGTGCCTGGTCCTACCGGCTAGAGGACCCATCCGTGGTTTCAGCAGAGGAAAAGACGAGGGGGGTTCCGGTGAGAGAACATGTTTTAGTTTAGCGGGAGGATGAATAGGTATCGGTGCCGGCGGAAATGCGCACATTTCTCGATCCCCCTCCACGTGGCGCGGGCGCTCGGTCTGGATAGTGGGCCCGGCAGGTGGTGGGGGATTGGTGGATCGGAGCCGTCGGGGTGGGGATCGGAGGTGGGAGCGCGTCCGGTGGGGACGTGCGCGCCGGCAAAATGGCACTGCCTCCGCGCGGGAGGAATCCGATTCCGGTGCTCGGCTGGCGTGGAAGCGACGCCCTCATCCATCCATCTCGGCCGCCTGCAGTGGCACCAGCTCAACCACGACCCATTTCTCATTTCATGATTTGATTATCATACCCGTGCGGTGCGTTCAGAAAAGCAAAAAAAATAAAAAAAAGAGAGAAATGGATGGGAGAAAAAAAGGGAAGAGCAGAGGGGTGCGGTGTGGATGGAAGCTGGCGTGGCGCATTCGGCGTGCCAAACCACGCGTCGCCCTCGCCTGGCCTTGTCGCGTGTTCGCCGCAAGGGGAAGGGGACCTTCAACTAGCTCGAGTCCAGGGTGTCGGTCGCACGTCGGTGGCCGCGCCGGAGCAACAGCTGCAGCTGCGGCCCGGTGGAGGCGCCACCTGACCAGACGTGATGGGTCGGCAGCGGTGACCAGATCTTGCTTGCTTCCAGTGCTACGTCGTCCTCCCGAAATCGTTACCAACCTTCCACACGGGCACACGGCAGATACGATCGATCGATCACTAAATGTATCGGGCGGAGCCAAAGTCATATCCAACGCGGACAAGAAGGAAGAAAGCGGTCCGGTCTTTGTTCTGCGTAATAATCGCCCGAGTCCGGAATCAAAGGGAAAATTGCATTGACATTGGTGCTGCTTGCGTCCAATCC